>JAXAVZ010000204.1:0-312014 GCA_034621355.1 Mycalesis mineus | reverse complement strand
TCTTATAAGAGGTCATCGTGCTTCTACCTAACTCTTGCGTTTTGAGCCAACCAGTTAATTGCACATCTAGTGTTTCATTAATATTAATAACTGTACTTATCATTCATTGCTAAGCTGTACTGATAATAGCATAGTACTTAATAGATTTTTTAATAAACTTGCGTTCGATACGCACTTTAAACTCATAGAGATCCCCTCGTTCCGCCCCGCGATCTCGTATGGTTTGAGCCGACCAGTTAATTGCACATCTCGTGTTTCGTTACTGTTAATAACTGTACCTGCCAACAACAACCACATGCTACAGTTTCGGACAGTTGTTAATTGCCGTCTGCCGCGTCAACTGACGGATTACCGGTAGCTGAGGTTTTTTTTATTTGCTAACTAACTTTTTGTAACGGAGATTTTTATTATACTAAAGTTGTGAACTTCTCTGAGATAGTACAGTCCCTTTATTCTCAGTTCATGTACCAGCATTTTCAAGAGAGCTTTCGGTATCTTTCTTACCGGCTCTTCTCGACAAAATCAAGAACCGGTAGTAAAGATAAATGAACTTGAATTTGCAATTTGAATTCTAATCAGGCAAAGTTGTAGGCAGCACCTAGTAACACATATTCCTTTAGAAATAAAGCAATTTCGTGAAACTAATTAGTAAAACAATTAGATCTGAAATCACTGAAAGTTTAATTCGCACGGGGGCGGAACACTCGTACGTCTAGACTCGGCCCAACTATCGCGATTTGCAATTCGATGATGCTTTTGTAGTTCGTCTACCTACACTCGGCTTAGGGCTGCCACGAGTATGCGATTGTGTATGATAATGCTATTGTGGCCCAGTTTTCAGACGATGGGTTGGAAAACTGTTGGGTTTTAGCTAGAGTTTTCAGGAGAGCTCGGAGCCACCTAATCAATCACGTGTGTGTACCACCGAGAAGGTTTTAATGGATCAATAAAAGTCCCACATAGCCTTAGGAATCTCTTAGGTATGTCGATCAAAGTGCAAGTCCCCTCAAAAAAATTACAAAAATATGCTTGCAAAAAAGTGAAAGTTTTACCACCATGCTTATTTCAGAAGCCAAGATCATTGCTAAGCTAGCAATCCGCTTGGAAACACATGATTGTCGGAGCAATTACAGGCAGTCAGGCACATCTGAGCCTCAGGGTGACGAACAAATACTTAATTAATAAATAATAATTATAATAAATTAGTGAAGTTATTTTCTACATAAAACCAGAACTGCCTCAAATGTAATGTTGCCGATTAGTACAGTGGTTTCTAAGTAGTACGGTGCTTTCTAAGCCCAATACCAATGGATTGAATTGTCACAATTGGAAAATATATGTATCTGGGTACTGAAATGGAATATTTAATACTAACAGAACCGAAATGGCCTTAGATCACTTTTGATTTTATGTCTTTATTTTATGTAAAAAAACAACATATTTTAAAGATCAATTTGGTTTTGTTAATCAATATACCTCAATGTTACAGTTACTACTTCATTGCATCGAACTTTTACCAACCCCACTCAAGTGATATGTGGACAAAGGTATGATGAGGTGGTGATTGAATCATTAATTAGGTATGAGGGCCAACCTAAGGGCTCGGACCGTGGAGGGTTAAATTTACCAAACAAATCCACGAACAGCAAGCTCATATCCTCAAAGCTTGGCAACCCTACGCCTACGCTCGAATTTGGCGCAACTTGATTCCGAAAATGCAAAACAGACTTTTCATTAAAAGCCTTTGATTAAAGGCCTTTACGCTCCGAACCGGCGGTTCCGTCACGAATGATCATTTACAACGAGACTGTTTTATTAAAAAAAAACATTCAAATTAACAAAGGATGTTTGATGTTTTTGTTTTGTTCATTCTCTTGTTAATTTTTGAAATCGAAATAATTTTGCGTCTCTATTTGCTATTTGTCATTTCCAGTGTCTGTAGCCTTAGTACGTATAAGAAATACCAATATTATACGATGTTCTTCAGGTGTTGTTTGAAATCCCTATTTTATTTTATTATTCAAGTTCTTTCAAAAGGTCTTTATCCATCAGTGGATGTCTATTGGCTTTTATTTTTTTTACTTTACTGTTTTATAGGCATAACTTAAAAAAATATTAGAGTTTGAATGGGGTACGCAGTTAAAGTGTTGGCGCGACCACATAGACAACAATACATTTTAAAATATATAGATAAGAGAAGAAGCCTTTACCTATATTCAAGGGACTCTTAGCTAAACATTACTATCCACCTTAAAATGTTTCAGATTACTACCAGTCAATTTTAATGTTGAACATATAGATAAGCATATATGTATTATATATATTGTATGTTTTATATATATTTATTTATTTTACATTTTGCATATGTATTTATATTTATTTTTTTATCTTTTTTTTTTAAATATATCAGTGTTTATTATTTATAAGTAATTATATATTTAAGTTATGTATAAAGGTTTTAGTTTTTATTTTTTCTCGATTTATTTGTGAATTAAGTTTTTATTTTCTTTTTAAGTTCCTTGTTCTGTACACCCTCACCCTCTCTTTAATTTATTGTAGCTTCTTAACTAGGTTGCCTGGAAGAGATCGCCTGTTGGCGATAAGGCCGCCTATTGTGCTACTGTAAATTCTTGTGTTAATTGTATCTTGTTTCGTATCTTTCCTGTCTTGGTGTGTGCAATAAAGTATATTTTCATTTTATTTCAAGAAGAAGAAGATTGGATCAATTAAGAACATAAGATAAAATAAATAAATTGGTTTGTTATAAATTCCAGATCACCATGTCGCAGAACTGCAAGACCACATACACGGCGGCGACGACGCGCGATGCCAACAACAACACGCTGTACCACGGCGCTGCGTCGCCGGCGTACGGCGGGCGCGGGTACACGCCGCCCAGCGTCAAGAGCACCGGCAACTATCAGGTACTCCTCTACCAGCCCACACTTGAAAACTCGACCCCACGACGCGAGACGACAACAGTCCTTACCATGACTCCCTAGCCATCCTTTCAGGCCTGTAGGAATAATAAACGCCCGAAAAATATCTCGTGTAGAAAATACGGAAAACGTCGGCAATCAAAAATAGCGACCTGTCTTCCGTCAGGTTGGGATGAAAGAGCTACACTTCCGATTTCGACCTCATTGGACGACGTTTATCACTTTTAACTTTTAACCGAAGAAAAAACGGAGGAGGTTCACAATTCGATGTGTATTTTTTTTTTTGGATCACGCATAACCTTTTACACAGTAGTCGGATTTTAATAATTCTTTTTTTGTTAGAAAGGTCATATCCAAAGTTGTCTCATATCATGCAACTATGTTAAGTAACATTTATTAATTATAAATAAATAAAATAAATAAATGTTGGGATCTGATGATGGGATCCTGGGACCATCGAAGGAACTCGTCAGACATAACAGGCACACTTGCAGTGATTTCGGAATTTTAAGTGGTTGACATATAATGGTACTCATAGTTTTTACGTATGTCTGTTTTCGATAAATCACTAAATAGTATGACAAAATAAATAATTTAAGAATAAAACTGATTTCAAAACGCACTAAAAAGTTAAAAATAATTGCCTCACCTAGTTACTTTAAATTGCTTAACCATATCTATGAAGTCGGTGCCCTCCATGCTTTCTACTTTAAGGACATTACCGAAAACTCACAAAGTGCTATGCTACTTCGTTAAATAAACTTTTCTTAAACTTGGATGGCACCGACTTTATTGATATGGTTAAGTAATTAAAAAAATTAAATGATACAATTGTTGTTACTTTTTAGTACGTTTAGAAGTCAGTTTTATTTTTCATTATTTTTTATACATCATAGGTACACCCTTATAGATATGGTTTTCTTTTTTCCTATAAATCTAGCATGAGCAGGGCAATAAAATTACCTGGGTTGGTAATGTTTTCTTGTGTTAGCTCTACAAAACCGTCGGAGTTAACACTAGTACCTGTATGATGTCATACAAGTTTCGCGTCATAACTCTCTCCCCGTAAAAGCGACGTAAATTCGAAGTACGCGCCTACAATCATCATTTGGCGCAGAGAAAATACCGAAAGAAAAACGTAGGTAACCGAATTAGGCAGTCCGTTATTAGCGAGTCTACGAGCAGTGCGGAGGTGGCTCTCAGTGCCCTAATGACCACAGAGCCTCTCAATGCTTTGAACGCGGGCCAAGGTGGAAAGAGACCAATAAATTTTTTTTATTCCGTAACTTGCTGGTTGGCCATCTTTCGACGGCATTGCAAGACAGTCCCATTTTAATATTATATTACATTGAATATCTCAATAAAAATAATCAGACATTTTTTCTAAGATGATTATTATTTTCTATAATCTATGTTAACAATAGATACAAGAACACAGCGGACGGGAATGGAATTTAGGTCTTGAGTATGAGTACGATCCTTTAGCAATGAAAAGCCCAAATTAATAATTGATGAAATTAAAAATTTGCTCGTTTTATTTAACATGTCATGTTAGCATGTTAGTATTCCTACTTTCAGATGTACAGTAAAATTAGTTTCGTAGTTTCTCTAAAAGTGCAATAATAATCGTACCAAGGAGTTAAATGAAAAGGTGGCTTATACTATATAAATGCAACTAATATTTAAACCGGATAAACTGATAGTGGACACTACTTTCTTTGCAAACTCTGTAATGCTGCAATTATAGTATTATATATAAAAGCTAATTTTAAAAAAATCTAGATAACGCCGTCATAAAAACTGTACAATATACATAATAGAAACTTTCCTATTGAATCTATTTATTAAAGAAAACCGGATTAAAAACCATGGTCTTACCCTCATAAATAAAAAAAATGGTTAAAATGAAGTAGAGCATACTGGAAGTTAAACATGACATTCTTCTTGACTTAACTAACTCGATACTTTGTGTGAGTGTGCACACATTGCTACTCGTCACGTAGTAATTTAAACTCACATTCTTGCAGTAATAGCACCAACGGCGGGTGTTTTTTTATATGTTAAGATTTAATTTAGCTTTGTCTGTCGCATAGCTTGATAAAGATAAAAAAAATATAAAGCTTATCCCCACAGACGACAGATGATGTATAAAGCTAGATATATCTTTAGTATCGCACAAACGAGCCACAAAGAACTCGTCGGCTTTTTTATTTATTTTCATTCATGAGATTTCACTGTAAACACATTCGTTGAAACGGCTCAAAACCCACAAAGGTTCTATTGGATAACAAAGCGCAGGCCTTTAGAGATTACAAAAGCCTGTTCGAACAGATTTTTTTAATCGAATAAAAATGTTTTTTTATTTTATTTTTTTTAATTATTTTCTTATTTTTGCATGTATAACTTTCTAGTATTTATCCTTACTAATATTATAAATGCAAAACTATGTATGTATAGATGAATGTTTGTTATCCGCAAAAACAATTGAATTGATTATGATGAAACTTTACAATAATATAGCTTACATAATATGTGAATAACATTTTATCCCCAAATTGTTACGGCTACGAGAAGTACGCGGGCGAAACCGCGGGCGTCCTCTAGCTTTGTATAACAAAATAAATTAATAAACCATTATAATTTATTTTGGGATTGGGATATCAGCATTCGAAATTCTAGAGTTATTATATACGATGTACCTAGGATCCTTGATCTAAGTGATTAAGTAGGTCCGTCCATTTTTGAGAAAGAACTTTAAAAAAGAAAATTCCTGAAGACTAAAATCTTAGAACGCCTGTTGCCAATCAAGACATTTGACACTTAGACGCTCACAACAAGCCTCATAAAATAGCCTCAGCAAGCCGCAAAGTTGGACACGTAGATCGAAGAGGTGGACATTGGGGTCTGTAAATGATATAATATTTTTTTAATGACTGCAAATTGGCCCTTGACTGCTATCACACCTGATGTTAAGTGATGATGCAATCTAAGATGGAAGCGGGCTAACTTGTTAGGAGTAGGATGAAAATCCACACTCCTATCGGTTTCTACACGACATCGTACCGGAACGCTAAATCGCTTGGCGTTACGTCTTTGTCGGTAGGGTGGTAACTAACCACGGCGAAAGCCTCCCACCAGCCAGACCAAGACAAATTAAGAAAATTTTCAATCTGCCCCGCCGGGAATCGAACCCAGGACCTCCGCCTTATAAATCCACCGCGCATACCACTGCGCCACGGAGGTCGTCAAAAATGGCAACACACAACTCACACCAGAAGATGCAGTTAAAAGATCTTTGATAAGGCCCATGCCCAGGATTTAACGTCCATCGGTTGATAATTATGATATATACTCGTATATGGACGGTGACTGAATGAGTTTCGTTTTCTACTCTATTTCTCTTTGACTAATATATTATTTAATTGCTCGGTTGATTTCAGCTTTATTTCTATCTCAAATAATCTTGTTACACAGAAAGAGATAGAGAGAAGAACTGGACAGAGTTATAAATACGTGGTATTACTATATATATTATATATACTGGACAGAGTTATTTTTTAGTGATTTATCGCCACGTAACGTACTCGTACTATACTGTCATAGTATATTATACAGCACTAGTGGCCAAAAAGCTACCGATACCGAGGCAAAAACCGAAATCGCTGTAAGCGTGCCTCCAAAATTTGAAGAGTTCCTTCAATTTCCCCAGGATATCATCATCAGATCCTAACATGACCAGGGGACCACCTTGGAAGTATGCCCTTTCTAATAAAAAAAGAATTATCAAAATCGGACAACTCTGTAAAAAGTTATGCGTGGTCATACATATAAAAAAAAAAATATACGTGTCGAATTGAGAACCTCCTCCGTTTTTTTTCGTCGGTTAAAAATAGCGCTATTGCTCCCTTTTAGATGTTGGTAAAAATGAGGCCAATATAAGTATCACCTGTAAAACGATCATGGTCACCTGACACACATGCAAGCGTTTTTAAAAAGAGCACCGCCAAAAAGTTTTTTGCTTTCTCAACTAAATTGCCGTTCTCTGACCTATTTTCCAACTGGCTCGCTGAAAAATGCGGGTAATTCGAGTTTTCTTTTCAAAGATATAAAATTGTCACGCCGGTCGCCGAGAAAACTGGCTTTCAGAACTTTTTTATTCTATTTTCTAATTGCCTCTCGTTAGATACTCGTGTGTCGGCGGATTGTAAACGGGACAGGTGGTTCAGAATTCAAATATCTTGCCACTATGAGTTGTGTTTAACTAGACACCACACGATTTTTATCTATGATAATTTCTGATTTTCGAACATATTTTGAAATGTTTTGAATGAAGCCGGGTTAATTTGATCATAATGCACAGTGAATTATTGAATTTAGGCAACGCTATTGAGACTTGATTATTGAGTGTTTTATGTCTTGGTGGTGATGCCACGTACATCATCATTATCAGCCTATTAAAGGCCCACTACAGGGGCCAGGCCTCCCTCCTTATAGGAGAGGGGATATGGAGCGTACACCCACCACGTTGCTCCAATGCGGGTTGGCGGGCTTAGGGTGATAATGTGTCATTTATTAACGATGATGTTGATGACAGTGACTGGGATCGACGGCTTAACGTGCTCTCCGAGGCACGGGGGTGTAACAAAACCAACTTCCTGCCTCCGAGCTTGGAATGAACTGAGAATTTCATAGAATAATGAAAAACTCAGAATTATTCCGTGACCCGACCCAGGATTCGAACCCGGGACCTCCTTATCGAAGCCAGATAGGCTAACCACTAGACCAACGAAGCAGCCAGTTGCATATTTAGTGTTAATTTAATTTTTAAACAAGCCTATGCAAGTTGCTCCCGCCAATACAGTTTGAAGCAGAGCTGCAAATGCAGAGTGCAAGTGCTAGCCTGTACAAATATTATGATTATGATATTAATGACCATCCAAGATATAGAATAACAACAAGCGGTCTCTAGCTAAATACGAATCCCAGCAAGTCACAGTTTGCTGCCAGATTGGAAGTGAACAAGTCTTGTGAAAAGTCTTTTGTAAATGAATGTTTTCTTTCTATTTTTCACTAGTTATTCTTAACGGTTTCATCCGCAAATCTTATGAGTTTAGATAAAATCTGTCTAGTGCAATTGATGACAATTACTTCACAATATAGAGGTCCTGAATTCGATTGTCATTTCGGATCAGTCAAGTCTATTCTTGAAAAAACGTCATTATTGAAGCCAACATTGATTAAAGACAACTAGATGGAGCCCATAGCGTGTCCACTCGTGAGACAGCAAGTCAGCCTTATTGACAAGACATGTCAACATTTAAAGTACATCATGAAACGTTACGTTTTAAAATATGGTAAAATACGAAATATTGCTTTATATAAGATAGTTTAGTAAACGCATAATACATGAAATTTGCTAAAAAAATAACATATCTAAGCTTTAAATCATCAAACAATGAAGTTTATGCCTACTTAAGTATGAAACGTAATTCCTTCGATTTTCCGTTCGCTGCGACTTTTGCAGTCGAAAATACTACAACCCACCATATCACGATAACGTTTAAATTAATATCGTAACCGCAAAGTTATATTATTTATCAGCAAATTTAATAAAAAGCTAATAATTGCTCAGAGGTGTCCTTTGTTTGTCACAAACTCCACTCTTGACAAACAATAAAAACGAACACGCTGAAAGGGACAAAAAATAATCTTGTGTCACTTTCTAATAAAGGCCGAATGAAATAAGTCTGTCACGCTCTTGAACCTGCAGCCGCGTTATGACTCCATCTAGTAGTCTTTAATCTATGGAAGCCAATGTACAACGGCTACAAAGAGGATGTAACAGAAATCGGAATTTGGAAAAATTGGATGTTTGTCTTATTAAACTGAAGATGGGATGATCGATGAGATGTTCGTGCGATGTATTTTTTCAAGAATCGACATACAGCTTTGGATTTGATAATTTCCAAACTGTCTCAAGTTCGACAAAGATGAGCCGATGATGAGAGAAATAATAATAATAATAACCTTTATTTCAAGTTACATAGACTCATAATATAGTTAGTAACATTTACTTAATTCTATGTTAGTCCCTTTACCCTTAAAATCTAATATTTTGTTAGTAACAATTGGTCATCTATGTCAGAAACTTAAACCTACGATGTTACGAGAAACACTGCTACGTCAGCCCACTACAAACGGCACAGCAGTGTTTCACGTAAGAGCAGTCTAGTCGACTGGCAATTAAATTCAAACTGTTGTTGGAACTACTCCTCAGCCTACACACCAGGGACCCACACCTTTTACGCATTGTTGCATAGAAGCAATCAACTCTTGCCTCTGCGAACATCCCTGATGCGCTACAAAATCGAGGCAGCCCCAACATCACCCTGAAAGCGTTGTTGTACTGGATACGGAGAGCATTGTACAATTTTTGTGTGTAAAGTGTGAATTATTTCTGTTTCAGAATTATGTATATTTTTGAAGAGCAACTGCTACTAACTTCCTTGTTGGCTCTTATTATTAAAAACTGCCTCCCAAACCAGTAGAGCCACTAGTCAATACAAACAGACAAACTTAACGTTCCAAAAGTGCTTGTAGGTAAACTAAATCTAGTTAGTAGAAAACAGTCAGAGTGCCGAGTGTGAGTTTGTTACCGAGCGACTGCGTAAAAACGTAACGCAAATTTGTATGGAATTTTAGTAGCGCCATCTAGTTATAACGAGAGTAAACTTAAATACTTTTTTTTGCTAAATAATTTGACGTTATGAGTGAATACGTTTTTAAGCAGTCGCTCGGTGAAAAACTCACACTTGCCACACAGAAGTATGATTACAGAGCCAATCGTTTTTCTCGTAGGATAGTGAATATGAAGTGTTGACCCACCACGCTGCTCCATGCGGGTTGGCGGACTAAGAGTGATAATGCTTCCGAGGCACGGCGATGTAACAGCACCAACTTCTCAACTCTAAGAACTCATTTTAGTTACAATTTCTTAGAAGATGAAAAATCTCAGAATCATTCCACAACAGGATTCGAACCCAGGACCTCGTACTCGAAGCCACATAGACTAGCCACTAGACCAACGAGGCAGTCATTAAGCCTCCTGTGCCTGTAATTTAACTAAAAACCTACCTTCTTGCTACAAAAATAAGTATATCGAAAGTTGTTGTTTCCCAGACCCTAAGTTACATGTGATACGAAAAGCGCGACCTAATACATTGGTTAGAAGAGTTAAGAAATACTTAGTTGATTAGCTAAATAGGGTAGTTTGCAGTGGCAATACTTATGTACCATAATTATGTATGTAGCTATAAATCTTATCAAATTAATGTCGATCTAACCACGCATGTTTTTCCAGCAAGTGACAGCGAAAGTGTTATTCGGCAGCGTCACCGCGATCAATGACCTTAAGCAGCAGAAGACCGGACGAGACGACCGGCGGACGCACTAGCGACATCTTGTGACAGGTGACAAAACCTTGCAACCTCACTATGTGATGTCTTAATAGAAACATAGATGGCGCTGTTTGGAGTTCTAAGCCTTATTCTTAGATGGCGATATTCAGAAATGCAGAGTATACAAAAGGTTGCCTGAAAGTAACAAACTATTTTACTAGATGGCGTTGACAGGACTTTTCTAAAACAAAAGCTTACAATAAAATAAGCTTTCATTTCATAAAGCTCATTTTTGAGAGATTTGTTTAAATAAAAATGAATTAAGTACTTACCCATATTAATTTAATGTTTTATATTGTGTTTTTACAGGTACTGAATGTGATAAAAAGAAAAATGATGGAAGCTAAGGTGTGATCTCGGAAGACAGAGTTTTATTATTCATAAAAAATATATATTATTTTGTATAATTGTTTAGATTTAGTTGAAATACTCGAATATTTTATGAGATAAAATTTAATAAATAATATTATAAGTTAAATTTTTACGGACTAAAATGTTTTAATTGGTTTCTCGAATACCTAAGTAGGTATATTGTGATTTTTTCCAGGACAACCTTAATACTTAACCCAAATTGGAAGCGAAGCGACGCGTCAAGTTCTTGAAATAAAAATTATAATATTAATCTCTATTTTGAAAGCATTAAGGTACAAAGTTGTATTATTTAAATATGGAAAATTGAAAAACGTAGAGACGAGCAGCGGCACGTGGCGGCGCTTATTTCCATTATAGTATAATACAAATGTATACTTTAGTGATAGGAAAAATTAGATTAATTTACTATAAGCAAAACTCCAGAAGTAACGCTTCGCTTCGCCACTGCGCCAGTCTGAGTTAAGTTAGTTAGCACTTGACTGCAATCACACCTGATGATGAGTAAAAATGCTATAAAGATGAAAGCGCGCTAACTAATTAGGCTATCCTACCAACATCGTTCCGGAACGCTAAATCATTTGGCGGTACGTCTTTGTCGGATGGTAAGTAGCCTCCCACCACCTTCGGCCAATTTAGTAAATCTAAATCGGTCCTGCCGGGAATCGAACCCAGGGCCGCCGTCTCATGAAACCACCACGCATGTCACTGCGCCACGGGGACCGTCAAAAATTTTCCTTGAGTTTTCCTACAAAAATAATGAAAAAAAAGAACTAAAGAGGCTT
Organism: Mycalesis mineus; assembly: GCA_034621355.1. NCBI lineage: Eukaryota > Metazoa > Arthropoda > Insecta > Lepidoptera > Nymphalidae > Mycalesis > Mycalesis mineus. The sequence continues at coordinate 300,464 of JAXAVZ010000204.1, read as the reverse complement.
ACTTACCATAAAACGGCACTTAGAGCTTATAATCACCGCGCTGCTACAAAGCAGATGGGGGGACTGAAGATAAGATGTTAATTCTAATGACCGGTACCCATGGCTTAACGTGCTCTGTGAGGCACGGAGTGTAACACGTCCAGTTTGTTAACTCTATACTTGATACATTGGCATTAACACGAAAGCCATGTTTATACGAGTTTTTAGAATTTTCAAAAAACTACACCTGTGCATCATTAACAATTGACATCAGGTAGGCAACACACTAGCCGATCAGTCGTCACGTCGCACGCCGAGAGTGGTCACTCGTCATGTTGTGTGCAAATCGCAGCAGTCCTTAGTAGTGCCATTATGTTAGGCCGGAGACACTATTAGGTCACTCGGTTTTTCATTCCTTTATAAAAGAAGAGAAGAGAAAAGAAACAATTGGGATAATTACCATGGATAGTAGAATAATGTACCGTGTAGTGGTGGTAATTTCCTTCTACAGAAAAATGAGCCTCGACTTTATGAGATCTTTATATATGTCACCGGAAGTTAATGAGATCCGCAAGTTTTTAAATTTCCTAGGAAATTTATAAACTTTCATAGGATTTTAAACGAGAGCTAAATTGTATAATTTTACGCGCAAATTTATCAATTTGCGACGTCTCGTGGTAAGTTTATAAATTAACGGATATCGATTCGTAATATTCTAAACGGTACGACCAATCACAGAAGAGCTTTTAATTTTACGCTTTTTTAAAATACGGCAAATAACACACTGTTCTCTGATTGGTCGATGTTGACAGTGGCAAAACTTGTGTCCGTAGACTTAAATACAATCAGACTTGCCAACTATAAATTTATCATGTAGTATTTATTATGAAGGTTTGAATTACCTACTTAATATAAATTATGCTAATGACCGCTACCAATCTACTACTCTACCAAAATAAAACGCTAGTCAACGGAAATCGTGTTCATAATATTCAAAAGGTATATTAAAAAATAAAAAAACAATCATAAATCATAAAAATAAAAACCTCGCTCATTATGGGTCTAATTTAGTAACCATAGCAAAATAAAGCTTTTTTCACAGTTCCAAAATAGTTACAAAATTAAAACATTACAAGAAAACACAGAAAGGATCACGTGACTTATTGAACCAATCAGAGTGCACATGGTGTTTAGTTATTGCTTACTTATTATTTTACGCGTATGTTCGGTAAGTTTATCAAATGACGAAAATGTGCGCGTAAAATTATACAATTTATCTCTTATTTGAAATCCTATGAAAGTTTATAAATTTCCTAGAAAATTTATAAATTTGCGGTTCTTGTTATTTTCCGGTGACATATATATATTTATATTATACTTTATATATTCGACTGGCCTATAATACAATGATGATATATAATATCTTTTAACAAAAAACATTCTGTTTAATTTCATGCCGAGAATCGAACCCAAGACCTGTCACTAAAGGCAAGTGAGTAACACAGTCACGTACCTATCTACCTACATTCTGTAACAGCAATTAAATGTACAGTTAACCACAGTATTGCTCAACTTTACCCCACAATACCACTACAGGGGGCTTAGTGACTAATACCAATTTAATTTGCTACTTATTTCGTCGAAGATTTATTTATGTACAAATTACTTACGCTCGCATCCACACACAAAATATAGTGATAGCTTACGTAAGTGCTACATTGTGAAATATTCGTTTTGATAAAAATAATATAGGAATAGGAATACTAGTGGAACTCTTATGAGTACTTATTTCATCTCGTTTCACTCGTGAGTTTTATGTTCATTTCACCTTTCAAACCAACCGTAGGTACATCCGGTGCCACAGACAGACAGACAGACAATACACACACACACACACACACACACACACGCGCGCGCGCGCACGCACACAAACGCAATCAAATATAAGCGAATCGGGAACCAAAGTTTTTCAATAAACGTACTTTGTACCTTCGTAGGTAAATATAGCAGTGCAGATCTCTATGTGGAAGACCTGTAACGATTTGGTTGAGCAGGAGCAAGCTTAAATAGCTCTTATCAACAATCGCATGATATTATCTACTTATTTATTGAATCAAATAATTTAAAAATGTATTAAATGTTGAACGATCACATCTATGAGATGTTTCTCAAGACGTGCTGGTCACGCGCACAGTAGGGCAAGTTTATAACGGCAATAGGAACGATGACTGATATAAAAATACTGGTATTACAATATATACATATATTATATATATATATAATATATATATAGAATATTCAGTTTTAACAAACAATGTTATTTAAAACTGAATCATCTATAATTATGAAAAAAACTAATTAATTTGATTAAATAACAACTCACTAACTATGAGGCCCATTTAGTCCTTATTCTACTTATATTATAAACGCGAAAGTTTCTGGGGTGTATGTTTGTTGCGCTTTTACGCAAAAACTACTGAATAGATTTGGATGATACTTAATAAAAATACAGCTTGTATATCGGAATAACACAGGCTATTTTTATCACGAAACTTTTACGAGAAATGGTACGTCCTCTAGTAGTATAATAATGAAAATGTTCAAAGTCACTCGGCGGGCGTTTTAGCGAGCTACGTGCTGCGTGATTTGCGGTGTTTTGATGGATAAGAGTGCGGTAAGTTATGTAAGCAGATGTACGGCATAATCTTCAGCTTTAACATTTAAAAACAATTCATAGTTCAAATTCATTTATTTGTGTAGGTGAAATTGGTACAATTACTTACCTTTGAAAAGTATCGACTCTATCACGGGTGTGGAAACCAAACGCCGAGCGGAGCGAGTTAAAGACAGCAGCTCATTGTAATATTCATTTAATAAATAAATATTACAATTTGTATATTATAACTTATAATCTATGTTATCCTGCCTTGTGTACAAAAGAAGCAAAACATGATCCAAGAATATTTGGCAATGAGAATCAGTCAGAGCATCTAAATGATCTAAATGTTGGTCTCATACAAGGAGAACAACTATGCTGCTCTAAAAACTGCCTCATTGATCTAGTCATCTAGTGCTTACCATAATATGTGGCTTCGATCACGATGTCCTGGGTTGGAATCCTAGGTCAGGTTCTGGAATATTCTAGAAATTTTTATTTTATTAGAAATTTTTATAAGCCTGGAGTCAGAAACTTGCCGGTGTCACACTCCTTGCCTCGAAGTACATAAAAAACCGCCAGTCCTAGTCAACTGATAGTGATCGTTAATGTATTAAAAATTGTCCTCCTAAACTCGCCAACCCACACTGATGCAGCCTGGTAGATTTACGCTCTATATCCCGGCATCTGCAAGAAGGGAGTCATAGTCCTGTAATAGACCGTTAATAAGGTGACAATGATGATGATTGACGGCTTCAATTTAGCAGTAAACAGTAGGATGAATGCATCTTCTTCTTGCTTATCTTTCCGAGGCGCATGTGAACGAGTCCTAAGTGATGATCGAAATGCGAAGTCACACAAAAAGCTGACACAATGACAGTAATTGTGAATGTTTGTGATTGTGTGTTTTTTGCCGTGTCCGCCGAGGGTCTTTAACCGGGGCTCCAAATCGCTCGCGTCCGCTCCGAGAATGGATATCTAATGATTGAGCCTTCGGTGGACGCCCGGCCGCCGGTGACACCGTGCGGCCGAGCGCGCTCATTTTCATATTTAATAAATGAAAATTCAATCAATTAATCTATCCAAAAGTTTAAAAAACTTTGTCCTGACTTATTTTAGTTAGATATTACCACATATTGCACATAATATAACGGGAGCTACAATCAAAGACCGCGTCGGTGACATAACTGATTTATTACCAAAGTACCCACATACAACACGCCCCCCCTTAAAAAAAATACTTATGTATAAACAAAACAACAAGAAAAAATCACAACCGTAAATGAAGCCTCCAATACAATTTATCTCAAAATTATAAGGACACACAAATGAATTACTACTTACTACTTAATCGACATGCAACTATTCGTAAATTTTTAGCCAGAGATACATAATTATAATCTAACTTAACGTAGTCCATATTTTCCAGTAAACCTACAAGCACGCTTGGGGCGTGCGCCCGCTATGACTTGATCCTCAGTCGGGGGCGGAATTGGTTCCGATTTATCGTCAACATTTATACCAGATGTATTAATTACATTTGCACCTGATGGCGACGGATCAATATTGGAATTGGGTTGACCTTCTTCGGGCCCACTGGACTCGTTAGAGACAGAGTCTTCAATGGTAGGAACCGAAGAGTATCGAGCTGGCTTTCTAACTTACAATAATTGATCTATATGACGTGGAAATTCTCGACCGTCAGACGTACGTACTCTGTATGTGCAGGGCGTCTCCCGAGCCGTAACATCAGCTGGTACCCATTTTTCCTGTCTCGGATTAAAATTTCGGGCTAAGACTGTACTACCGACCTCTACGCTTCTGTCAAACCCGGGTTTTAACTGTCCCGATTTCTCTTGGGAAGTTTCCATGCGATCCTTTGCCGACGGTTTCAGTGCGTCTAGCCGCCCGCGCAGACGTCGGCCCAGGAGGGCAACAGCCGGCGCGATTCCCGTACTCGCGTGCTCCGCGTTACGATACTGAAACAGGAACTGGTGGATCGCTGTATCAACATCCATACCTTCGTGCAACGCCTTCTTCATGGCCCGCTTCACAGATTTTACTGCGTTCTCGGCGGCACCGTTTCCTGCCGGCCTGTAAGGGCTGGTTATCGTATGTGTTATTAGATTCTTTTTTAGGTACTCGGCGAATTCAAACGAACTAAACGGAGGACCCCCATCGCTGACCAAGACTGATGGTAATCCAAACCGAGCGAACAATTCACGCAGCTTACCTATGGTAGCGGTGGCCGTGGTACCTTCGCTCATCTTCTGTACCTCGATCCACTTGCTGTGAGCATCCACAGTGATTAAATAACGCTTACCTCGGAACTCCGCGAAATCAATATGCAAACGGCACCAGGGGCGCGCCGGGAAAGCCCACGGGTGCAGCTGTCCACGCGGCGGCGCATCACGCTGCTGGATGCGGAGCATTCACGAGTCAAACTTTCTATTTCAGTGTCTAACAGAGGCCAATAAACATAACCTCTAGCAAGGGATTTCATTTTAACGACGCCAAGGTGACCTTCATGAAGTTCCCTTAACACTCGACGTCGCAGCACCTCGGGTATTACCACCCGATGATTGTACAATATGCAACCCATCTCGATACTCAGGCAGTCCTTTCTGTTGAAGTAAGGTCTTTCTGCCTCCGTGACCTTGGAAGGCCAACCGGTCTCCACATATCTATAAATATTTTTTAAAATATGATCCTTCACAGTATTTCGAGCGACTTCATTGGCGGAGATTGGAAAAGAATCTTCCACGTAATTAATATACGCAATCGGAACCCGTTCCGGCTCTTTACGTTCATGCGGCAAAGGGAGACGCGACAGAGCGTCACTACAGTTGTCTTTAGATTTTACAAATTCAATTTCGAAATCATACGCTGCTAATCGAACTGCGTATCTCAACAATCTGCTGGCAACTGTCTGTGGCAACCCTGATTTTGAGCCAAATATAAACAAGAGGGGCTTATGATCGATTTTAATAATAAAATGACGACCGTACAGATAATGATGATTCTTACTAACACCACTGACAATGGCTAAGGCCTCTTTATCTAACTGACTGTACGCGCGCTCGGCCTTATTCAGCGTTCGCGACGCGAAACATATAGGGCGCTCCTCGCCATTAGGGTAGCGATGGGCTAGTATACTCCCGATGCCGTACGAACTACTATCCACTGATAGCACCAGTGGAAGCTTTGGATCATAATGAACAAGAACATTTTTACTTAATATCATGCTCTTCACGGATTTAAAAGCCTGTTCACATTTGTTCGACCAGTTCCAGGCCACATTTTTCTTTAACAACTCATGCAAAGGTGCCAGTACCGTACTGGTATTTACCAGGAACTTGGAATAATAATTTACCAACCCTAAAAACGAACGCAGTTGCGACACATCGGCTGGAGTGGCGGCCTCGACGATTGCTTTCACTTTATTAGGATCGGGATGCAACCCATTTTTATCGATAACAAAACCTACGTAAGTTATACTATCTTGTAGAAATGAACATTTCTCATACTTAATTCTAAGACCAACGTCACGTAAACGTCTAAAAACACGTTTTAAATTAGAAATATGTTCGGCCCTGTCCCGGCCGGTCACGGCAATGTCGTCCAGATAAACTACTACGCCACTCAACCCCCGGAGGGTTTCTTCCATAAACTTTTGAAACTTCTCGGGAATGCAATTCAGTCCGTAAGGAGTGCGTCTGTACACGAATGTGCCAACGTGCGTAGATATAGCTGAATACGCCTGAGAATCTTCATCTAATAATAATTGTTGATACGCATTAGTGAGGTCGATATTAGAAAATTGTTGACCGCCACTCAGCGCGGCAAATAACTCTTCGATTCGTGGCAGGGGGTAGGGCTCCCGTAACAACTTCGGGTTAATGGTTACTTTGTAATCACCACAGATACGAAGTTCGCCAGACTTTTTGATCACCGGCACGATTGGGGTTCCAAAATCGGAATAGTCCACCTTAAATATGGTACCTTCTGCCACGAGCCGATCCAACTCTTTCTCGACTGGTTCACGTAACGCTAAAGGCAACTGCCGTGCTTTGATAAAAACCGGGGTTTTATCTTTTAATTTTAATGACATTCGTACCGAACATGTACCCAACCCAGGCGCGAACACGGTAGGAAAATCTCGACGTAGGCTCTCCACTATTGTGTCATCTTTTAAATTACAAAGAAAATCGTTAATTTGTAACGCATCAATTTTTAAATGACGTAGCCATGAAAGACCAATCAGCGGCGGGCCCCCGTCTTTGATGACAAATAATTTTATTTGACTAGCTTTGTATTTTTCCAGTATAACGTCTACCTACTAATACATAACCTACCGGTTCAATTAAAGTTCCCGTATAGGAACGCAAACGGACACTGTTTTCGTTTAAAGTACAATTTTTAAAATACCGCAAATAGCAATCATAGTTAATAGTAGATAACTTACTGCCAGTGTCCAGCTCGAAATCCAAAAACATTTCGTTTACCTGTACACGCACACTATACGGGCGATCACCCAGGCCGCACACTTTTAAACTAAACATCTCACTATCCGAAGCACTATCACTATCGAGATAATTATGAATTTTACCCCGCGCGCGACCTTGAACTTCACTGTCACCTGTTCCGCCACGTCTCGCGCTCTTCGCCGCGCAGGACGAACGAACGTGCCCTCTCCGCCCGCATCGCCAGCAGGTCACCGCCGCCGGCCACGCGGCGTGCCCGGTGCTGGCGCGGGCCCGCGGCGCGCGACCTTCCGCCGCCACCCGAAGCAGCGGCTCCGCCGCGAGCACCGGCTCCCCGCCTGTAGTTTCACCCGACGACACACTGGCTTGCGCGTGCCTGTCCGCAGCCTCCAACGCGAAAGCTAATTCCACAGCTCTCTTGTAGGTTAACTCGGGCTCAGCAAACAGGCGCGACCTCATATCATCACTAGCCAACCCGGATACGAATTGGTCTCTTAAATTTTCTTCGAGATTCGATCCAAAATTACATGTACTCGCTAGATGTTTCAGTGCTTGTAGGTACTGGCCGAGTGGTTCGCCAGCCCTCTGCCGGCGCAAACGAAAAACATGTCGCTCGGCAATGTCGGATCGCTTCGGTTCAATATGTTCACCGACTATCTTTACCAAATCCGCGAACGTTTTTGTTTCAGGGTTATTGGGGGCACACAAATCACACATCAGATCATAAGTAGGTTGGCCCACCACCGTAATTAGCGTTGCGACTTTTAAACGATCGTCGATTTGATTGAGTTCAATGAACTGTTCCACGCGTCGTATATAAGCCGACCATTTTTTGCTGTTTAAATCAAAACACTCGATTTTTCCGATCGGCATTTTGAAGAGGCACTTTAAAAACACACAGTAACTATAATTTTCCTCGTCGCCAGTTAGATATTACCACATATTGCACATAATATAACGGGAGCTACAATCAAAGACCGCGTCGGTGACATAACTGATTTATTACCAAAGTACCCACATACAACAATTTTAAGTCCTGATCGATTACATAGACGCAGTTACATCCCCTAGGTGGGTGAAAAAGGGGTGTTACTACTACAATAGTGGAGCGCTTAAAACTGAACCCATTTAGAGAAGTACCACCGTTGCCAAGTTGTAGATCAAAGCTGCAGCTGGTGAAATTACAGGTGAAGCAGAAATGGCGGCTACATCGGAATATGTTTTGCGACGCGTTCTTTTATATTCGATATAGATTCATTTAAAGTTACCAAAAACTAAATGACATTTTGACAACTTGATCTATAGTCAATTTAAAAACGAACGCTCGCGCACAGTTGAAAATAAAACGCAAAAACCACCGCAATTTTATAGTTAAATAAATAAGATTCGCAGCGCAAACATAAACTCTCTCTATCAATTAAGGAAATTATAATTTCCGCGCGTATGACGATTAAATCGTATACCGCAAGGAAAGCAGCAGGTTTGGTTTAAGACGAATGTAAACAACCCTAGTAAGTCTATAATAGTAGATGAATAAATTAAATAGAGATGCAATAACCAACTCTCAACATCAATCTCCTGAAGTGATTGATTGGTTTCACAGTTACTTGTTTGGTCGCCGACAACGTGTGAGGGTTAATGACAACGTGTCCAATTGGTGCGCGTTAACTGCCGGTGTACCGAGGAGACTCGGAAGAATATTTGCGTTGTGATCGACATTTAAGTAAATATAATACTATTATTATTATATTTTATATGTTCGCGAACATAACTTTAAAAAGCTCGTTCGCAACGGTGTGAACAGCGGTCAAGAAAGCTCATTTCGCTACAAAACAAGCAAGCAGTCGAGATCATCGCTCGCACCTCGCTCATAACTGTACACCAGCCTCCCGATGTTACGTAACTAGTCCCAGACCGCCAGCCTCGTCCACACCACGCACCTCAGGGAACGGAACACGCAACAGACGAAAAAAACGCAACGCGACCCCATAAAACACCTATAACTAACACAACAAAACACCAAGGAACAGTTACGTCCGAAATTCAAAACCAGTTCCTCTTTTTTTTACACGAGATCAGTGACTTTAGTCAAACAGTGTACATCTTTTGCGAAGGAGAAAACGTATATTTAATCGGAGTAATATTTGTTCAGTAAATAAATTAATTATGATTGTTATGATGCCTTAATCATAACTGTTGGATTACCACAATGGATGTGTTAAGGTCAGTGACTTTTTTATTTACGTTTTGTAGAAAATTGTTTTGCTCAGACCTTGAGCTTTTGACATCCTTCACGTATTACAACTTCGTGTTCCCAAGTGCGTAATAAATTAGGGCTCAATTAAAATACCATCTGACAGTAAGTGACGATGCATAAGTGTAAATCAGTTAAATGTCCGATTTTAACGATATCAATTTACAGGATAATGTTTTATTTAAATACGTCAACATTATTACAGTCCAAGTTATAGGTAATCATATTAATTTAAGTATCGAAGTAAGCTACTTAAAATAACTAATAAGGTACTATGAGATGAAAACATACTTAATTTCATTTAAGCAGTTATTTATTACGAGAAATGATTCACAATCATCTAAAGTTCAAGTAAATACTTCAATACTAAAATAAAATAAAATTTACATAGGCCAGTCTCATGAGATGTGACAAAGGCTTATCACAAAAACACGAAATACGCGGGCGAAACCACGGGCGAGTTGCTAATTTGACATTACAAACAGACACTTATATTTTATTTATTTGTAGAGATTTATAGATTAATGTTTTACGGTAAACTTATGATGTCTGATGTTCTGCTGGTACGTGTTACGATTTATGTTGCAATTTCACTAAATGAAAAAGAATTGTAGAATAACTATCTTCTATGGAAAAACATTAAATGTACTTCAGATCTTGATAGTCCAAATTACAGAGATCTACCAAAACATTAATTTTCAAATATTACTTAAATAATTGCATATTTTTCATTTATTTACAGAGACAAACGACTTTATATTTTCATTACAATACTTATTTACTTCATCGATGAACGATCATCAGCATCGATTGAACCTAAAATAGAAAATACAACTCATAATTGTCCGTTCACTAGAATAATTGAAGATATCTTTAAAATAGATAACAAAACCAGTCAAGCTAACTGGAAAAATAATAAAGGCGAATTTTTATTTAATTCCACGAATAATAATGCACTAAATACTAATACAAACATTAGCAAAACTATACAAGATGAATTAGTGAACGATATTATTGCATCCATACAAAGAATTAAAGCAAATTTAACACAGAGCAACAATAAACTAAATGAAGCGATAATACTTAATGTACCTAAAGATGTAAACCAACAAACAAGTAAAGTAACTACAGATAAAAAAGCTACAACAATAAAAAGTGGTATTGAAGATAAAGTAGACATACATTCAACAACTACATCTAAAAATAATGACAAATATAAAATGGATGATAAGAACCAGTTTGAAAAGCCAATAAAACTTTTTAGCCGTCCAGACTTTGAAAATCCAACAAAAACAGATGAAGATAGACCTAACTACGTCGAAATACTAACTGTGGAGCCTAATAATACAAACATAAATAAATCTTCTAATAGCCTTTTGGAAGTATTGAAAAATATAATGCCCATGTTAAACACATCTGTAACTAAAGATCTGCACAGTATAACAATAATTGAAAGGAATCAAAATAAGAATCATTCGTTTTCGGAAACTAAAAACATATCTACCATCATAGTTAAATATTGCGATAAGGAAAACTTAACTACAGTTAATGTCACTGACATAAAAGTACCCGAGGAAGATGTTAAGGGTATTTCTCTAAACGAAGACTACGATGATTACAATATCGATGATGATAGTGATGATTACGAAGATAGCAATCAAGATAAAATGACAAACATTACAATCGAGAGCCGGAAAGAAGTGTTAGAAGCAGCTGAATATGGAATGAGAATGATGCATGAGTTGTATGGTGTTTTGGAGCCAAAATTATATTCAATGGGTAAGTTCCTCAATAATTAGTTCACAGTATCCTAAGTTATAAATCCAGTTACTCTATTTAGTTTAAGAGATACACTTAGAGTATGGTCACCGACTATAAGCTAGAACCAGTTTAAATAGTTTGTTAAACATGAATATCTTATCTGTAGTAAGTAGCGATTAAAATATTGTGTATTAAGATTAACCTTAAATCCCAATATTTAAATGAGTACCATATAAACTATAGTTTAGTTGAAAGCAGGGTTATATTTCTGTAAATTAAATATAATTGAATGAATAAGGATGTTTCATCAAGTTTTGATATTTAACTTTAAAACGGCCGTTTGACGTAAAACTTACAACTAATAAAAATAGACTGAGTACAACGTTTCAACAAAGTTAATTAGGTAATAAAGTTAACTTACAAAGTTTTAAAAGGTCCTTATTGACTAAGTACGAACTGTGAGCGAACGAACTGGAATCTAACTTAAGACCTATTTTTCAACAATATTCGGGTCTCTCCGTTCAGCCATAAAAATAGAATCTTGATGAAAAAATCTCATTGCACTTCAAACGAACCTAAGGGTTAACCTAGGCATGGAATTACGACTATATATTATCATCAGTGTAGTAATATATAACAGCCCACTAGAGTTACACACGTCCTTCCTTATAGGACAATGGTTAATAGCATAGCTTAAACCCACCATGCTACGGATCGGCGAGAGGTGCATGCAATTTTTTTTATCGACTACAAGTTGGCTCTTGACTGCTCTCACACCTGATGTTAAGTGATGATGCAATCTTTGTCGGCAGGCGAAAGCCTCCCACCAGCCAGACCAAGACAAATTAAGAAAAATCTCAATCTCCCCCGACGGGATTCGAACTTAGGACCTCCGTCTTATAAATCCACCGCGCATACCACTGCGCCACGGAGGCCGTCAATTATTAAAACTACAAATGTTACAGGTATAATATGACGTCATCCTTCACTTCCAGGTCTAGTGCTAGACGACAGGGACCCAGCGCGCTACGTGGCAGCATTCAACGCCCCCTCCGAAGACATATCCCGATATGCCAAGTATGGGTACGCGTCACTCCAAGCCGCTGCCAAGCTCAAACAGCTTATAAGGTAAGTTATCTTATCATATAACTTATCTAAGCTTATAAGGTAAGGCAGCAATCGGGCTGCACAAATTGCTTACTGTATACCTTGCACTGGCAATAAAATCAGGTATTTCTTATAACCCGTTGGATAACTTGATAGTTCTAACGGTTTTTGTACTCGTAACTGGCTAGTGACTTATTAAAGATGTTATCAACCTAGTAGTTTATCTATCAATCAATCGATTCACGTTTTACTTCCATAAAACCTGAAACATACGATTATTGATTTAATAAACATAATTTGGTACTTATCTACAAAGTTTAACCTTAAAAAATCGTGAAAGTTACAAAATTCAAAACTAAGTTTGAGAAAAGTAAATATTTTATTCAAAATATTTATTCAACATCATTTTGAAAAAATATAAATTATTATAAAAATGTCCTTAAAATTATTATAAAACCAAAAGTTCATGAAAGTTGACAATGTTATGTCCATCACGCAATTATACTATCAAAGCAGCAGTTAGGATAATAAATAACCATTAATTTCTTTTCACTTTCTTATATCTAATTACATTCCTATTTATTTATATTTTATTTGCGTGCATTTATGTAATAAAATTCGCAATCAAACATCGTAAAAGACATCTCCTGAGAATGTTTTGACTTAAGTTTTCTTGACAAGATAATTAATTATACCTAGTACCTAGTTAAGTACTCGTTAGGCTCTTGTTGACTGTTTTTGGAGAATTTTCACTATTCATTTGTTAACACATTAAATAGGAAACTATTTTAGTTCTATCGTACATTTGCATTCAACCGCGTCATGCAAGATTTGAATTTTACCGAGCGACTGCGTATAAACGTAACCATCCGTAACGTCAATTCACAAAAAAGATTTTCTCATGCTATAACTAGATGGCGCTACTTAAATTCCACATTTAAGATATAAGTGGTTACGTATTTAACTTTTTAAGCAGTGACTCGGTAAAATATCACACTAGGCACTCTAACCCTTTAATGATAACCCTTTTTAGTCCTTAGTTAAGCCATTAATACTTGTAAGTACTAAGACCGGATCATCATTTATAGGCATTCATAGGCGACATCCTTGGTAACTAGGCACTTAACCTTAACAAACATTAACATATTTATAAGTGCCATCCTCAGTGCAACCTCGTATTAAGTAATTATAAAGTCAAATTATTCTCGGGACAGGAAAACGTTACACAATCCCAAATGCCCTAGGCATCTGGGCCAAGCTAAACGTCTCTAAGTACCCATCAAATGTCATATGATGAAACTTTAAACGTAAATTGTTTCTACAAGGACAATGACTCAGGTTTCATCTATTTATGGGACGAATGGGCAAACGGATATAAGTGAGCTCTTGACATATATTAAGCCTTAATTTTCCAAAATTAATGGACTAATTAAAATATTATTACAATTAAATATCACAAATATATCTCAACTGCCAGATTTCAAACCATTAAAATAGTTTTTAATATAAAGGTTTGAATTTATAAGTTAAGTTCGTGCCTCATTGATCCAGACGTAGCCCATGTATTCTGGTTATTCTTCTGCTTTCTAAGTAATACACAGTTGCAAACTTGAGTTGGAAAGTTGTTGGTCACAAGGAAGGAACGTTACGCCGCCAAATCCTGCTAAAATAATATCTAATCTTCAAAGTATAATATGTCAGTGCATGTGTGATCGTTATAAAGACTAATAATACCCTATGCGCGTCTAATAGTTGACGCTTGGCAGCATGATGGATCTGCACCTAAAACACTATTTCTTATTAGGATACAATACAGAACCTCGATGTCGATGCCATAGTTCAAATAATTGATGTTCGAATTATTTTAGACCAAGCTGATGCCTGCGGAAATCTGTCGCCTGTACCAAAGCAACACTTTGCGGGCGTTGAAAGCGGCTCGTTCTACAAAGCGCTGCCCTATAAAGTGATAAACCTCATAAATAAGTACAGCGGTAGCACCTCTCTATACGAACTCTATCATATAAAGCTCAGTTCAATGACGAAAGGAGAATGCCAGACAATGTATAGGACTTTAACCCACTAATAAAAACATATTGTACAGCAATGTATTATGCATCATTTTATTGCATTTTGTTTACTATTTAATATAAATTACAGTTAAAAGCTCTAGAACTCGGAGTATTCGACACGAGCCTAACGTTGGTTATCGTCCATTTCCGTATTGTTGTTCCGTATAGTTGTCACACTGACATGACAGACAGTCGCAAAGCTTCATTAAATACATTTTTAAACAGGTTTAACGACTCTGGATACTAGCCTTATAGAGCCCACTGTTGATGAAAATACAATAAAAACGATTTAAAAGACTAGAACTCAGTGCAACAATAAAGGTTTAAAAATGCGTAAAGAGTGTAAATTAAAAGGAAATAGTTCAATTACTTTTTTTAATACAATTTTATTCCGATGTCCAACAGTAAAAATGACTTATTGTAAAACATTTTTTTTTTTATATAATTATAGGATATTTTTAGTATATTTACAATTTGTGTTCTTTCTGGGTTACAATCTGGCATTCTCCTTTCTTATAATCCATTTAATTTGATGGAATCCTAAAAGCAATTCGACAGTGATATGAAGTCATCGTGTCATTTAAATTGAATTTTACAAAAAGCGAGATCATAATAAATGATGAAATCATTATAAATGAATGTTTCAATTTCACACCGCTTCATTATTTGCGCCACCCGCCGCCGGTCGGTGTAAAAACTGTCATTAACGAGCACAAATACATGTTTCATTACATTTCATGATTTCAAATCATCCAAATAATGTAACGTTATTGTAAATGTCATTCTGTTGATCGTACATTTTAAAGATATGTCAGTACGAGAAGGAAGATAGGTTTTAAAAGTAATCGTATTTATTATGTTCATAAAAGAAACTAATTTTTAAAATATTTTACACTAGCGGACGCCCGTGACTTCGTCCGCGTGAAACTTGGTGTAGACTTGAACTCCCGTTGACCCCTTAAGGAGGTGAGCATTAGAAAAAACGTTTCTTAGCGCTCGCCTACGTTATTATAGTTATATAGCAGTCGCCCGTGACTTCGCGTGAAAACTTCTTACCCTTTTAATTTTAAAGACAGACTTTCATATATAGTGTGCTCTTTCCCCGCTACCCCTCTCAACTTAAATTTTTTATAGTTTCCCATGAAGCAACAAAGAACAAACTTATTCGTATATTATATAAATATGCCAAATAAACTGAAAGAAAAGATCAACCCTATTCGGTACGTATAACATAACACGGAGGAGGTCAACTTAATATATTGGACGATATAGCGGCAGAATTGTTTTTTAGAAATTTTGTAATATCTCCGAAATCATATAACTAATTAACATACTGTAAAACGCAAATCGTATCTCTATAATATCCTTGTGATTATTAAATAATTTATTTTGATAAGGATTTAAGTTTAGTTGTATAAATAATGACGTAAACGTAAGCATATGAATTAAATGATTTTTTAAAACACAAAAAGTTATATATCTGCCAAAATATAAAAGATAGGTATATGCTGTCGCGGTCTTTTTTGTTGAACTTTTTAAGATGGACATATTTTGGTCTATCTCGTAGGGTACAGCCGTTTGCAATATAAGCGCAAAAAAACGTGCTTATTTACGACATCACATTAGAAACCTCTAAATTTATCAGTGTTTCTCTACTATATTATGCATGTATTATACATATAAACCTTCCTTAAGAATCACTCTATCTATTAAAAAAACCGCATCAAAATCCGTTGCGTAGTTTTAAAGATCTAAGCATACATAGGGACAGACAGACGGCGGATAGAGACTTTGTTTTATACTATGTAGTGATAAGAGTGAGTACATATATTAATTAGCATTCATCATATTCTTCAGGCAGAAGTAATGTTCTGTGGCAGCAAATATAAGCATGACGATAATCCTTTCCCTGACGAGTGTATGTTATATTTTTTTTTAAAGCAAAAAAAATATAACATACACAACAAAAATTAAAGCCCATAATTAATAATCTTCTATTTATTTATGAAATATTCTATCTTGGGACCGTGCCTCCTAACGCAGAAGCATGTTAAGCCATCGGTACTGTCATTAACGTTACAAGAGTGTATAATAGAGTAGCGAGGTGAGGTTATGCTGTTATCGTATGCCCTGTATTAAAAAAATACAAAACAACAAAATTCGAAGTCGATACAAAGTCATCAACTAAGCAAAAACAACACTACTATTTCCTGATTAGTCTGAGGGCGGTGCCAAGAGAGACGTATTAATTTAAGTATAGTCAGAATTTTAATTCGATTCCAGATTTGACATTAGCTATTGTCATTTTGTGAAATAATGATACCACATATACCAAATAGTGTAGTGATGAACACAAAAATCGATAAACAATCAGTGTGTGTGCTATCAGTGTGCCAATTAAAGACTAAATTATTGATTTTTATTTAAATAAATACATCATTGTTCAAAATAATTATTTATTAATTAGTAATCGCTGCTTTATTTTATAAAAAGTTAATATTTTTGTTTTTATATTAAAAACAAAACTTATAATGCCTCGAAATGATATAATAACATGGCGCCAGCGTTACTTGTGATCTATATGTCAGTTTCGACGAGAAGGGAGACATATATATTATCAAGATGAAACTTGGGTTAACGCAGGTAAGCCTAACATTTATATACATTTTACATTAAATTTAATAGTAATATTGATAGTATATGTTCATGTACTATACTTATTTTAAGGTCATACTGTAAAAAAAACTTGGGTCGATAAGAAAGTCACATCATCTCGACAAGCGTTTCTGGAGGGACTGACCACTGGATTAAAAAATCCATCTGGAAAAGGCAAACGTCTCATAATTAGCCATATAGGTAGTGAAGAAGGCTTCCTGGAAGAGGGGCTCATGATTTTTGAAGCAAAGAAAAATTGTGAAGATTACCATGATGAGATGAATGCAGTTTGTTTTGAGGAGTGGTTCGCTGGAGTCTTACCAAAATTAAGACCAAACTCAATTGTGGTGATGGATAATGCACCATACCATTCCCGAAAATTGGAAACGGCACCAAAAATGAGCTGGAAAAAAGCTGCCATTCAAGAATGGCTTTTAAATAAAAATATTCACTACGAACCAGATATGGTTAAAGCTACGCTTTTAGAACTGATTCCACACAACGAGTCTTTTACTAAGTACGCTGTAGATGAAATGGCAGCACAACATGGGATCACGGTTTTAAGACTGCCCCCTTACCATTGCGAGCTAAACCCTATCGAATTGATATGGGCGCAGGTAAAGGGGCATGTAGCTCAAAATAATAAAACTTTCAAATTGACAGACGTGAGAAATTTATTTCAGGAAGGCATTCAAAAAATTACGGCTGCCGAATGGTCTAAATGCGTATCCCATGTTGTCAAAGAAGAGGAAAAAATGAGTAGCCTAGATATGTTAATTGACAATATCACAGACACATTTATAATAAATGTTACAGAAAGTGACAGCGATAGCGATAGCGATGACGACGACAATTTATAAAATAAATTATTACCATAATACATCTATCTGTTTTATTTGTCATGTTCTTCATGATCAATTTTTTTATTTATTTCACACACAATTATAAAAGAAATGTTTCAGATGGTTAATTAATGGTCAAAACTAAATTATCGGTTCAGAAATATTCAATTTTCTGATATACTTAGTTTACGAGAGTAAAATTATAAACGAGAAGAATCGATCCGGAAATATTCCATTTCCATATCGAATAATTTCGCAACGTCACTATTTCTTACTAGTCGTAACGTTGCAACACTGAAATTGTCAAATCTGGAATCGAATTAAAATTCCGAGTATAGTTTTCATCGGAGGCAAACATTCACCGGCTATTACAATTCGTATTATCTACCGTAAGAAGAGTAGGGCATATTGGAGCCACTGATTGAACCACAGAAAATAATTGTCTGAAACCTAAATCTTTATGATATCGGCTTAAATCAACACATATAATTTACTGTGTAATCTATCTCCACTTCCGATCAGTTGAGTAGTTACAGTGTGAAGGTGTATCTAACAAACTTTTACCTTTACAATAGAAAATAGTGTTAATTACAAAATCTCTATCTCTCGAAACACTTACATCACTCTGCACCCAAGAATGCTATGGTACATAGTATGGCGTGAATATATTGCCACTCGTATTTTTATTGCAATGACACTGACTGGTCGCCTTACAGAATGCTGATGGGGTGCCGTTTCATTGTGACCCAAGTATATAACGCAGAATTTCATTGTCAGTTTGCGCAAGTTGACATTGAGATGTGCGAACACCAGCGTAGTGTCACTTGCATTATAATACTCATTCTTATAAGCCATTGTCGTTAGTTGCAACATCAAATGGATCATAATCTTTTTAGCCTATATGCCTCCTATTCCATAGTGGTCAACGGCCTTTAAACTTTTTTTTATATTTTCTGACTTCTATTTTTTATGTCCTACGGCTTTGGTTGTTGGGCGGGATAGTTAGCGTGGATGCGACACAATCGATATTTCATCGGAGGCAAACATTCACCGGCTATTACAATTCGTATTATCTACCGTAAGAAGAGTAGGGCATATTGGAGCCAGTGATGGATTTCCGGGAGGCGGTGGGAACTTGTCATTTTGTGGTGTCACTCTTCCAGAAGGGAGAGAAAATTATCTAATAGACAAGGATAATGTAAATGACTTATAGGGAGTCAAAAAGGCGGCCTGGGTTTGCCCTCCCACGATTCTACCCGCATAGCCGGGGGAGGCTAGATGGGACTCTCCGCCTGAGAAGCAGCTGAAATACCCACTAAAACCCAGCGATGTTCTATCGCGTCGCGAGGTGACAGGATCCTGGGAACATCATGAATCTTTCGCAACATCATCAACACTCACCTGCCTAAAAAAGGTTCAGCTTAACTCAAAAATGTCTTAAAGCTCTCCAGCTACATAAAAAGATTTTTCGAAAGTTTTCACTTATCTCACCAAGTTACTTTAATTCAAGGAGATTATTATAATTTTAATAAAATAGCATACCTGTCATCTAGCAAGGTATCTTACTTCAAAACTAGAACCATGTCATTTAAATTTTTAAAATGCAATAAGACTGTCGAAAATATTATGCACAATTCCAAGATAATGACTTAACGTAAATTCCACATAACAGGTATTTCCAAATTTGAGCAAACCCATTACCGAGTAGGATGTAGATAAGTGCACATATAAGGAAGGTTACATTTTGTGCAAATATAGCGTTGATCGAGTTTTCACTTTCTCCGGGGAAAGCGGGAGGGGCGTGCTTGATTATGCATTGAACAGGAAACTGACATTTTTATCATGTAACCAAATGACACAGTCATTAAATCTGTATTAAGTATGTATAACAACAAATATAATATATATGTATATGGATTAGTCCTGCGTATATAGGCCGCGGCCTAGAGACTTCAGATAGATTCTAGAAGACACTCACTCAATTTCACGGGATAAAATTAGTGTTTATTTTAAAATAAAAAATATATAAATCCGGCACTGATATGCTTATGGTATCACCGTACATATTTAGTTTAAGAACCATCTCGATCACTTCTCGTATCGCACAATAAAATAGCATCATAATAGTTAGTTTCTTAAAAAAGCTACAATGCTACAAGTCGCATTTGCAGCCCCCTAATCCATGCCAATAAGCGATTTTTTACCGAGGCAGATAAACTGAATTAAGCTACGAATAGTTTCATCCGTAGTTTTATTTACTGGCATTGTAGAAAATATTTAAAAAGAATAAGCAAGGCCGCGCTACAATTCCCTAACTAATTGTAATGAATTGTATAAGAACAATAATTAATTTAGTTCAACTCCGACAATGGCGAATCACATCAAACCGCTATTATACCTATTATCTCATTCATTTGGCGTATTTTAGGTCAGATTCGTTAGCGATATCTCACGGTAATCCATTTAACTGTTATGTACAACAAGTTAGCTTTTTGTCAAAATTTGATCATTATAAATGTGTAGTGCGTTTGTATGAAATAAAATTGAAAACATTTCAGTACCTATTACAACCAAAGTTCCGCCTACCTGTAAGTAAGTGACTCTATCGCCGATTCGAAATTTAGACTTTAAAGATTACAATTAATACTAACACGTTACCGAAATTTGTATTATCAGTACTCGTAAGCCAGCAACATACCGAAACGATAAATTGCTTGGAACGATTTTGCAGTTTGCAATACCATAGTAAACTAACCTCTGCCCAAAACTTACACCGTATTTTTCCGGAAGTCCTCATGACTATGAAACAAAATGACCTTCTCACCACGAGGAGCAGAGGAGATAAGGACTTGAACCTATTATAGTCCAAACCATATAGATTGGCAGTAAAGGGCATTGAACCCTCAAAAGTTGCTAAGAGCAAAGGAGTAAACAAACTGCTATCTATCACTCTCTTACTTATGTAATTGGGACAGAGACTCACACAGTGGATTGCAAATGCATATATATATAAGAGAGAGACAGATAGTCCTTGCTCTTAGCATCTTTCGAGGGTTCAATGTGCTTTCTTGCCAATCTGTATGGTTCGGACTACAAATCTAACTCGTCGCCTGGTAAAGAGACTTAAGAAACGCTCTCGCTTACAACCGAGATCCTGCAACTGTTCTTCTGGGAGGTGAAAGGTGGAGAAAGTTTTTCCTCTTCGTGGATAAATTTTAACCAGCTCAAACATTCTGGTTGCCTGATTGGGACCTTGGAATGCTCTGACATACAACCATGGTTCCTCAAGAGGCTGCCGCTGAGATAAAACCTCCTCTTAATACTAGGGACGTTTCCTATTAACAGCGCATCAGATCGTACATTTAAACTTTGGGATTATTAAGAGACTTATTCGAGACCTGTCAATGACTTTTTAAAATCGATTGTTTTTATTTGTTTTCAAGAAAAATCTAATGTAATTTTATAATAAGCTGCAAAAAAAACATTTAAATATTACCATCCATATAAGATGAGCAGATTCTGAGAAAATCGTGAATATATAAGTATGCCCGTAAATACAAACATACCTAGAATAAAGAATCTCCTGTTTGTAAAATAAACTTAAAAGTAAATTTTTGCAACATTCATTGCGGGGACATATTTTTTTTCTTTCAACGTAAAAGTCAAAACCAACCATTCTAGAAATCAAGAAGGCGGTAAAAGAACCGGTCTCTACAGAGCTTTCTACTGCTTTCGATACCACTCCACTATTAAGGAACTTTCCTCGGGAGTATATAATTGAATATCCACCACTAAGGCAAACGTGTCATTATAAACTAGTACCTTACGCTGTCTAACCACTTTTCTTAGTAAATAATTAAATGGAACTCATACGTGCCTATGTACACTATGTGCCTAGTTTTTTACAGTCGTAGAGGACGTGTACCTAGTAAAGCGCACAAACGCGACTTACTTTTGGCGCGCCCACAAACGCGACTTTTGTCGACCTCCGTGGCGCAGTGGTATGCGCGGTGGATTTATAAGACGGAGGTCCTGGGTTCGATTCCCGGCGGGGCAAATTAAGATTTTTTCCTAATTTGTCTTGGTCTGGCTGGTGGGAGGCTTTCGCCGTGGCTAGTTACCACCCTACCGACAAAGACGTACCGCCAAGCGATTTAGCGTTCCGGTGCGATGTCGTGTAGAAACCGATAGGGGTGTGGATTTCATCCTACCCTTAACAAATTAGCCCGCTTCCATCTTAGATTGCATCATCACTTAACATCAGGTGTGATAGTAGTCAAGGGCCAACTTGTAGTCGATAAAAAAAAAAGAAAAGTTTGTGTGGAAATCCAAACCCTGCATCACAACACGACACTACAAATATTCTAACATGACGTTGCATAAGTGCTTGTAAAGTAAGCCTATTTACTAATAACCTAACTTGGCAAGAGATCTGATGGATTGACGCTGGTTCCCTGGGAAGTGGAACGGGCCCTAATGTAGGCCGCAGACAGAATCAAGACCGGGAGCCGCAGCAGAAAAGGCTGAACGGCGGTAAGTGGCACAAGTATGCCTCTCCGACAGAGAGTTACATATTTGTTCCTTTTGCCGTGGAGACCCTTTCCACGTGGGCATGATTTGTATAGTTATTATTATATTTATTATTAGGATAAGTTAGCTTAAGTCCCTTATTGTATTCGTTCTCAATAAAAAAAAAACTTGAGCCTAATAACCGAATTTTGGATGTGAATTTTGATACTATACTATACGTATCGACCGTCCATTTGAATCTTTCTATCTCTCCATATCCACTCCCCTTCAAGAAGAGAGGCCTGGCCTTATAATAGGTCGTTAATAGACTAATAATAATGATGTTGAATACCTAACGACTTGACTGCTTCCTAGGTCTAATGGTTAGCCTATCCGGCTTCGATCACGAGGTCCTAGGTTCGAATCCTGGGTCGGGTCACGGAATAATTCCGAGTTTTTCATTCTTCTATGAAATTCTCAGTAGGTACATTCCAAGCCCAAAGTCAGAAAGTTGGTGGTGTTAGACCCCCGTGCCTCGGAGAGCACGTTAAGTCGGTCCCGGTCACTGTCATCAACATCTGAAAGTGATCGATAATAAATGAAACATTACCACCCTAAGCCCGCCAACCCGCATTGGAGCAGCGTGGTGGGTCTACGCTCCATATCCCCTCTCCTATAAGGAGGGAGGCCTTGCCCTGTAGTGGGCCGTTGATAGGCTGATACCTAACGTCATTGATGCATACTAAGTAATTCAAATACAAAAAATAATTTATGGTGATCTCGATATCAAAAATTTAGAAGAAAAATGTATTAAGTATGTAAAGTAACTTTGGGTAATACCTATTTTGGTAGCAAAATAAATAGTAATACCTACTTGTTTTACATAATCATTGCAACATCCTCAGGAAAAAGACTTGTTGATTTAGCAAATAATCGTGAAGTATTTATTCTTGTTCCGCTTTCAAATCCTGCATCGAACCTGTCTCGAAATATTTCTGAACGTACCTAACATCCGGTACAAAAAGATGTTTTCCTGTGTACGTACTTGTAGCTAGGTGTAGGACTGTGGGTAGGTACTAATGAAATCCGCCTGTCCACCTGAATATAATTATTTATTTTGTTGCATTCAAAACAAAATGTAAAGCTTGGAAACTAGATATGGTTAGGAACTTTGATTAGAGTTTGAAAATATCAAAAACTTCCGCATCTTTCTCCACTGTCACAGGGTAAACTTACAAACTTTACAAACCCAAACAAGTTTCTCTAAATTCAAATGCAAGACGAAATAATTAGACTTATACCCTCTTAAAACCTAAACCATAAAGAGCATTCCCCTAAATTCCTAAGACACTATAGAGTATTGCAAACTAAGTCTGTATCAATATTTTGCGTTACCTATTTATTAACCATAGCTAGGCTTTGAAATGTCCTTTAGAGGCCTGTCTTGCCTGATTTATTACAACTTGGAATTGTTAAAATCAAGTTAATATTTTCTAATCAAACGTCCATCTGTCCGAACGTCTGGACTGATTTCGCTAATTATATTTTTGAATGGATGTGAATTAAAATGTAAGAACACAGATAGATTATAGTCTGGTGGTATTATATCCTGATAATCCCACAGGAAAGGGATGTGTGAGGTTGAAAGGACACAGCTAATGTCATATACAATTATACAAAGCACTTCTTCAGCATTCTAAAAAAGGATTACCTTATAGAACATCGTAATAGTTGCATAGCTCTGGTGGTGGGGTCGGCGAATGGCCTTTAGCTTTCGCTTTCAAGTGCAAGGTTCGACTTTCACTGCACTTTCGATTTTATACATACGAGTGGCAGCGCCGCGGCTACCTGCGGTGTAGTGTTGCGGAAATATTCCCTTTCGTGCTCATATTGTAAGGGCAGATCATAGAGCATTATTGTTAGAAATATTCTCCCTATTTTATTTGACCAATAGCATACCGTTTTCACTCGCACAGTTGCCGTCCCCGATTGGGAATATCAAGAAGAATTACATTGTGTCAGGCTATCATATAAAAAAATGTTAACAATACGACTAGTAGTTTCAAATAATAGCTTTGACAAAAAGACAGACAATTTTTGTTTTAACTGATCTTGAATTGATGAAGTACCGTACATACTTTCATATGCATTTAGTGAAAAGCTGTTACTTACACACGGTACTTACTATCATCAGGTGTGCTATCTGCTTGATTAGTCAATTAATATTAAAAAAAAAAACAAGAAATTCATTGATGACTACTCTATCTATACTATCTACTAGAAAGATTTAATAAATAATTAATTCTTCTATGATACTCGTAGAATACTGCCTGAATGAATGAGATATACGATATTAGATAATAACTTGTTTTAAATGACGTCTTAAGAGCCGATGGTAGAGTCACTACAAACAAATGAATTTGACGTTTCAAAAGTGCTAGTAAACTAACACTACTTAAAATTAGCTTAATTTTATTTTGATATTTTAAATATAACAAACCATTACCCAAGTCATACACCGCGAACCAATTACGATGATCAGCATAATGACAAAAAGCAAAACTCTCTCTATTGTGTTCCAACAATGCAACTACCTCCTACAGCCGATCGTAGTCTGTTCGTGGAAAATCATCTGAAGATATCATTCATTACAATGTGCAGCTCTTATCTCGCGCTTTCTATCTCAAAACAACTATTATCTGTTCATTAATATATGTCAGTTTTCTACATTTTGCGCCGAAATTGACCTTTTTACACGACTACTTTGCTGAAGTCGAACCTGTGGACTAGGAGAGCGAAGTGGGATGAAACCTCTCTCTAAAGACGCAACTTCAAAGATTCGCCTCGCGGGCTGATGGGGTTCGTGCACTGTAATTCGTTTTCATGCCTCTGGAACTCGAAATCCACGCCTATAACACGCTTTTGCCATTCAAAAAGTCAAAATTATTGTACCTACCACGGAAAAAAACAGCTCTAGCTAGCGCCGTGGTACCTGTCGCCGGTCCTTTCTAAATTTCAATTGAACCCGTTGTGGAGAAAAATCATGTTCAAGTTTTTAATACAAACATACAATGTACAAATGAAGCCTACTAAAGAGTGTTAAAATAATGAATACATTAATAACAAATTGTAACAAGAACTGACAATAATTTATTGTTTGCGCCTACCCGCAAACCAACGCTTTCGCTTCGGCGGGAATTTATTACGTTTCCAGCTCCCAGCATTGTTCGGTCGGCGGCTAAAAACAATAACTAGGCTCAGCTTTTTGCTTCGTCTGTAGGAAATTGGAACGATATCAGAAAATGTGTTTTTGTCGATTCAAATCTCTATTGTTACGTGTTATAAATCCAGTCTTAGGCGTTGACTTATTTTACCACGATTTTGCTTATATTCTATTGAGACATACTATGCGGTTCGTAATCTTTATTATACCTACTATTAAAAGAGAGTTTTTCTAGAGATGTATCCCATGGTAAAAGGAAATAATACTTTTTAGTGAAGGTAGAGCCAGATGTATAGAATATTTTTCAAACTAACTACTTAGGCACAAACTTACCATTTGGAAATTGCATTGTTTTACCACAATAGTAATAAAAAATTTTAACAAAAAATAGAACCGACTCAAAACGCACTAAAAAGTAAAAAAATTTTAACAAAAAATAGAACCGACTCAAAACGCACTAAAAAGTAAAAAATAACTGTGTCATTTAGTTGCTTTAATTTACCTAAGCATATCTACGAAGTCGGTGCTAAATCGCTGCAAATGTTAAATGTTAAAACGTGTGCCTATAAAATTTGAAGACTTCCTTCAATTTTTCCAGGATATCATCATCAGATCCTAACATGATGACAATGGGACCACCCTGGAAGTGTACCCTTTCTAATAAAAAAGAATTATCAAAATCGGACAACTCTGTAAAAAGTTATGCGTGGTCATACATAAAAAAAATATACTTCTCGAATTGAGAACCTCCTCCGTTTTTTTCGTCGGTTAATTAAATAATTACCTATTACAAGCGCCTGCAAATAATATTATTTAAAAGGTTTTCCAAAAGTAAAAGTTGTGTACTTTATACATCGTAATAATGATTTTATGCATGATCAGTGACAGCAAGATTTTGGAAGTCGACATTTCCGTAGCTCTAAGATATAACACAAACACATACTTACCTCAATCTCTCTTACTAATATCAAATAGCTAATTATAATTACCAAGTACTTAATCCGTGCTTGATGGCTGAGAGATAGAAATTATCACCTTACCGTCTCATATGCATTGGAGCGTTTTTCTCTAAAAAAAAAAACCTCTGACGTAAGTTTGTATAAATATATTATGAAACTTATGGCATTATGTAACAGTATGACGCTATATTATATTATGTTAAGTATAAAATATTTTACGTTTGCGCTTTCTTACTAGGAATATCGGCTGGTGGCACATTCGGTGCTAATAGCGATGTCAGTATGTCAATTCTTGAAAAAACATACATCGTAATCGTCATCGTACACACATCTCGTCGATACCCACCTTCAGTTCGATAAGTCCCATACGACAAAATGGTATTGGAGAATACCGATTTCTGTTACATCCGCTTCGCAACCGTTGTACATCTTTAATACTGCCGGTTACTTCCAAGAATGATGTTCTATCTTCCGTATTCAATTTAAATAAATATAAATAAAATTTTTTACACCCAACTGTTTGTAGCGTAATAAAAACTTACCTCAACCAACTAAAGCAAATATAAGCATAATTGATAAGCATTCGTCATTTTGCTTTAGTTGATTAGTTCAAAAAGCAGAAAAAAATAAAGAAAGTATAAAATACAGTCAGAGAATATTATATTTGAAAGTTGATTGATCACTCAACGTTATTTTACCCTTCTCTTCAGTTATAAGTGAGAACGAGATGTTTAAGTTTATGCGGGCAGAGTAGATAATTATTTAATAAGTATTTGAAGTAATTTTTACTGAATTTGTGGCTCTTACACCTAAATTACTTTTTACATTGAAATTCGTATAATCATTGGACTTATATCAAGCATTGAAAAACACGCTAATATTATAAATATGAAAGCTTGTTTTTTCGTGCGTACGTTACGTTAAGGATTAAGAAATACTTCACGTAGGTAACTATTAAATTCATTTGGCTGTGTCAATTATAGATTATACTCTGGATTGACAAATTTACGTTTAAGATTTCCCGCGCGATACTATAAATTATAACTTCACGGACTTCATCTAGTTAATAAATACGTGTAAACTCGTAAAGTTAATAGGAGCGTGCTGGGTGTACCACTGACTTTATTTTCTCACACCGCAGTGAAAGTTCATTACATGTTCTTAAAATGTTGTTAAACTATAACTCGCATACATTGCTGTAGGTTAACCTAAAGCAAAGAATATATAATAAATAAATATTATAAGACAATTACACACATCGCTATATAGCCCCAAAGTAAGCGTACTCATAAGTAGCTTATGTTATGGGTGCTATGATAACTGATAAATATTTTTATATATATTTTAGATAAATACTTAGGTATAATATATATATAAACACCCAGACACTGAAAAACATCCATGCTCATCACACAAACATTTTTCCAGATGTGGGAATCGAACCCACAGCCTAGGACGCAGAAGCAGGGTCACTACCCACTGCGCCATTCAGCCGTCAATGTAATAGCACCTTCAAGACCCATAGTCCTTCTACCAATGGGTTTTTAACCATTGTGATTGTGATTGAAGCAATAGGAATATCTCAAGGCTGGCAAATAGGCTTACAGTTCGCGAACCTTCGAGTAAAACCTTTATACATTGTTTTATGTTTTTTTAAACTACTTTATATCCAAAAGGCAAAGTTGTAAAAAAGGCAATTCTAAACATAACAATCCCTAGTATTTATAAGCCTTTAAACATTGTTTTAAATGTAAGTCAGTAGTTCTATAATTGATTGCAGCTGCAGCCACACATTCATTCTTTCCACTTTCGCCAGATTTTTTGGCAAAAAGACCTCTTGTAAGATCAATGGTTAGGTACCTACTGACGGTACGAAAGTATAAATTGAAAATATGCATAGTTCACTGACCTGCCATCAAGACAAGTTATAAACTTATACAATCATGGCCGAAACTTTCTCTAAATTATTTGCCGCATTTTTATTAGAAATCCAACGGCCTGTGGGGGCAGAGTTTATGTGAGTGTTACGAAACTATTAGTAGTTTTATTACTTACGAATGACCACAAAAACATTTTAAATGTAAAGTTGCTCACGCTATCGCGGAGCACGAAAAATTAATCAGTACAATTACGATTTTTGACCACCGTTGCATCGCTTACTTGTTCTATAGCTTAGAGGTCTAGGGTTCGATTTCCAACTCGGATCCATTAAGTTTCAGTATCAGTAAGTATCGAATACTGAGAAAGAAGTAATTACAAAACAATCTTATTTTTAGACATTATTTTGCCAACTAGATGGCATTTTTGCTTTGATGGTTTTTTTTTTAAGTAAAATCGCAGCCAAGAACGAAGAAACGAAAGATGTCCCACAAAGTTCTGCTATACGTCAATACACCAGGCTTAACACATACGCATAAGGTTGGTTGGTTGGTTTGATCTGAAAGGAGTAGCTAACTTTTTCTGGCCGGAACACTGCAATGCATCTTGCCGGCAACAATAAGCATAACGTCAGTAGGTACATACTACTCCAGACGAGCTCCGTCATCAAACACTTTCTGCATCATTATAATTGGCCTATTAACATCCTACTACCTACAGGGCCAGGTTTCCCTCCACGTAAGAAAGGAGATAGGTAACTTAGACCTACCTCGCTGCTTCAAAGCGGGTTGACGGGCTTAGAAAAATACTTTACTACTGCTAAAATACAGAACTTGCAAAGCTATAAAGTCAAGATTCGTCTAAAGAAATTATTTTCTCGCGCTTTGCCAAGTATTTAATATCTATTAAAGTAGATAAACAATTTATTATCGCCTTCTTACAATGTCATCGCGACGCCAGAAGCTATCATTACAGTGCACTAGCTCAGTGGTTGTTATTTGTAAATACTCCAAGCTTTTACTGCTCTCTCCACAAGCTGCAAGTTTTCACCGCGATGCTAATGTGATAGTGAGGCTTAAAAACAGGTTGCAACGCTTTTGCTTGCAACCTGTTTGGATAAATTACGATTTCACTGTAATATTGTTACACGTGTAGCTTTTGTAGGTATGAAGGGTAAGAATTATTTATACTTATATAGTTTGAAAAACAAATAATTCTAATTATGATAGTGAGAGTATATATATTATATTAGAATGATATATACTCTCCCGCCTATTTATTTCCTCATTTTTTAATTTTTAACACTATTAAAAATTTATTTAAAAAATCCATTCCTTCTGCTTGATGGCCCAAGCAACTGATAGGTGGGTTCCAGAAGGCAGAGGCACCTCGTCATAATACGCGCCATCCTTTTGTATCCATCCCTTAATCCAAGGTTGAAGCTTTTCGCTATAAGTATACGAGTGAAACAACAACTATAGGAACAATATAAACTTCGAATCAACATTCCACATGGCGATTAATGGTTACGTAGATACGAGTATATAAAAACTGTTCTTAATTTATTACGAACACTAATATATTATTGGGAGAATATTTGTACAAAGTAGCATAGCTGTCTTCGGGACCGAGCACAGTGGGTAAGTGAGCGCACTGCTTCTATCTCCAGGAAGGGGCACTGAAGGTGAGGAGTTTGTTATGGTCGATCAGGGGCACCGCTAAGGTGAATAAGTGCGACATGCCCAAACGCTTTACTACGCCTCTATTAGTAATTGTCAAAAAAGTATTTTTGTTGATTTAATTTCAACTTTTTAGCGTGTTGGAAAACACGGATACTTCTAAAATTGTTATGTGAAGACGTTAAGCTACGTTTAAATTTATGAAGTGCATATTCTTCTGTCTTTTTTAAAGCATTATTTAAGGTTAAGTTGAGTGTTTGCAAGTCGGCGGCCATTTGTTTGATATTAGATTCCAGACTAATAGATTGCTTAAACAACATTCACCTAAAAAAGATTAAGTTTTAACTTTCGTACGAGTGCAATATTACTTAGGTAAATATTATTTTTAATATTTTTTTAATTTGAATAATTTAAAATATACGTGCGTAGAATTTTGCTTTTAAATTTAAACGTATTTGTACAAAAACCACGGTAAGCACTTGTAAAGCTAAATCAGAACATATGCCTAGATTCGTCTTAGCGCTTGCCACAGGAGCTCTAAAATATATAATAAGTCGCTACACTTAGTAGTATCTATAACATATATTATATAAGAAGTTATTTGAAACGATTCGATGCTCTACCGTAGATACATACATTGTCCGGAACACGGAAGCAGTGTTTATTAGCAATCTATCAACAATCATAACATTTACGAGGCGATACGGCGTCGACTTTCTCCTAAACAAACGAAGAAGCGTAAAAAAGCACAACCGGTCTATAGTTTATGATTTGGTAGTTTCACAAATATAAAATGGACATTTGTCTACGGATTCCGAAAACAGAATCTTTCTAATTTGATCAAAAGATACGAACGCCTTTGACGAACTCTATTTGGAAATTAGAGAAAACTAAGAGGAGTTTGTTTTGATTCTACTTAGAACTGAGAACAATTTTATTTAAGTGTAACTACAATATATTACTGTAGTGTAATTTAAGTAAATGATCTTATGAACTTAGTGATATCTAGGAGCAGTCCGCAGGGACTGCAGTCAAGCTTTCCTTAAGGCAGCGGTTGACAGGCTCCTCATCTCTCACTGTACCCCAAAGCGTTAGCCGTATTTAATATTGTATTCAATTTCAGTCAGATGTCCCGAGACGCACACTTTTTTATTTTTTTAAGGATCAGCAGTCACTATGGATTTTTTTCACCTTGTGTAGGATCGATCAATGCTGCATTTTCCAGTAAAGTCTCAATTTTATCACCTTGAGACCAGCACTTGAAATTATTTTCCCACCCATAGCCACTTCAGCATCACCAATGTAGCTTGTTGAGCTAAACATGAATGTGGACATCCCAAGAGGACCAAAACGTTTTTGATTCGATCACACAGAGATACTCCAAGCCTCAGATTATTAAATGTGCTATATTTTGAGCTCCAGGCATAACTCGCTATATCGCTGAGTGACTTATGAAGCCCATAAACAGTCACTAATATTTTATGATAATTATATCTACTATCGTGTTTATTGGATATTTATAAACATATCCAATAAACACGAAGCTTAGTTCAGCTTCATTTATATCTGCAGATCTTCATCTTCACTAAGATAGGCGTGGAGATAGCGTGTAGAGTGTGTAGGCGGAAGTGATTAGGTAAAACCATTGCACTTTATCATCGTCTCATTAGTAACACATGATGTAGCGTGGTGGTCGGTCACACAACCTCGCGTGCTGGCTCGGCTTCCTCCTTCATTGAAAGTGAAACCACTGTTGCAAAATGTACCTATATTTGTTAATTGCGCCGTGCCGGATAGCATGTTAAGTTAGTCCCAGTGCTTTGTTGTACCCACTCGTAGCTTACTAATAAGCTAGAACAAAGAAGGGACTTATAGATACTAATAAATTACTTACTTCAAATCCACTATTAGCTAAACATATTTTATTATGATTTTTTTATTATTCATTACAAGTAAGCCCTTGACTGCAATCACGCCAATGGCAAGTGCTGATGCAATCTAAGACAGAAGTGAGCTACCTTGGTAGGAGTAGAATAATATCCACAACTTCTCAGTTTCTACACGACATCGTACCGGAACGCTAAATCGGTATCGATTCGGTAATCGGCTTCGCGGCTCGTCTTTGCCAGTAGGGTGGGCTTAGGCCTCTCACCAGTTAACGGCCCACTACAGCGACCGGTCTCACTGCTTGTAGGAGAGAGGATATGAGGACCCAACACACTGATCCAATGCGGGCAGGCTTACGGTAATAAAGTTTTATTAATAAAAGATAATTAAATATAAAATGTTCTTGATAGTGTCCGGGACCGACGGCTTAACCGGCTTTCCAATGCACGATCACCACCAAATCCCAAGATTTTATTGAAAATTTATTAAATACATACTAATCTCAGAATTATTCTACTATCTAATCCCAGGACCCCGTGATCGAAGTCAAAAAGGCTAATTATATTACCGAATGATAACTATAATATCTTATAATATTGTTATGACTTCGTTTATGATTCTTAGTCTTTTTTTATCAACTACATTGGCCCTTGACTGCTATTACACCTGATGTTAAGTGATGTGATGATGCAATATAAGATGGTAGCGAGCTAACTTGTTAGGTTTAGGATGAAATCCACACCCCTTTCGGTTTCTACACGACATCGTACCGGAACGCTAAATCGCTTGGCTGTGCATCTTTTTCGGTAGGGTGGTAACTAGCCACGGCGAAAGCCTCCCACCAGCCAGACCAAGACAAATCAAGAAAAATCTCAATCTGCCCCGCCGAGAATCGAACCCAGGACCTCTGTCTTATAAATCCACCGCGCTTACCACTGCGCCACGGAAGTCTCCGAGGCTAGGAAGAATAACGCAACGTCGTTCCCTCATACACTCCGAGCACATAGAATTTCTTAAAAACGTTCGGTTCGCAGGTTGAAAAAGCACATTCTGACAGTAAAGTAACTACGAGTACGTTTTCAAAAATGCCCATCTCATAGTTAACTCTTCGCGTTATTTGGATTATAAACATAACACCATCTCGTATCGGTTGCAATCTAGTAACAGTCGTATATTTTTATAACATTTACGTAATTCACGGGCAATGGAGCATTGTACAATATTGACCGCCGTAACAGATGTAATTCCGAGCAGTGTCGCAAACATTGAGACTTAGGCCTGAAGTAACGCATTGTTTTTGTGTTACTGTTACGTGCCAACCCCACGGGACTTCGACACCGATGACACTCGCAACAAATCTCTTACACTGTACTAGAGCGAGGTCGACACTGTCAAGCAACTTAACACTGCTAACAAATGAATTCTTTCCCACATTCTTTTTATTTCTTTATTTTCTTATGAAATTATTAAATCTAATTTCTACACACATTTAATATACTGTCATTGCAGATATTTTTGCAATATCTAATTAGTTATTTTAAATTATTATTGTTAGTGTGTATTCCGTCAACTATATCTTAGTACCTACTAAAAGCGACTTCGTCCACGTGGAATTGAAAGTTATAAGTGTACGAAAATATAATAGCCTAAGTCACTTCTTACGACTTATTATAGATAATATTATATCAGCCCACACAGGTGAATAATTTTTCGTTTTTCCACATTTTCCACTGCTTTCTAGCTCGACGCTCCGATTGGTTGTAGCGAATTCTTAACTGACTAAAAAAACGGAGGAGGTTCTCAATTCGACACGTATATATTTTTTTTACAGTGTTGTCCGATTTTGATAATTCTTTTTTTATTACAAAGGGCACACTTCCGAGGTGGTCCCATTGTCATCATGTTAGGATCTGATGATGATATCTTGGGAAAATTGAAGGAACTCTTCAAATTGTATAGGCACACTTGCAGCGATTTCGGTTTTTGTGTATCGGTAGCTTTTTGCTACAAGTGCCCTATAATATACTATGATAAAAGTGCCCTATAATATAGTACGAGTACGTTACGAGGCGATACATCACTAAAAAGTAAAAAATAATTTTTTTTAACAAAGGTTTAAGGTTCTAATTAAAAAAAAAATTAACAAAAAATGGAACCGACTTAAAACGCACTAAAAAGTAAAAAATAACTACGTTAAATAAATGTTCCTTAAACTTAGCTGGCACAGACTTCATAGATATGCTTAAGTAAATTAAAGCAACTAAATGACACAGTTATTTTTTATTTTTTAGTGCGTTTTGAGTCGGTCCTATTTTTTGTTAAATTTTTTTTTAATTAGAACCAGTAGTTCCTGAGAATAGCGTGTTCAAACAAACAAAATATTCAGCTTTATAATATCACTATAAATTATTTACCGTATAATAAAGTGGGGTTAGATAGGTACAGCATTTATATAGCTCCAGAATGCCTAAATTTGGATGGAAGGCACAGAGACAGATTGAGTTCTGGAATAGCGCACGAAACAAGCAACTATTGATCCCTACATTGTCAAAGGAACCTGATCTAAGCAGGTGAAGTCTCGGAGCTTAGTAATTAAAAATAAAGAGTTAAAAACTTCTCCCTAGGCTTTCACCACCATTTGATCAAATCTCCATGAAATTGAGTGAAAAAACCTCAAAACCAATTGACCTAAATAATTTCGCAAATTGTTGAATCAATCCATTCAGGTGTGAAAAGATTGTCCAAGATAAATGTCTTATTGCAGAACATTCCGACTCTTTGCCTAATGTCCAATTTGTTTTGACAAAACTGTGTAAAAACTGATCTTTTGTAAATTCAATCATCGTTCATGAGAATTCATCACTATTTAAATAAAATGGAATTGTCGAAAGTCATTGTTATTTTGAAATATATTTAATGGAATTAACCTACTTATAAATAAATATAACAATAAGAACATATTTTGAGATTTGCTTGATTCTTTGGATTTGACTCATCTGTCTAACAGTTTTATCGTAGCCTTTAACTGAAGTAAAAATGCAGTTAAGTATATTGCATCAATTTATTATTTCAAAAATGATCCCAAAAAAGAATGACGTAAAAAATCTGTTTACTTCACCATTTTTCGCAAGCTGCGAAAAAGAGCGACACCGTTTTCCAAAAAACATCCACAAAATAGAGAAAAACCTCTCCAACTCAGCATAAGAAGTGCATCGGATTTCCATGGGCAATCGTTGTTAAAAACTATCAGGAAAATACACACTTAAGACTTTTTGTATACGTAAAAGTAAACTTTACGCGCATTTTTAAATCACATGAAAATAATTTAGTGAATATTTTCCCATCAAGCTATACTTATACATAATATGTATCACGTATGCGATTTCGTCGTATGAAATAAATAAGTGGGATTTTTCCGAATCAGTTCCCAGCAGAATGATGGTTTTTCTTACATAAATATTTTTTATCTATTTGCTCTTTGTGTGCATGACATAAATCGTGCCTTAATAATGATAATGTAGTGAGTAGAGAGATAAAATGACTTCTACTCATAGAAGTTACATCTCAATATCTTAATAGCCATGGCATCATTTTGTCGTCGTCGCAAAGTCTAGTGACATGTCTCTACTGTGATCCCAGGCTAAAGCCTCCAAAGGCTTGTTGACAAACACATCGGACAAGTATTTACGAAACGGTGGGTAGAAGTGGAAGTATTTGAGCGCGCGCAACCCTCTCCCTCGCGCAGTACCGCGCGCCCGCGATGGCGGTGCACGCGCGATCACGCGTCAAATTCAAATTTCGAACGCGTTCTAGTCAATTTATTTTTAATTGAAGATTTTTTCAACTCTACGGCTCTGGGTTCTAACCCTTTTGAGCCTGCTTTGAAGACTGATAGACCATGACTGCAGACTAAACAGCTTATGAAATACAAATATAGGTTAATAATACTAGACGATAAGATTAATATTAAGATATGTGACTGAATTAACATGACTGTACTTACTGTTGACAGTGACAGTGAATGTGACTGTGACTATTTTATGGGACGCAACTTGACTGTGGATTGACTGACTGGACTTACAGGAGACCATCAAATTCAACGCAAAGGTATGTTATTTTTGTTGTTTAGGTTTATTTTTTAAATTAGATAATTGTTTTTAAATTAATATTAATCTAAAGAATCCAATTGTCTATAATTAAGCTAGGATAACGACGTCTGTATCAATTGTTGCCTTATAATGGAAAAATGCATATATCTTCAGATGGGCTTTTGCGGCCGCCTCGAAAAGATATCATTTAGTTCAAAAGTTACAGAGATACATATAGATAAATACACTGTAAACATATTATAACAAACAAAATTATTGCAAAATATCTACACGTAGAACTACTACATAAAATATCTACCTACTAATTTATTTTTGTAAGTTCTTCGGATTTAGTAGTTTTCTACAAAATTGTCTGATAATGTTGATGATATGATAAAATGCATCATGAGTCATCACTTAATATAGAGTAATCACATCAAAATCAGATCAGTAATACTTGAGAAAATCGCTTAAAGACGTATATACATAGAAAATGGCCAAGACAGAGCCTCCTTCTTTGCAATCGTCACCTAATGAAATTTTTCTGTGCACATTGATACTCTCAGAATAATATCCATTAATACCGAAATCCCAATCGCAATCCTATAGTTTTTGAGAAAATCGTGTACATACAAACAGACCGAAAAGGGAAGCATCCAACCATGGCAATCAGTTAAAAAAAAGGTTCATTAAACAAAGTCTATGGCCATTGGTCATAATACATCGCTCGTATACGCAATCGCTTCCGTCGAGCGAAAGTGGTTTCGCTTTCACTGGAGGTCATCGACGCGGATAGGGCTGTCACCTAGCGCGTAAAACATAAGACGACAGTAGTCCCATAGCCCTTGTTGTTGTTTATAAGTGAAAAAAATATATCAAAAAACTCAATAATAAGTTGTGCGCCTTAAAAATTTATTTAGATTCGTCATTAAATTAATTTTCTACATGATTTTTACTATACTTTTTTACACATTATAAAGGCGAAAGATTTTTATGTGATGATGGATGTTTTGTTACTCTTTCCCGCAAAAACTACTAAATGAATTTTATGATACTCTTATTGAGCTTACAATAATATAGCTTACCGATATATTAGAATAACACATAGGCACAATCTTATCTTGAATTTCCCATAAGAACGAAAACTACGCGGGTGAAGCCGCTGGCGTCTTCTAGTTGTAAATCAATGATTCTTCAACAAATAGTGTTTTACATGATACTAAATGTTTTTATAGTCATTCTTAACCGACTTCAAAAAGGAGGAGGTTACTAAATTAACCGTATTGAAGACAGTACAGTATTTCTCAAAAGTTTACCTAGAAGGTATTTTGTAATTTGCACTATAACGCGCTTTTAAAAAGCTATAGGGCTTTGCGGGCTTTGTATTTTCATACAACTTTTTTAATCTTCAAGGGGTCATTTCTGTACTCTTTTAGTAACGCCCTCAATAAAAGCCTTATTGTGACAACCCTATCACCACTACTACATATTAAACAAATATCCATTTAAGAGAAAATTTTCACGGACATATGCTAAATATTCACTAGCGATTTATTGATTAGCTATTTGCAATCATTTTAATAATTAACATATAAAACACGACTGTAAATAATAATAAATACATTGACAAAAATAACATGTAAATACACATTAAGAATCAATATTCGTCAAGGAGCTTCAAACAGAGGTTCAATCCCGGCTCGTGGGACTAATCGGGAATATTAGGGATGTTTTAATGACATTTACTCTTTAAAAAATGCACAATAGCCGGAGCCGAAAATGAATTTAAAATATCTTGGCTACTTTGGACTATTATCACACATACAAGTTTTTAGCTTAGTTGGTGGAGAAAGCAGAATATTGGCCATAGGTAAATTAAATTTAAATGTAAATTTGTAATCATTAGTTTTTCACTAAATGCATATAAAGATATACCTGTGTGGTATTTACATCAAAAAATTAATTTTAAAAATGTTTGTTTGGCTGTCTGTCACCGGTTTGTTTCGGCTAATCTTTGAAACTACCAGTCAGATTGTAACAAAAAAATATTTATAATATACTCCCTGGGTTTAATATATTTTTCTATATCCTAACAACTACTACTACACTACCTTGGGGACTCGTCAAAAGTGACATAGGGTATTTTGTATTCTGGCATTCCCAGGGTAGTGGGAACTACGCGGTCTACACTGGCGTCTGCTAGTTTTACAATAAAAAATATCTGTAATATATTAACGTGCTTTATGAACAACATGAATAAAGAGAGCTATAAAAACTTGGCACAATTTTTACACAAATAAAAGCGAGCTATCTTCTTAGGTGTAGGATGAATTAGCCAGGACGGCCCAGCAAGGCTGTTTATCAAAAGAACAAAACGTAAAATAAGATAAAAAAAAATACTTTAGGATGGAAGCACCTCCTTGATTAGAAAGTGATCTACGTGTTACATAATAATATAATAACTTTAATATCTAAATAAGGTTTCGGGTAACTTTCATTTACATAATATTCATATCATAATATTACCGCCTAATCTCAAGGCGCTGCACGTAATATTTTATTGAGCATTAACACTGCTCGCATGCTAATGAAGCCATGCTGTTATTGCTCAAACGAATATTATATTAAACCACTCTTGCGCAATATACCGTAATTCCTTTACGGTTTAAAGGTTGTTACAACTTATGGTTTGGTAGGTTAATGAGAGATATAACTCTTAAATTGAAATTCATTTATTTCAAGTAACTAGTTAAGTAATTGGGATTTTACACACGCAGTTTTGAAAAATCAAGGCTGTCAGTATGTAGTGACTCTACCGCGTGTTCGGAAAGCAGATTCTGTATAGAAAAGCCGGCAAAAAGTCTGTTCGCGATTAAAAAGAAAAGTACTGAATAGATTTTCATTGAGTTTTCAACAATAGATAGTTTTGAACAATAAACGTAATGTCAAAAGTAGGGAGCCGACGGTGATACGAACCTACGTCTCTTTGGCTATCACGACATTTTATTTGAACCTTGTTTTGTCTAACTTTTTACATTTAAATTCATGCCTTATTTGTTAATAACAAGTTAATTAAAATTATCAGGTACGTGTTAAATAAATAATGAATTCTACCCTCATTTTTAATTTATTTCTTAATATGCATTCCCCATTAAGTTTGACTTTAGCAACATATACAGACTACCTATGTTAGGAATTATTTGACCGGTTTAAATTTGTAATTCGGAAATCGTTTCGATGGGAACTAGTTACTCATTTTATTCAAAATCACGATATACTTTTTAAAAACTCATCTGATTTGCTACAATTATATTATGTAACATCCGCTTGTTTTATATGCATGAAAGTTTTATTTCTGATTCTATTCGATTTAAATATCTCACAGATCGAAAGTTGAGCTGTCATCTCATAAATATGCATTCATTCACCGTTCACCAATCTCTTCATCTACATTCACACTCCTACGACACTTTTCACAATGCAATAGCGTAGGATGACGGATATTCCCAACCATAAATTGTTTTTAATTTTTTTTCAATAGTTGGTCGTTTAGACGGGTCAATAAAAAATTATAAATCGATCTATCAGAATGAATCTCTACCTGCCAGTCAAGAACCATTTCATGGCGTTTCTTTAACTTTCAATGATATTGATGCAAATATTGAATTTAGATCGTTTTAATAATCACTATATTTCTAAGCATGCGAAATGTTCCACGTATTCAATGGTAAACCATCACCCATGAACAGAGCAACACTTCAAAATTAAACGCCATCCCTTCATCTTAAACCCTTCAATGTGATAGTGTCAGTACCTACCTGTAACTGTAAAAGACGAGAGACACACAATAGTTCTGTTTGGCATAAGCATGGTGATATTTTCCCGCACAAGTTCTGTTACAAAAACCTTTATGAATATCACATAAATTTGACAACTAGTCTCATAAATGTTTTATTTCCAGCATCGAGAATGGAGACAGTCTGGAAGGCAGAACGGACGACAGCCAGCTTCCAGCAGCGAGCGCGTTGCGCCAATCACCACTATTGGAGCAGTGTCCACTCAAAGGATCACCTAAATGCCCACCAGCTTCTAAGCGGTGCGTACCTTTTAATGTTAAATGATGGGCCTATTAACCGGCCGCTACAGAGCCAGGGCCTCCCTCCTTGCAGGAAGTAGACCCACCAAACTGGTGATAATATGTAATTTTTTAAGGATAGGATAGGATAGGCTATCAGAAGTTGAGGATAGAGATTAGATACGACGGCTTAACGTGCTTCCCGACTCCAGGCTTAGAATTTATTGAAATTTTTTTTAAAGAAATTAAATATCCGAATTATTACTACAACCCGACCAAAGATTCGACCCCAGGGCCTCATAATCATTACACCAGCCAGGCGATTAAATGATATGTAGTGGTACCTAAACATTTTTCTAAGGGCGTATCACAGGAGACGACCTTAGAAAAAGCTCATTACTCGCCTTCAAAAGACGTTTAAATATTTTAAACTGAGGCCGTTCTTACATTACATACAGTTCTTACATTCTAAAAGTTACTTAAAATATATTTAAAGAATAACCATTAACTTTTACATGAATCACTTAGATACCGTACCCACGATGGCACCTGCAACAACTTAAACCGTCCCCGATGGGGTGCCACAATGACCCCTGTCCAGCGCTTCATTCAACCCGTTTACTCCGATGGCATTCAAGCTCCCAGACGATCAATATTCGGACCAAAACTACCCTCGGCTAGAGAAATAAGCGCACTCGTCCATGAAGATAAAAACGCTGAAAATCCTGGCATAACACACCTGTTGATGCAGTGGGGACAGTTTTTAGACCACGATATAACGGCCTCTTCGCAATCCAGAGGTTTCAACGGTTCTGTACCAAGATGCTGCAAAGACGGTGGACGGGATTTCATCCCCAAAGAATTCATGGTGAGTATTGCTTTACGCCTATGTATCTAGATATTCTAACCCGCCTAGTTTGAACTCTCGATTAATTAAGTTATAAGAGACTGTAACGTGTTTTATGCTATCTGAATTCCGTAATTGATAGCTTTTTGTGGATACAAGTTTTTTGCAGTAATGAGGACATTTTGCGAGATTCGCCAAAACCAACAGTGCATAAAATATCATCCTGTAACTAGGCTAATCAAGCTAGGCTATCCAAGGCTATTACTAGTTTTTCTCAATTACAGCACCCAGAATGCATGCCAATAGCAGTACCACCATCAGACCCGTTCTACGGGCCACGCGGCGTGCGTTGTCTGGACTTTGTGAGATCTTCGCCCGCCCCTCGTGACGACTGCGCTCTGGGCTGGCGGGAACAGTTCAACCAAGTGTCTGCTTACATCGATGGCTCTCCACTTTACGCCAGT
This sequence comes from Mycalesis mineus, assembly GCA_034621355.1. Classification (NCBI taxonomy): domain Eukaryota; kingdom Metazoa; phylum Arthropoda; class Insecta; order Lepidoptera; family Nymphalidae; genus Mycalesis; species Mycalesis mineus. The sequence continues at coordinate 259,048 of JAXAVZ010000204.1, read as the reverse complement.
TCAGCCAGACAGTCGGATAAACTTCGGCTGTTTAGAAATGGTATGTGAATCCTTTTTATCCTTATCGTATTTAAGCCAAAATTTCTTCATTAAAATTTTGGTGTAATGAAAGATTAGCTTAACCAGAGGGCCCCGTTAGTTAGAAATTAGGCTACGGACTCCGGAAAATGTTTGTCTTCATGATACAAAATGTTTAACTGTTATCCAGGTATGCTCCAATACGGTCGAGTACAACAGCGTCGCCCTCTTCTGCCCACCGACCGCGACGAGCTATGCCGCGGCGGCGCAGTCTCCACGGACTGCTTCAAATCTGGCGACGCGCGGGTCAACGAGCACCCCGGTCTGGTCGCAGCACATATCGTATGGCTCAGACAGCACAACAGGTAAATTGTAGTAGGTAGAGCTTTTTGTGACAAGACACAGTTTAAGTTGATGGACACAGGGATCATCTTGCAAATGCCTACGCTGAAGGATTTTCTTAATAAAATCTCTCTCAACTGAATAAATTTCTTCCCTAGAATGGCTCAAGAGCTGGCCCATCTCAACCCACACTGGAGCGACGAAAAGATCTACCAGGAGACACGGAAAATTGTCGGCGCTATGATACAACACATCACCTATAGGGAATTTCTGCCCATTGTTTTAGGTAATTTACAAAACAACCTCAACTTTTAATTCTTATAAAGAGGAAAACTTTGAATGAATAGGCTCAAAAACTACTGGACCGTTTTTAAAAATTCTTTCACCATTCGAAAGCTACATTATTCGTAACATAGGCTAAATTTTATTTTGGAAAAAATTAGGGTCCGTAAAATATTTGGGTTTTTCGGACACAAGGTGTAAAAAATCAACCAGAAAAGTTACTTATTTTGCGTACGCTGCGTAAACTATAAAAGATAGAACCATAAAATGTTCTAATTAATTGATCTTATAAATATCTACAAAAAAGTCCGCGACACACTATACCTATCTATGTCGAGTGAGGCACAACAACCATTTTTTTATTTAAAAATCTTAATGTTTCTTTGGACTACATTTAAACGCATTTATTTTACTAATGCTATTAATCCTTATCAAAATAAATTATTTCATCACGAAGTACAGTTTATGTAGATAATATTTGGTATTTAAAAGATTAAAATTGGACTTTTGGTTTTGAAGTTATGGCGAAATTAAAATATTACTAGGGAGTTTAGATCTATGTTATATATACGATGATGAATTAACAATTCGATCTTTGTTCAAATATCTATTTAATACACGGAAGAGTTTGTTCGTTTGTTTAAACGGGCTAATCTCTATCTGCGTGTCGGATTGTAAAATTATTTTTGTTTATTCTGAAGGCTAGACTCAAGAGTGAAATATACTATTTAATATCAATTTATACCCATCAGCTTGCCATAAATATATATTTTTAATGTTAATGTACTAAAATGTCATACAATGTTTAACAAAAATGTAGACCTTTAGTACAAGAATATTGCTTCACGGGAAACTATAAAAAAATTAAATTGAGAGGGGGAGCGGGGAATGAGCACACTATATGTGCCTTTACACATTTTGTATGAAAGTCTGTCTTTAAAATTAGAAGGGTACCTAAGAGGTTTTCAGTCGCGGGCGACTGCTAGTAAAAAATATAGTGCTAATATAATTTGAAATTAAAGTTTGCGATTCGCACAATTATGTAGGTATCATTGAATGTGCATGACATTTCGAATATCGTGCAAAAAATTACTAGGTAAATTCATCATAGGTGGTTTTTTCATCAAAAAGTTCCGGATCAGTATTCCTGGTTTCCAGATTCCGGTTCGTTTTGTTTTTAAATTTGTTTTTCATCGGCTGGTCTAATTTGTTATTATAATTCGGTCTTTGCAAGAATCTTAAGGTATCTATCGAGTATACTGCTTAGAAGTAGTCAAACTACTCACTACTAATTTGCAATCATTTTATTGTATTGACGAAATCGTTGCCAAGCGAGATAACAAAGTCGAAAATGTTAAATAAAAAAGATTGACTTCTTCAAATTATTGATATTAACTAAGTAGTATATTACCTTTCTGCATCATCTATCATAATCGTTATTGATGTATTTCAGGTACAGAAGTGATGCGACTATTTGAGCTGGAGCTCCAACAAAAAGGTTTCTACCGGGGTTACAGTCCGAAGATCAACGCAAGTCCGGCAAGCTCGTTCGGTTCAGCCGCCTTCCGCTTCGGCCATAGTCTGGTGCAACCCTCCATGGTTCGCTTTGATAGGTTCCATCGCCCCATCGCTAACAGTACGTGCCTGTCTTTTCTCAACTCTAACAAAAGTAACTATTTCACACTCTGCAGGTGTTCCACAAGGAGGATTTTTGGACTTATTGTTTTCTTCATTTATATTGGTTACTATATTCTATATAACCTATGTATGTTCTACATATCTAAATACAAATGGTTATTAATGTGACGTTGAGAACATATACTTGTCTAGAATTTCAAAACAAAACGATAACATTGTTCATTCATAACTTAAACAATAAACAAACAGCCAATACAAATACAATTAGTTCATACTAAAACAAGTTATTTCATTATTCTCCAGTTCCAATACTACTTTTAGTCTTACCTTGAAATTTGTTTTTAGTATAGGTACATTATTTTTTTGTAACAGACGTTTCTCTCCATGACGAGCTGACGAACCCATCCAACATCTGGAGCATGGGCGCCGTGGACCGCTTGCTATTGGGCATGGTCAACCAGCCCATACAGAAACGTGACGAATTTATCACTGAAGAACTAACCAATCATCTCTTCCAAACGCCACACTTTAACTTCGGTATGGATTTAGCAGCGATCAATATACAAAGGGGAAGAGACCATGGAGTTCCTCCTTATACGTCTTGGAGAGAGCCTTGTGGTTTGACAGCGATTACTAGCTTCGATGATCTGTTCAGGGTTATGCCGGCACGGGCAGTGAGGAAACTGAAGGTGTTGTACAAGTACGTTGGACACTAATTCCGTTAATTTATGTGATAACTAGTAAAATTCTTCTGTTTTATTTGAGACAGTTCTAGAAACTAAATATTCGAAATGTTTTTTGTCCAATACACACACATTTTTTTCAGACACGTAGACGATATTGATCTGTTCACCGGAGGAATGGCAGAACGTCCCGTTGTGGGAGGTTTAGTAGGACCAACATTCGCCTGCATCATTGCACAGCAATTTACTAACTTAAGAAAAGGCGATCGATTTTGGTAAGCTAGTTTAACGTTACTTTACTTTAACATAACAAAAAAAAGTACTAACTAAAAACGTGTGGCCGTAATGTTAATTTGCTCGTATCATTCACAGGTACGAAAATGGAGGTTTTGAATCATCTCTTACACCAGCACAACTCCAACAAATACGCCGAATATCTCTCGCTCAAGTTCTCTGCCGTACCTTGGATAGCATCGACAGCATTCAACCATTTGTATTTCTATCTCCAAATGATCCTGACAACGAAAGAATATCTTGCCGCAACGGACATCTAAATAACTTTGATTTGTCTCCTTGGGTTGAATTAAATTCAGATTCTAGCAATGACATTAAGAAATCAGAAGTAGAAGATTCTACTACAACAAAACCAGGAAAATCTCGACCAACTACGACCAGACCTAAAACCACTAGAAAACCCCAAAAGGGTACTAAATCGCCGGATCAAAATAAACCAAATGCAGCACTTGGCTTAAAGAAACCTCAAAAGCAAAATAACAGACATAACAAGACAGACACGACTGTAACTGACACTAACAAGACTACAACTGAAAAAACAAAACCACTTCCTATTGTACAAGTTATAGATGATAAACTAGACTTTAAAATCAAAACACGACGTTACAGCGACTCTGACCCTGACATTAGACAGTATAATAACAATGACTATTATGACGATGTACAAAGCGTACAATCTGTGGTAGTAAACAATCTACCACATAAAAGACCTAACAGTCGACCATACATATCCGTGACTGAAAACATTGACAAATACACTTACTTGATAAATTACGTACCCAGACCGACCCAAACATGGCGACAAACTACAAGACGATACAATTATGACAGAGACAAAAATGACAGAGATGTAGTTAAAGTAACATACCAAAGCTATGACGATACATACAGAAGACCGAACAGACCTTACTTTAATAGACACGACACGGACGATAACTTTGAATCAAGAATAAACATACCAGTTACTGAGAATTCTCGATCATCTGCCAGATCGAACGACGACAACGTATCAACATCGAACGATAAACTTTCAACTGAGATGTTTATAATGACAAGTCGACCTAGACCTGTTACTGACAAGGCTACAGATAAAGTTGACCCGACTACTGAAAACATTTACAAACTACTGACTTTTGGATACGTAGGTACTTACAAAGGTAGCATGACTAATGAAAAGACTAATACTGATAAAACTAGACCTATAAGCAAAGACTTCTCGACTGTTGAAACTGACAAATCCGACATAACCACTAGTATTAATGACTCGAATCACGGAAAACTATCGACTTTCATGGTATACGACACAGCTACTAAACCATATAACTTACAGCGACCGACAAGACGAAATGACGAAGATGAGACCTTGACTTCTGATACTAAAGACAAATATTACTATATACATAACGAATTACGTAAGTATCCTGACTTGACAAACAAAAAACTTGACAATAATGGCCAAAATACAAATAAACATAAAAATCCTAACGAACCCTTCACAAGTACCTACAAAAATTTGGAGGAGATCCAAGAAAGATCTGGAAATGATCAAATCGAAAACACTGAAGTCATAAAACCATCGCGTAGTGACAAGCCCAAATTAAACGTAAAGAAACCATCAAGCTCTGCAAAGACACCCTCTGTGGCATTCCAAATTATACCGAGTGAAAACAAGTAAGTGCTTATTATTCTAATTGGTTTAAATGAAAGTGCTATTAAATTAGATATTTCCTTTCTTATAAACAAATTGTCTCTGAAGTCAAAAGGCGAACTCCCATACATATAAAAAACATACAAATAATTTTAAAATTATTTTCAAAACTATAAGTTTCTATTTTTAAGTCCACGATAAATATTTTTGTCTTAGTGTAAATTGCTCTTGATTGATGCCGTGACCAGGAAAAAATATGAAGGTAATACGTCTGTTTTTCTTCCAGTCCTTCTCAATGGGCAGTATACGAGGAGAAAGAAGACCTCCCTGAAAGCCTGCCACAACGCATGCCTCCAATCAAGCATGACCCGTACGCGTTGAGGGAAATCCCCCGACCCATAGACTTCAATTCGTTAAGACGACGACCCGGACGACGTCGTACACAAAATTAATTACTTAATAAATTAAATAGTTTAATTAATAATAATAGAAAACTCTCAATAGATAAATAATTGGAAGATATTAACTGCATGTAGTTAAATAGCGGTGTTTAGTCACATATTTTAGTATCAACCACCAGTCTTGCAAAATTGACAAAAATAGAAATAGTAACCAATCGTGAACTTCATATTATCCGTTTTGCGATGTTTCCTGCTAAGACGATGCCACTAATAACATTAATTGTTATTATAAAAAACTACTTACCATTCTTGCAATTAAATATTTTCCAAGTCAATCCTAAAATATTAAATTATTTTGTTAGTTATGTCAAGTAATTCGACTGATTAAATTGTAATTACACTTTTATTACCTAATGATAACAAATACAATTATGTCATGTATTTAAAATTCATACGATATTTTTATGAAGTATAACATTTTGTAAAAATATTGATTTAGTAATAGCTAAATCTGACGGACCTTTAGGATATAAATTACAAGACATGACTGAAATCGTACAGACAATAGGATGCTACGCTGCTAGCCCAGCTGACGTTTAGTAATTTGACACCACTTTTGACTATGACTGATTTTCATGCACCTAACCATCTCCAATTGACTTTCAACTGCTAACATATAAGAAAATTACCTTTAATAAGTTACTTGACTGACAATACTGGTTGACATCTCAAGGTTTAGGTAATCCAGCGATTACTGCTTATCTCTGTTAAATGACCACTTGACAGTATGACGATTCTAAGTACAAAGACTCTATGCAATAAAAACTGATCAAATGTCAAAATTTGGTCAGATTTTTCAGGTGTGATAAATTACCGACTATCTGTTACCTCGCTTTTATCGAAATGGTTGATTTACGATCTCACAACTGACAAACCTAGACTAATTACTACTTTGACCATTGGACAAATCATCAATCATTGATTTTAATACTTTCATGACAAACACTCGACTGATTTGCTTGACATAATTGAAAACATGATCGCTTAATACAGTGATTACTTAATTGACTATGCCAGCTCTGATAAGTTAGGTACCTGACTACTTATTCGTTCAAAATATGATGGACATGACTTTAGGTGACATGACATGGTATTTTATTAAGAATTATTATGGCCAAAACTGACTGACTAACTGACCATCCCTTAAATATTATAATTTCGTCGATTGAAATTTTTCTGAAATCTTATCTAAACATGCATCTGCGCAGTTGGGCCTGTTGCAACTTCAAAAGGACAAGCACTTACTTGACATGACACTACTACTTACTATGACATATTACCAACCATCTCAGACTTATGACATATTACCGCTTGATAACTGACATAGATTAAATGACTGATGATAAAATATGTAAATTACTGATTGACAACTCCACTAACTTGACTCATGCTAGACAATTATACACATTATTACTGTTGTCAACTATTTTTAAATGACATTACTGATAAAAATGACTGATGATGACCAACTCTCTGACTCTGGACTCGCACGTAAATTACCATTTTACCAATCGATAACTCTATCAATTTGATTTATGACAGACATACCTACATATTACTATCAAGTAATTTTTAAATGACATGACTGATTACGGATCGACATACAAGTATTACCGTTACGTAATACATTACATTTACCTACTAGTTGACTGTAAGTAACCTACTGATAATTTATCGATCAAGAGTCCATGGAAACAACTGCAATGGCTGTTAAATGCTACTGATTTATAATATTACTGACTGATTTAGGTCCTGTATACTTAATGACTAATAAGGAATAATAATTGACTCTACTAGTACTGACTATATAAATTACCATCTACTAACAATACAAACAACTGGCTGAAAAACTGATATAAAAAGTAAGACAGCATGAATGGCCAAAGAATAAAAGAATGGCATCTCTTTAGTATATAGTCTTTGAAATATCAACAGCATCTTCCCCTGCCCCATCCTCTTCAGCCAACATATTTTCATAAGCAGGTGGTTTATCTTTACAAATAGTTGCTTGACAGATAGTAGCACAATTGTATGGAACTTAAAACTGTTTAATCAATGTTCATCTTATTTCTTCATAAAGTTAAGTAAAACCACCGACATATTTTAAGTTGCAGTAATCACTATTTAATAAAACACCTTTAACGCTGTACACAACATTTATTTAGGTATATTTAAGTACCTACTGGTTTCGTTATTATCCTTATGAGGTTGGTTTACAGTAATATGACAACTTATGTTAAAATTAAACTAGATAAATAAGTCAATAAATTTTTATGAAACATCACTTGTTTTTAATTATCTAATTGTCACAGACCACTTATTTTGTATAGTAAACAAAATGTTTGTATAGTAGTTTGTTCTACCTGTTATAAAACTTGTTTTGACTAGTTTCAAGGACTAAAGAGATTCTACAATCCTTCTAATATGTTTCACTTTAATTTTAAATTAAATTATATTTTATAAATAAAATACTTTGTTTCAAATTTGTTTTGGCATCATATTATTTCAAATATACCTTGAATATACAAATTGTATGTAAATACAGAAAAAATTAAAGTCATAAATTAAGTACAATAACAATGAATTAACTAAAATATAAAACTTTATTTAACAATAAACACATCACTGGTAATAAAGATCACAATATAAAACTTAAAAAAAAAATAGACAGTAGATTGACTATCATAAAAATGTAGTTGATGTCAATAGTTTGCCTGTCATAGTGAAATTCAAACTGATTGCACACTTATCACTAACTATATAATATAGATCTTTATTTTGAAATTTAATAAATTGAATACACAAATATGAACTATGAATAAACACTTATTAAAGATCCATACAGCACATAAAAGCAAAATTATCAAATGTGCAATCAACTTGAAATAACTTATGCAGACTTTGTGGTAAAAATGTAACTCCAGCCTGAGATATGTGATTTTATATTAAATTAATCTCTCTCAGGATAATATTGATGTAGCACTGCAGACATCTCCTGAGCCAGTTCCATGCTGCTAGCACAAAGAACACGCCGAGACAGTATATCAAATGCCCCACCCGCTGGATCAATACAAACTCCACCAGCTTCTCTAACAATTATATCCCCAGCTGCAATATCCCAAGCGTGGATACCAAATTCAAAATAGGCATCAGCGCCACCTAATGCTACCATTGCCATGTTCAAGGCAGCAGAACCAACAGTTCTGACTCCCTGAGCTTTCGTTACAATTAACTTGAAATTTTCCAAAACAGCATTTTGCTTGTCCTCATCCCTACTTGTCCCAGCTTCAAATGATATAATGGCATTACGCATGTCTTTAACTTGTGAGACATGTATAGGCTGTCCATTTAGGTACGCTCCTTGACCTTGTTTAGCCGTAAACAATTGGTTAACAATAGGATTGTATATTATACCTGCTACTGCCTCCTTATTGATGGTTAAGCCGAGAGATATGCAACTGCTTGGGTATCCGTGAATGAAGTTTAATGTGCCGTCTATAGGGTCGATAATCCATGTTGGGTCGTCGGTTAGAACACATTTTGCACCGTCAGCTACTGATTCCTCGCCGATGAACTTGTGTGAAGGAAACCTCTTTGATAGCCCGCTTATTAGTGTGTCCTCCACCTTTTTATCTATTTCAGTAACTAAATCAATATCGGAAGACTTTAGTTTGTACTCCTTGCAGCCAGTTGTGAATTCAGTTATAAGGCTTCCGGCACTTTTTACGAGTTCCAATGCGGCATCGAAATATTCGTCGATCGTGTCAGACATTTTATGTGAATAATATTTGCGGTTTAGTACACGAACATACAAGTTGAATATTTAACTTTTCTGTTCACTTTTGATATTGCAATAATCAAATTATTTTAAACAAAACTCCACAAAATTACAAAAGTTCACCCACTCACTGCAACAATGACAGATGAACAACATACAATGAGTCAATGAGTCAATGAAATGAAATTGAAATTGTCAATGTCATGTCAATATCGTTTTGTCTTTGAAAGTGACATTGATACGAATAACAGTGATTTATTTAATTTTACAAATCAATCATCAATTAACCGATCTTTTGAAATGGTCCAAAATTGTATGGAGCACAGACTCACTTTCTGTACATAAGTTGAAAAAAACTACATGTATTAGTTATCTAGTTTTGATTAGCCAATTCTCCGAATTCACTTTTGTTTGGGCGAAATATTATTTATTCTCTCCGAAACAATGCAACACTATACGTATAATCATGGCGGATCTTAGATATATTATCTATGGTAGACATTCTCCAGGTGGCGGATTGATGTTGTTTTGACTTTGGCTGTCAGTGTTTATTGACGTATGGTCCCATTATGGTCCATTTGATTTGATGGTTACTGGCTTTGGTTAGGCATAGGATTACTAAAAATCAGATTAATATATTGAGTTTTGTTCTTATTATAGCTATGATGTCTATATCTAAAATGTATATAGCTAAAAACAAAGCGCGGAACACGGAAGAGAAGACTTGTCAAAAATTACATATTTTGAGTATGACAAATCAATGACACCGCATCTTTATCACCTACAGACTAATATTAAAAAGACGCCATCTTTCAATTGCTCAAAAACTAGGAAATTCATTTTTTAACCCACGTTTTATTTAGTTGGTTTCGTTCACTTATTTTATTTTTGATAAAATCCTTGTATTTTTTCCATTTTAATGGTAAGTTGTACAAGAGTGAAGCTGAAATGGAGCATCTCCATATTGTGTTTTAAACAAATTCAAATTTTTTAAAATTTGTTTAAAACACAATTTTTTGTCAATTGCCAGTGTATTTGCATAGATTATTGGTACAAGAAGGATACAAGCATGGTACAAGGGGCTGACAATGACATGAAGAAGAATTACTGCAGAAGAATACTGTGGTCGAATGGGATAGATACACGAAACCTTTTAGAGTGACAGATCAGGATCACTATCAAAGATTGTTGTCCAATTGAGTATTGAACTATTGACTGACTCAGGAATAGATATAACTATTTCTTATACTCTCTTACCTAAAGAAAACTACCTTATTAAATGAGACCAACTTTTTATATTTTAGCATACCCTATCGTATAAGGAGGGAGGCCTGGCCCTTTAGTGGGCCGTTAATAGGCTGAAAATGATGATGATGGATAGCAAAAATGGAGTTTCCTTTGTCACGGAAGCTACTGTTCGTAAAATAGCTATTTATGTCAGTCTCCTATAGGATTCTACTGGGAGTCTCTCCGTAAGGGTACACAACAATCAGACCAAATAGTATGCATAAGAAAGGGTTCGTTGCCACTAGTACCATTAACAGTTCCATGATGGAACTAGTGATGATTTTTTTAGTCACTAGTTCCATTTTAAAAGAAATACGAAGATAATGGAACTACTTAATGTTGAATATTTTATCACTAGTTCCACATTATTTAGCACTTTAGGCTCTTGCGAAATTTTTTAAGTATGCAAAAACACTATAGTTAGAAACACTTAGGTTTTATAATAATTTTGTTCAATAAAATCAACAAATATTTACTTTTTCATTTATTTTTCAGATTCATTATGGATTTAAAATAATCATATTTGTAAAGAAGGATGGAAAGTAAATTCCGGGATGCCCGATGTCTCAGATGGGACAGCATTTGGACCAGTTCAAACTCAGTCGAGTAGTTTGGTTCTTATTTCAAACCTAGCGACCCGCCCCAGCTTCGCACGGGTGCCCGACCGCTCGCTATGTCCCTGCATTTTGAATCTTATATAATATCTTGGAAAAAATTTACTTAAATTACATGCTGTAAAGGGCAATAGATCACTATTGCCCTTTACAGCATCTTTATTAAATGCACAAAGTATTTAAGATACTTAATTGGATAACGATAAATGCAGTATTGCTCAAAATCGCTTCGCAAATAAGCTATTACTTTTGGTTTAAAGTGAAAGATAAAAATGGTTATTGTGGGCTATTCCTAAGAGATAGACATTGCGGACTTTTTTGTTGACCTTTTTAAGGTGTGGAATACTGTAGTACATTATTTCGATATATATGGTAGTGTTTAGCCAGTGTACCATATTCTACTAGTTTCTCACTAGTGTTTTGGCATCCATAAACAAAGGAGATTGGCGAGAGTGGTCTCATAATTTTTAAGCTTCATTCAGATACCAGATTGTGCTAATTAAAACTGCAACTTTATATCATACTTGTATAAAGAAATTGGGATTTGTTAAAGATGGGGATCACAAGAAAAAAAAATTATAATTGACTTAAAATTAGTCGTCTGCAGTAACCGGAACATTTCTCTGGTAGAAGGTAGCACAAGACAGTAGCTCCAGGGTTACCAACTTAGTGGATTTCTTAGTAAATCTGGTAGTTTTAAGTCAAAACTTTATTTTAGAAGAGATGTTTATTTATATCTACTTAATTAGTGTAGCTTGTCTTGTCCGGGCTAATAAACTAGTAAAATAATATCACGTAAGTTTTCTAATTATTTTAAAACGTATAACTATGTATTAGTTTTAAAAGTGTATTATAACAGTTACCTACTAGTTATAAAATTATATGTAAAATACTATCTATTTACAATTATTATTCTCATTATATATTTTATTACTGTGTAAATTGAACATTTTGATTTTTTGGTATGACCTAATTATTCAAATAATTATTATAGAATCGGCTTTATTTTTTCGTTAAATATATATAGCTTGGCAAAAAAGTCGTGAAACGGTAGTAAAACATATGCTCACTGGCAACACTCCTTTTGCGGGTTGTCAACCATGTCAAGTCAGTAGATGTGTAATTTCTTAAAATCGATAATCGTTGTTCATGTTATTTTTAATGTTATTGTGTTATTGTGGCGATATTGTGCTCAAAATGTACAGAACTTTAATCCGCAGCTCGGCTAGAGAGATCATTTACAAAGTATTTAAGAGATGTTTGGCAGAACTCTAATCCAGAAAAATTTTGTCCGATTTGAACGAAGTTTACAAAAGAACTGCTGAAATAGCAGTTCTTTTGTAAAATGTGGTTTAAATAAAGTAATCGTATATGTGAGTGACTTAATTAACAATAGATACAATAACCCTCTCATAGTATGCTTGTTTGCATATAGATGTAGATTCCGGAACTAAGGTTATGTTTATAAAATGCATTTGCGAAATAGCGCGTTTGTATAATTTTGATGCTTTTTTGTTGATATTGCATAAATCAGAAAAAAAATGTGCGGATTATATGATTTCGCTTATGTAACAACGGTAGGTAATAAACCTGTATATACTTAAGTAAATATCCTTTTTTAGGTAAATTCGTCAGTACTATAAGACGAATTGCTCTGGAAGGACAGAGAAATAAAGGTGTTTTCTCCACACCAGGAAAACACGAAACTGGGCGACCTATGAAAGAATTGGACGATTGGACCCTGATGAAAATAGAGAGTGATTATTACCAAAGGGGACAATCTTTGTATAATGATATTGACAAAATAATTATAAACACTGCAAGATGAAATCAGTAGTGACACATCCGAAGATAGCCAGCAGTTGATAGCAGCCGATAGATAGCAGCAGCAACTGGAGTTGGCTCGCGCCAAGACGTGGCTGAAGACTTATCTGGCGCGGAATATTTAGACGGAAGCATTTTTGATTCTGACTAAATATGTATAATTGTATGAATACAATTTTTCTAATTAAAATACATTACCATCCTTTCAGAAGTTTCATTAATTATTTTCCTATCCTACTATTTTGGAAGTGTGTCGGTGAAATCGTAATTAAAAGTTGTATTTAAATCAAAGTATCAAAACCGTTATTGTCGTACTATATAGGGTGTCAAGCTATAACATGATATTTTGAGTTCATGTGGTGCTAGGCTATTGTATAATTAAGTGACATTTAAAAAGGAACTTATCTGTTATTTTTAATATACTTATTTTGACTTACTAGACTTTATTTTTTGACAGACAAATGTTGGCAGCACTATTGTCATTGTGTTTAAAAGTAACAGTCATATTAATAAATAATATTGTTTGATGTTGATTGTTAATCATTTACGGGTTTTAATGTTACATATTGTGTTGAATTAATATACTCCAAGTGATTTAAACGTTGAAAGTAATTGCCATTTTTGTGATTTGCTCTTAACGATTTAGCTATATACTGGATTTACTGATTATTTTGCTTTATGACCCTGACAACTGCTTTTGCCTTTGGACATCGGGTTTCCAGCAATTTGGACTTTGTTAACTATTAAAATGCGATGTTTTAATTTAAACTGCCTCAATGAACTGTAGTGATTATTAGTATTAAACATCATCATTTCTATATAGTAGGAAGGAAAACAGGCAAAAACCTAGTTATGTGAAGGCACATAAGCTCACCACTGGAACAACAGGGTAGTTTAATAAAACAAATTAAAATCCCTTGATATGCCCTACAGCTTTAATATTATTTATTCTATAAGAAGTTCAACATTAAAATATTATTTCAGTTAACATCTGTGTTACTTGTTATTTACGAGCATAGAGAGACGTTCTATCTCCAATCAGGTATTCCTGTGCCCTCTACAAGCCAGGGAGTTAATTTAACTCCAAATTAACACAGAGGAAGTCGTAGAAGTTCAGACTAATTATTCTACTACTGAAGGCCCACTAGTAGAATCTTTTTGACAAATTGTGATGCCTACATTGAGCAACAAAATAAATGAGCCTTCAATACTGTTTTATTTATCTACTCCTGTAATTTTTTTTATAATTTTCAGTGGATCTATACAATTAGTCTTATATCTATGTAGATCTCTTTTTTATACGAAATAAGCTTGCGCTTGATCACAACCTCTATTGATGGTATGTGTAGATATTGTGGTCTAAGATGAAACGCACTCGCTTAGAAAATGCCTATTCACTCTTGTTTTTAGGATACCCAAGTTGCAAAAATATTTTCATTTTCTTCTCTGCAATGAATTAGTAGTTTGTAACTTCAGAAAAACGAAACGCTAGGAAACTTGTATTTAAGGGATTTACTGTCTCCTTTTTATTTAATTATTATTAATTTATAACTACTGTACTTTACAATCACCCTTTTGGCTAAGATTTTTACTTAGGCTTATTTAAATATAAAGTAATTTTTCTGTAAATATCTTCCATCTCACATTTAACATGCAGAAGTTATGCATAGTAAACTATTACCTACCTATATCAAAATACCAGCATAGCGATATATTGGCGAAATAAAAACTGTGGTATCACTACTTCAATCTTGTGCCGCATGTTCACTTAAATATCTAGTTAATATTTACGAGTATATGTTTAACATATTCCTACATATTTAATATCCTGATACAATTAAACAGTAACTCCTTCTAGCAGCTCATTTTTGATTAATAAATATTTGAGGTTATAAGATAAAAACTTTCATATCTCTTTTCTCCCAACTTTTCAAACTTACTTACCATTTGCTTTTTTCTTAGTTACGTTATGTTCTACAACTGCTAATAAGTTTCTATTTTGAATGCTACCGTTTTCTTCGGGTCCAAAAGTACATACAATCTCGCCATTCTCCTTTCGCAAGTGCCTAAGATAATAATGTGGAACTAGTGATAAAATATTCAACATTAGTCCCATTATCTTCGTATCCCTTTTATAATGGAACTAGTGATTAAAAAATCATCACTAGTTCCATCATGGTATTGTGATTGGTACTAGTGGCAACGAACCTGAGAAAGTGGCCATCTTGAATAATTTAACATACCTTTTTAATTTTGATGGATAATACAAATACAAGATTATATGTTTTTACACAGCAATATTCCATGTAGCTATCACAATTTTCACTTTACAAATCGAATTTTGCCACAAAAACAAGAATGGTGCAAGAATGATACAAGAATTGACTGGGGAACTATTCCCTCATCCCTTACCATACCCGAGCCTTCGCGCAGAGAACAAAGCAAATAAACGGGCTGTAAATAACATTAAAATAAACGGCGTGTTGTGAAGGACAGGAAAAAAAGTAAATAAAAGACGTGATTTTTAAAAATCATGAAAAATTGTTTAATTGGCATACCAACTGATAACTTGTTACAACCTATGGCCAATTTTACAATTATCAATATTGTTAATAATAATTAAATATAATATTTATGTAAAATATGTTTATGCTTCAATGGTTTACTTACATTTAAATTTTATATTATTATTCAGAAACAAAACTATAATAAAATAATAATAATAAAAAAGTTCGTTACATTCATTAAGACTTGGGTACAATAAAACGTTCACAAGATGCAAGATATATTTAAATCAACAGCGTACGTAACGCGTCCCGCGATAAAAACCTAAGGCCACATTTTATTACTAAGTCTTACCTAAGTCTAGAATAAACCAAGCGGCGATCTAGCGCATAACTTCATAATAATACCAAAAAGCTAGTGTAAAAAAAGTTACACTGTCGCCAGCGCGTATGTACATTTCGCCGACGAATTAGTAAATAGGAGAGGGGAAGGGACAATGTTGTTGAAATTTTGCTTTTTTTTCTAAAGACGTGTCGATAAAAAGAATAGATTGATAGATGAATCGTTGAATATAAATTTACGAAGATTTTTATACAATCTAAATTAAAAAAATATACCAAAAATAAATCTTTTATGTCCTTCGATACTAGATTCAACACCTCAGTCATACACGTAGTATCAAAACCGAGCGAAATTGAAACTAATTCTCATTACGAAACTCCTTATTTTACTTTTCAGTAGGTCTATAAAGGCTGACTTTATTACGTGGAGAGAATTTGACATTGGCTGAAGTGATTCATATAAATGAACGAGGCACTCAATCTCGCAGCAAAGGAACATCACAATAAGTACACAAATCGTCTCGGAACACATCGAATGTGGCCACACGTCGAGGGACATTAGCTGGCTCAGCTAATCATTACTTAATCTAACATTGTTTTTTTATGGCAACTAAGCGCTCAGTGCACCTTCACTGACATTTTATTTACACCTGGTATGACAGGGACACTTCTAAGGACTTCATACTCATAACATATTTATATTTTAAGTATGGTAACACTGAAATTAAAAAAAATTGAGAATTCAAATTATTAATTTATTACAATTATGTCACATAGATAAAATCTGACGCAAGTGTATATCATATTTAACAGTAAATGAAATACAGACCAAACCAAACTCCATCGAAGAGTTTGCTTTAAGTTTTGAAAATCCGGGAAGAAAATTTATGAACCAAAGAATATTAATTAATAAACGAGTCTTCGAATTCGAAAGGTGCTAAATGTTTATTTACTAAAAAAAATTAAGTACAAAAAAGTACCCTTATAAAGGTTTTAATTAAATAAATTTGTAGAGAAGTGCATCCCAAAATATAGAAGTGCCCCGCATGAAATAGAAATGAAACTGTAGGATGGATAAAAAGTTTTAACGTCAATGTATAAAATATTGTCGCAACGGCAGTCTTTTTAACTCATTCGCGATAAATGCAAATACCGAATCTAATTTGCCACAAAACATAATACTTGTTAATTACTAACCCTTTTATACTTCTCGAAATGAGCTCTCATGCATCATAAAATAATGAACACTATTGGTTCATTATATTAAGCACACATGAACTTCTATTCTGTTGAAATACCGTTAAAGATTTTCAATATCATAATAGAAACGGGCAGTATCGTGTTTAATTTCATTATAATATCACCCAATTGAGTAATTTTCATTTAACTTTCACCCATCGACCTAAGTCCGTGTGGGTGAACAAAACGCGATTGTTAGAGGAATGTCTCAATATTCAATACTGGTTGGGGTGGATGCAATTGATGTGAGTCGCTTTAGAAACATCATTGTCTTGATAATTATCGTCTTGCTTTTTGTTCTTAGAGATTATATTGTGCTAAACTGAGTACCATGACCTTCTAGTATCATCATCATCATCATCATTACCAGCCTGTTGAGGTCCACTGCTGGACATAGGCCTTTTTTAGGGACTTCCAAACACAACGAACCCGAGCCGCCTGTTGCCTGCGGCTCCCTGCGACACGTTTGATGTCGTCAGTCCACCTGGTTGGGGGTCGACCAACGCTGCGCTTTCTTCCGCCAATCTACCACCTTGGGCCCCCCAACGTCCATCAGCTGTTCGAACTACGTGCCCCCCCCATTGCCACTTCAGTTCTGCGACTCGCTGAGCTACGTCGGTTACTTTGGTTCTTCTGCGGATCTCCTCATTTCTGATTCGATCACGCAGAGATACTCCGAGCATTGCTCTTTCCATCGCCCGCTGGGCCTTCTTGATCTTCTAGTAATACATGAGGTATTACTCATTTCTCAAACAATAAACTCAAGATGGTTATTAAAACAGTGATGTTTCTCAAACAATAAATTAAACTGAATGGAAAAGGATTAAATCGCTTTTTTACACTGTGACGTCAAAACGATGGAATAGAAACGGTAAAAAAACAAGGATCGGGCAATCAGATTATATAAAAGAAAAACAAAAAATTTATAGCAAGAAAAATGGCTATTCCATCGCATCACATCACATTAAATGCATTTCAAAAAATGAGCACCATCTGCAGTCGTAAGTATTGTAAACAGTTTAAATATCGGTGCAGTATTTTATTATATTTTAAAATACCTAGTACAAAATATCGTTATTACAAAAACTGACATTATATTATTAAAACCTTATAATGTATGTACAATCGTTATTGCGATCGATCTTATGTATATTATAATATATGTATAATAAAATAAGACAATTTCGTAAAAATCACATAGAGCGTTGTACAAGACTTTTGGAAAAGTGTATACAAAAAGTTTGATCAATTTCGCTAAACGCAATTTCAATCGTAGATACAGAATCAGGCGTCCGGTTTTACTTATAATTAACGACAGTAAATGTAAGAGATTTACACAACGACAAAAGCGGACAAACGGAAAACAAAACCCAGAAGCCAATAGAGACAAAATGAATATTGAGTATAAGTTATTGAGTGAACAAAACTAGGTTTTCCTTTACACAACAGTCGAATGGATACGTTGCGAACATACGACTGACAACTGAATGACATTGAGAAAGTTAAATCATTCAATTATATGACATAATACACTTTGTTCGCTGGACTATTTATTTATTAATCATATTGACATTGCTCATTAAATTATACTCAAGATTCTGGTAACTTTTTCATAACGTGTCGATTTTAACGTCATGTTATTAGCGACCAAAAGTCTGTCTCAATATGGTTTAGAAGTAATTGTTTTAGGTTTGCTCCAACCATGTAGGATTTCAATGGCCGATTCAGTGCGAGATTTTCGTTTCCCAATTCAATTCCATTTCGGGAAATTTAGGGAGCCTTACGATTTATCGAGAATGCAGAATCTTAGCGAACTAAAAACTTCTCCATTGGTTTCTTTTATTGTAAAAAGTAACAAAAAATATCAAATCGTTACGAAAACATTTTCAATTTATTTTAATTTAACGTCAATAGAAAAGCTCGGTGTAACCGAATAGACGTTCACATACAAATAAAAAAAAAAATATTCTTTAAATTTAAACATACCAATTAGATTAAATACAACAGAATATATTACACAACACAATAATAATAAAACAACGTACTGAATCGTTCACATTAACCCATGTTTACGCGAACAGTGCGGATCACTCGAGCGAATTCGCGGCGTCCGTGCCGTCGTCGAAGGACTCGTCGCCGGAGGCGGCGCCCGCGGCTCCCGGCGCGAGCGACGAGCGTTTGACGCGCGACGACGAGGACGCACCCGACAGCCCTATAGGACCGCCTTGCCGCCTGTGCCAACAAACGTCATATTATTGTATTGTAACACGGCATGCTTGTTCTATTTCAGAAAGATTTGGCTTTGGATGAACTAGTCAGGTCACAGCACAAACGCGATTTATAACTTATGGCCTTTTTTACCGTTTTCCGATAGATGTCAGATAGTATTAACATAAATTTTGTCACCTTTGTGTTATTAAAAAAAAATTTGCAAATACGCTATACAACACTTATAAGAATTATCAAAAGGTGGAGAAAGTGGTTCTTAAAGAAATAATGGAGAGGTGTGTGACAACGAAACAAGGATAATAAAATGTAAACATATTTCAGCTTTGTGAAACTAAAGAAACCGTTCTACAAACGATCACGCCTTGTAATTACAACCAAAACCAATTCTTTTATTGAACATCTAGAACATATTTCATCCCAATGACATTGTTTTTTCGCCCATTGTTGCTGACTGAACTTTGCTAATGGAATGAGGCTTTTTTGGACTTAAAATATAGGTTCCTTCTTTTCTGATTTACGAGTACTGACACATATAGTAATTCAATCTAATGTTCAACTTTGTTAAACGAAATAAAAGAACAGAGTTTAAATTATAAAGAAAGAAAATTAAAAGTCAATTTGAAGTCCATATCAGGGTAGAATATGAAGGAAATGAAACACAGCACTAGAACAACTGAAAGAGACAACACAAAAAGCTTTTTCAAATCAAACGTCTACATTCAAACACTTTGCTTTAATTTTGAAGACAATAAACATGTTTTTAAGGCTTTTGCCAGGCTTACAAACGCAATCCTTAAAAATAAATGGTTCCCAAATGATTGATTTCGAATAACCCAATATGAAATTTCTTAAGCATTCCCTTCTTCGCTCAAAACCAGATTTTTAAATAAGTATTTACTTTTATAATTTAATTTTCAGAACATCAAGAACTTGACAGTAAAAATAAATTTACTGTATGTAAATTTACTAAATGTAATAGTAAAACATGTTACAAAACAAACTGAAATTCGAATAAGATTTGTATAGTGATAGCTTCTTAAGGGAGGGTAAACCGCTCCGTTACGCAACGCTGTTCGACGTCAATGTCTTCCCTTTCGTATACGGCAGCGGTAGCAGGCTCCTATCCCACTCTAGTGTTACAGAGTACTAAAAATTTAAGTTCTCGCTTCTATCGGCAGTCTCGAGATATATTCAATTTTTTTAAATAACTGGTTTTACGACTCTGCGTTTTATCCCTATTGATCCAATCAAATAAGAAACTGTGTACTAGCAGATTCGATATAAAATTGACAAGTAACCCCACTGAAAAGATCGATAGATTATGGATGCATTATGGTTAAACTATTACTCAATTTGTCCAAATCTTTTAAAGCACGATTTTCTAAAATTATCAGAAAAGTTAAATATTTTGATGCAAGAACAAGAATGTTTTAGTTTTCAACTAGAATGTGAATAATTATTTTATGATGTTAAACTATTCTGGTATTGCGAAGATGCAAAGCGGTCAGACCTCGTAACATGAGTTGTGTTACCTCTCTCGTCGTCTGCTATTCGCTATCGTCTGAGACTGTTGGCCTGGACAACCATTACACAACTTAGATAACAATTTATTCATTTGTCCCATATATCTAAACATATTTTTACGAATAGAAATCATGATGTGCCTCGTCATTCAACATTGTATTTATAATTCTTGTTATGAGCTACGTTAACTCAAGAATTTGTCGAATGCGAGCACCAGTTGCTTGCTAGGCACATATAACCCACAATAGATTTAGCATGTTAAACTTATTGTTCCATTTCATGTTACCAAATTTGGTGAAATGCACGGGTTTCGCCCACGTCAGACGTGTGAAAATACTCTTGAATGGTGCGCAGTTAATCAATAGGGGGTTATCTACGCTGTTATAATCTTATTTCCTAGGGGAAAACAAAGACAAAAGAAAGTAATATCTGTAAAATTAGATTTTGTTAGTAAGTAGTTTGCTCTTTACTGCAATCAGACCTGATTGTAAATTCCATCAAAAATTGAACCGACCTAACTTGTTCAGAGTAAGACGAAATTCATACCCCTTTTAGTTTCTACACATCATATACCGGAGCGCAAAATCCACATAGGCAGTCAAAATTTCACGAACATTTTAAAGGAGATGGACTAATAGAAAAATGAATTGTTACGTATAGTACGTACCTGAGCTTGTTGCGCAGATTGGAGCACTCGCGCGCCAGCGTCTCGTGCGTCTCGAGCAGGTCCTCCAGCTCGCGCTGCGCCTTGCGCTTGCCGACCTTCTCGCGCTGCACCTCTTCTTCCGCTTCGTCCACGGCACGCTTCAATGCCTTCACGCGCGCGTTCATCTGTACCGTACCATGTTATTAATTTCCAGAATAGTCGTATACTAGCTACTATTCCAAATTGGGTCCTAGTTGCGACGTGAAGAACAAACACGCACGCATGGAAGCACGCACGCACGCACGCTCGCAAATACGCACGCTCACAAACACGCACGAACGCACGCACGCACACATGGACGCAATCACACACACACACACACACACACACACACACACACACACACACACACACACACACACACACACACACACACACACACACAAACACACCCAACAAAGAAATTCTACACGCCTAAAATACGTCAACTGTCTGTCTGATACATTGTCTCGACAGATAGAGACATTGTTGATCAATATCGGAAATATCGACGAAAGAGAGCGATATTTTAGATTCCATCGCTACTGGTCGACTCTTTCTCTATACGAAATAAATAGAAAAGGTACAAGATGTCACCTTCTCGATCTGCTCCTTGTACTGGTCGGCGTGTCGGCGTTCCTCGTCGAGCTGCAGCGCCAGTTCCTTCATCTTCTTGTCGAGCTTGCGCGACGCCTTCTGCTGCGCGAGCCGCTCGCGAGACTCCGCCTCCAGCTGCTCCTCCAGGTTCGACACCTTCAGCTCCAGCGACGTTATCACGCCCTAAAAGGACGTTACAAGAAATTATTACACTTCATTGTTATCTTAGAGTAACAGTAAGTGCTGTACCTAGCATGCACTGCATGTTGAATCGTTTGGAGAAATTATCGATTTTTTTTATTAATTAGCCTTACGATTCTTGGAACTAGCCATCTGAGCGGATGATGTCAAGCTATACCTTCGTCTTGGCGCGTCCCGCGGTCTCCAGTTCGGCGAGCTTGGCTTTGAGCTCTTTGTTCTGCCGCTCCAGCACCAACTTGCTGCTCTCCAGCTTCTGCGTGGCCGCCTTCTCCGTGCCCAGCTCCATCGTCAGCTGGTCGATTTGGTTCTGAAGATAAACACAGTGTGTTATAGACTATGTTATCTTACTAAGATTGATTAGTAAAAAACCTGACTGTCCCATACTGTGCCACTTGGTAAATACATGTGTATCTCCGGTGCAATCATTTGTACAGGCAGATATTTAAATTAATTAATAATTTTTTTATGTTGATACTAAAACAGCATTTTAAGTTTTACACTTTGTTAAATTTTACTAACACTACGTGTTAACAGGTTATGGCCTGAAATAAATATGTTTTATTTTTTTTAATATTATTTTTTATTCTTTAATTAATCATAAGTGCGACTTGCAGTATTTGGCGCAGGCACACTGGCAGTTACCTGTGATTTCCGGAGGCGATCGTTGATGATCTCGTTGTTGGACTGCTCCTCGTCCAGGTCCTCCTCGAGCGCTGCTATCCGCGCCTCCAACCTTTTCTTCTCGTCCACCAATAGCGTCACCTGGAAACCACGTCATGTCTTAAGCATCTTATTCATTTGGAGAATAAACCATTTTACTTTAATTCGATAAAACCCTCGACTTTCGGCCTCGACGACTACCTCGTTGGTCTATGTGGCTTCAACAAAGAGGTCCTTGGTTAGAATTCTGGGTCGGGTCGTGGAATAAGGCTTCACTTGAAAAATTTTCAGTTGATCCTATGCCCGGCGTCGGGAGTTGGTAGTGTTACAGCCCAGTGCCTCGGAGAGCACGTTCAGTCGTCGGTCCAGGGTACTAACTATCATTACCATCCGTTAGTGATCGTTAATGCGTCGTTAATTACATACAAGATCCAAGATCCTTTTATTAAAACTTTTTAATCAATTTTTATTATACTTTAGTCATAATGATGTATAAAGAACTGACCTTGGCAGCTGCAGCAGTGAGCTCGTCATCCCGGTCATCCCGCTCCGCCTCCGCGTGTCGGCGCGCGCGCTCGGCCGCGGCCAGCTCCTCGGCGTGCTGCAACGCCTCGGCCTCTAGCGCCTTGACCCGCCGCTCAGCCTCTCGCGCCAACGCGACGGCCTCTTCCTTGCCGTTGCGCGCCTCTTCCGCCTCGCGCACCGCCTCTTTGAGCTGTGCCGCTGCTTTCTTTGCTTGTTTGATGGCGTCTTCCTTCAACTGTCACATTCATGAAAAAATAATTAACTATAAATTTATTTATGTACTAATGTGCGTCACATCTAAACATGACTCGACTTTACGCAATGTTAACGTGTGTACTTCTGCCACTAGTCATTTGTCACGGACTATATACGACAGTGATGAATACCTTGTTGTTGAGGTGCAGCGCCTGCTCGTTGTCCTTCAGCTCAGCCTCCAGCTTCTTCCTGGCGGCGACGGCGGCGGCGCGCTGCTTCCTCTCCTCCTCCAGCTCGCTTTCCAGTTCGCGGAGTTGTTTCACAATGCCTCGTCGTTTCTCTTCGCCGGCTTCTTCCTTCGCCTACAAACAAATTAACACCGCTGTAGCTAAATTTATCGTCGTTTAAATCACCAATCGTACAAAAGAAAATATAAACATAGTACAGGTTGCTAATGGTTTTCAATGAATAAATAATAATATTTTTTTATTTTCATTTACTAAAAAGTAAGTTATTAAAAGACACTAAACCAAAATAAATATATGAAACTCATGCTTTAATTTCTCACATAAGTTAAAGAATAATGAAAATTTAACCAAAAAATCATTACTCCTACTTTAACGTTATTTCTCCTATTCTGAAGTTATTACTCGCATTTTAAAGTTATTATACTCGTATTTTAAATTTATTACTCGCATTTTAAAGTTATTATACACGTATTTTAAATTTATTACTCGCATTTTAAAGTTATTATACTCGTATTTTAAATTTATTACTCGCATTTTAAAGTTATTATACTCGTATTTTAAATTTATTACTCGCATTTTAAAGTTATTATACTCGTATTTTAAATTTATTACTCGCATTTTAAAGTTATTATACTCGTATTTTAAATTTATTACTCGCATTTTAAAGTTATTATACTCGTATTTTAAATTTATTACTCGCATTTTAAAGTTATTATACTCGTATTTTAAATTTATTACTCGCATTTTAAAGTTATTATACTCGTATTTAAAATTTATTACTAGTATTTTAAGGTAAGCATAAAACTCGTCACCTGTAGATCCCTCTCGAACTGAGCCCTCATAGCCTGCATGTTGACCTCGAGCCGTAGCTTAGCATCCTCGGTCAGCTGCAAGTCGTCTTCAATCTCCTCGTTCTGCGCCTTCAGCTCGGCCAGCTGCGACTCCAGGGCGCGCTTGGCCTTCTCCAGCTCGTGCACGCTCTTGTCTGCTGTACCTTGGGAATTCACCAGCTCGTCCAACTCCGACTGTAGGACCCGTTTTGATCGTTCCAAATCCTCGATCTGTGTATAAAAGCATGTTTTGTACTATTTTAATTTACTAAAAAATTAAAAGTGAAAAAATAGAGGTGAATATTATGTTTTACAGTTAAAAACATGCCGAGTTGCGAAGTTTCGACTGCGCCAATCGATTTGATTTTATGATCACAAATATTTTTCCGGTATATGGCAGAAGAATTGAAAGTGATCTTGTCATCGCATCAATATCACACGCGTATATACGTGAAAGTGATCGCACGCGGTCTCGGTAGACGATTCATGGAAATGTTAAATGGAAATAAAAAATATTGAATCAATCACTTTAATCTGTATGGCTGAGCGCTCTACAGTCTTAACGCTCCATTAGAAATATGATTACATGCACAAAAACTGTACTCCACATCGTACATGATCAAAGAACAAAACAAATAAAATTTAAGATAAAGAAACGAGATGCTTCTAAAATATTGACTTATGCACTTTTGATCTTTGACCTTGAATATCTAAATACGTTCAAATATAACATGAAATATCATTCAAAGTATTCAATATATCATGCAAGGAGTTTCTTTTTTCAGCGAATTGACTAGATAATTTGTTACTATCCTCGATATGCAAAAGCTTGTGCGATGTGAGGAGTATATAAAGAAATTGTATGACAGATTAGTTATTGAAGTTTTATTTCGATGTATTAGGACCGCGTTATTACGCGGCCTTACAGAAACTTTACAACCTTTATGTGATGGGTTTTTCTCTTTTTTTTAAGTATGTATTATCTGTCGTGTCACTCACCCTCTCTGCAGCGGAGTCCAGCTCCCTGGTGAGCGACAGCAGCCGCGTCTCCTTGTCACGCGCGTCTCGCTCGGCCGCGTCACGTTCGGCCGCGTTCCTCTCCGCCACTGCGCGTTCTTCGGCTACCACCTAATGTTATTTAAAAAAAAACAACAACAAATTAATGTAATTTTAAAGTTTTAGTGCGTTATACACTAGTAGGCCTACGATGCGCACTGAAGAACTATATCGTATAGACTGTGGAGAAAGAACGGTCGCCCAATAACGCACAATTAGATATTAATAATCAGATATACGGCTTCGTTGGTCTAGTGATTTGCTTATGTGGCTTCGATCACGAGGTTCTGGGTTCGATTCCTGGGTCGGGTCATGGAATAATTCTGAGCTTTTTCATTCTTCTATGGAATGTTCAGTACATTCCAAGCCCGGAGTTTGAAAGTTGGTGGTGTTACACCCCCGTGCCTCAGAAAGTACGTTAAGCCATCGGGACTATCATCAACATCTGATAGTGATCGTTCGATCGATCGTCACCCTAAGCCCGCCAACCCGCATTGGAGCAGCGTGGTGAGTGTACGCTTCATATCCCCTCTCCTATTAGGAGGGAGGCCTGGCCCTGTAGTGGGCCGTTAACAGGCTGATAATGATGATGATGAATCAGATATCGCTCTCTTTCCTTATGTTGGGACAAAAGAGAGAGAGCTATATTTCGTTTTCCCTATAGGAGATCTCTTCGCGGACGTACCGACGTTTATCAGCATCTTAATTACTGAGGAAGAAGGAGCGATATTTTCGACTACGCCGGTATTGATCAAATATATGTTTTATTCCTATACTAGATATGCCTTGCAGTGAATCGTAGGAAACCTGGGCCTTCAATCATCAGACATTAACGCATACGCATACCGCTGCTGTATCAAATTCAAATAATATCTTCTTCTGAATCCTACACCACCGCTAACCAAGACCTCATCTCTTTTACACTAGGAAATCCATACTTAATAACCATAAGGGCTAACGCTAAAACTCGCGCGGGTGCACGCGCCAGATGGAAAGTCAAACAGCCATGCTTACGTATGAGCCACAGCGCAGGTGCGTGCGAAGGAGCGTGGGCGGAGGTGGCCTCCTTGCACCACAATTAGGCGCGGCTTGTGCGCCCGACGCCGGGCACACGCTGGAGGCTCGCCCGTACAATTATGAACAACGATACAAAGCCGATAAGAATGGAGGTGCAATTTTGGCCAATATTATAATATGGTGATGAATTAGAATATTCTCCCTGAGTAACCTACGTTGCAAGAACAGGTTATGCACTCAACGTTCTCTTCGTTGACGTCTTTTTGCCAAATAATAAATTAGTAAATAAGCCGGTATTTCGACACAACTATTACATGTTCCATATTCAAAATTATGCTAGCAGTGTAACGAGACGGGCGCACACGACGAGGCATAGCCCGCGCGCAAATTCTCTGGACCGACGGCCGCACCGACGTCTCTTTTAAACCTTAGCCCTAAAGTGAAGTATTTAAAAGTTAAGCTTCTCTAATAATATACTTGTCAGAATATGTAAGATCTCTAAATAGAAATATAAAGGATCCCTCTCAAGTCGAGGTTTTTAGTATCCCAAAAGTTGACAGTACCTTGTCGAAGTTCTTCTGCTTCTTCTCGAGTTCCTGCACCTTGGCTTGTTGCGCTTTCAATTCGATGTTTGTGTCCTCCAACTCTTCCTGGACTTTCTTTTTACCTATGAATCAAATACACAATGAATTTAAACAATTAATAACATTGATTTAAAGCACTTTAGTTTTGCACTTTTAAAATTATGTTAGGAAGCATTTTCAAGAAGCCGAACTGAAAAATGTTCAAAGGATGCTTGGATGGAAGCTAATGTTAAGTATTATTACAATATCAGTCAGATCAGAACAATATTATTGGACCCATAAGGTCAAATGAGTCAGAATATTATTAAAACCTGTCAGGTCAGGTCATCATGTCAGAACATTATTACAATCCATAAAGGTCATAATATCATTACAGAATTGTCAGGTCTTAGTACAAAGTAATTATGGTCAGCACACAAGTGGGGTATTTGCTAAGAACTCACTCTTATCCAGCTTATCGTTAGCCTGTTTGAGCTCGTCAAGCTGCCGATGCAGGCCCTCCATGTCCTTGCTGAGCTTCTTGCGCTGCTCCTCCAACGCTGCGGCCACCTCGGCCTCCTCTTCAGCCTTCTTCTTCGCGTCTGCCACTTGCTGGGTGAGGGCTGTCACCTGATCATGAAAAAAAAAAATAGTACATCCCAAAACTTCAAAAAAAATATAAATAACTTAAACACTCGCCATTATAAAGACAATAGAATACATATAGAGGCGTGACTAAGGTGGTCTAAGGTCTCCAACTGGTTTGTGAGTTTGGAATAACAACAGACAATAAAGTGAACTCTTGCGCTTTTGAATGCGATGAAGTGGCAGAAGTTGGTATTGAGGTGGTTGAGGTTCGACCCATAGATGGATGGCTGCATGATGAAACTAATGCTGCCATTGCAGGTAATGCTCCACTGCCTTGCAGAAGATAAACAGGTGGAAGGGTTTATTCTACTTCTCAGCCAACAAATCCCATATACCCGGAGGTAAACAGCGCAGTATCAACTGAGCGATCTCCAACCGAGATGCGTAACTATACATCCTAAAGGCGAACGGTGCGTACCTGCTTGTCCAGGTTCTTCTTGGCCTCTTCTTCTTCCTCGAGCTGGTCTCTCGCTTGCTCCAGCTGTTGCTCCACATTGCGCAGCCGAGACTGCAGCGCCAACTTCTGTTTGGTTTCCTCTTCCAGGAGCGCCTGTCAAGTTAAAGTTATTTAATTAAACTACTAAAAAGTTATGCTTAGATGGTTTAGGCATGTAATGAATGGACGAAAGAACATTAGCAAAAGAGGTTTATGAGACGAAATTGAAAATCGAAAAGTCGTGGAAATGGAATTCGTGGACTAAATTATTTTTTAAAATTTACTGCAAGTTGGCCCTTGACTGCTATCACACCTGATGTTAAGTGATGATGCAGTCTAAGATGGAAGCGGACTTACTAGTTAGGAGTAGGTTGAAATCCACACCCCTATGGTTTCTACACGACATCGTATCGGAACGCTGAATCGCTTGGCGGTACGTCTTTGTCGGTAGGGTGGTAACTAGCCACGGCGAAAGCCTCCCACCAGCCAGACCAAGACAATTTAAGCAAATCTCAATCTGCCCCGCCGGGAATCGAACCCAGGACCTCCGTCTTATAAATCCATCGCGCATACCAGTGCGCCACGGAGGTCGTCAATTTTGTATGGCCAAGTCAAGAGTACTCAAAATTCACGAATTTGTATGAAAGGATAAATGAAATTTGAAAAAAATACCGTGGACCTTGTCAAATGGAAGAAGGAGGTCTACCCCTATTAGAATCAAACGTGTTATGTATGTATTTGTATGTAATGAATTTTAAACAAGGCCTTTATGTATTTCACCCATACGCGTGATGTGAATATATTCGATTCGTAATTTTCTCAAAATATATTAATGCATTTTGGATGGGGATTGTAATTCAAATGCACACTTTTCTAGCTTTCCTTACAACTTAAAAGTAACTAGCACGCCACCTATTGTTTAATGGTTATACTAATACCTCCATGTACTATTATACACGCATTCGTAGGCAGCGACTCACCGAAGTTCATCACAATCGGATGAATAATTATGGTAACGCACAAAATAATAATAAACAAATATTAATACAGGGTCATTTATAAATAAGTAAATAATAAGCATATACATAGATACGTACTTAATGTGTACATAGAAAAATAAATATTTTTTAGAATATCATACTAATATTATAAACTATTCCTAAATAAAAAGGTTTCTGTAATTTATAATTTTGATTAAATAGATACAAAAATATATGTAATATTCCTTACTTTGTAATATTATTACTTGATATTGTATATATTAGTAACATGTCGGTCACCTGCAGCTCAGTGTGGTGCGCGCCCGCAGTGGCCGCCTGCTTGGCGGCGGCGGACGCCTTGAGCTCGGCCTGCTCCAGCTGTTGCAGCGCTTGCTCCGCCTCGCTCTGCAGGCGGATGCACTTGTCTGCCAGCTCCGACCTGGTGTATACATAAAATCAAATTCTTTATCTAGCTTTAAAAGCATTCATTTTCATTCACATCTAATGGTAACGGTATCGGAACGCCAAATCGCTTGACGGTGCGTCTTTGTCGGTAGGGTGGTAATTAGCATTAAATAAATTAATTATTGTGAAAATCTCATAAAAATTCTTTCAGTGGTTTTTAAGTTTATAACAGACAAACGCGGCGGGGAACTTTTTTTTACAATATGTAGTGATTGCGAACAATGTGAAAAGAACGTCTACGTAACGTAGGCGGGTAGCGCGCGCTTCATGTGTAGGAACTTAATTATTAACTGTTACTTTTATAACAGCTAATTACGTGCCGTTAAAAATTACATTTGCATTGCTATTAAAATTTTAATGAGATGGTCTACACAGATGGTTCCATGTTATAATTTTGAAAATTTGTAAATTAATAATTCACAAAAAAGTCATGAAAAGATCGTCGATAAATACAACGGCAAGGGGCTCAGAATCATGTGTCTGAACTGAATCATTGGTTAAGTACACCTGGTTTAACTCACCGAGCACGATCCACGTCCTGCAACTTGGCGGTGACCTCTTGCAGCTGCGCCTCGGCCTGCTTCCGCCTGCGCTCGCCCTCCGCCCTGGCCGCGCTGGCCGACTTCAGCTCTGTTGCTAGATCTGCGTTCTCCGCTTCCAATGCTTGCTTAGCTTTCTCCAGAGCTGGAATGAACAAAAATTTATTTATTTATCTATACTAATATTATAAAGCTGAAGAGTTTGTTTGTTTGTTTGTTTGAACGCGCTAATCTCAGGAAGTACTGGTTTGAATTGAAAAATTCTTTTAGGCTATATAACACCACACTGCAACTAGCGAAGAAGTAATGGAAAATGTGAAAACAGGGAAAATTATTCATCCTTGAGGGCTTCCGTTGCGTGCGCTGCGAAAACGGTTCAAGATACCAAAAATATATGTATGAAAGAATTATTTCTCTTGAAATGATCTAAAAAAATGTCTACGACAGTATATATCTTTTAAGATTAACTCACTAGAACCGTTTTTATGGTAATATCGTATAATGTTTAACAAAAATGTAGATCTTTAGTACACGGGACAGGACGGAGGATATTGGTTGACGGGAAACTATAAAAAAATTAAAATGAGAGAGGGAGCGGGGAATGAGCACACTTTGTAAGAAAGTCTGTCTTTAAAATTGGAAGGGTACCTAAGAGGTTTTCACGCGGACGAAGTCGCGAGCGACTGGTAGTTTATTATATAGTGAAGCAAAAGAGAATGCCAAAATCTGTCTATTTTTACCTATTATGCACATTAATTATTTTTATGTAACAATTCTACTTTTGAGTAATACTTTTTAACACAATTAAGTGTAAATGTGTTAACAGAAACAGGTGTGATAGCAGTCAAGGGCCAACTTGTAGTCAATAAAAAAAAATCAGTACACAACAAAGTGAGATATCCGAACTAACATTTATATTCGATATCGTGTTTCTGTTGGCGCGGCGACGTGTTGCACATGTGCTGCCAGTAATCGCGCATGGAATTGAAAGCGCTACCGTCCTCATTCGGCATCGCATTCTCTACATCAAAGTTGTCGTCCTTGGAGTAACCGAATTTCACATTCTTCTGCCCACGCTCCCTTACGTTAGCCATTGTTCAAATATCAGACCAAAATTAAATCATTCAAAATTTCCGGTAAATAAAATGCATAAAAGTTAATTGTTTGTATGTGATAATTTTCGAAAAGTTTGGCGTGTGACTGATTGATTTGTGTCAACAGTTGTTTTTGATTTTGAAATTTGGAATTTTATAATTGAGCCAGTGTTAAAAAATTAACTAAGAAGGTAAGGTTTTGCTATCCTTATAGTAAAGCCTAATTCACATATTATACAATTCATATCACTACATTAAAATTCCCAACCAAACTTCCTAACGCGGAGAGGTATCGTGTCCGATGTCTATATAAATAGTTATTATTTATTTTTGTATTACTTCGATAACAATTCTGATTTTTACAACAACAGATTAAAATATATAGTAATAGCGGACGCCCGCGACTCCATCCGCGAGTAATTCTGTTTTGTGAGAGTGCGACAAAAAGTAGCCTATGTCCTTTCCTTTGTCATGTTCTAAACCAGTGATTCTCAACCTTTTTTTGTTGCGGCACATATTTAACGATTTCAAAATTTGGCGGCACACAAAGAAAAAGATAAAAATTATGTTAAAATTACAACACATTGCATAAATAGTTTATGACTAAAATTTTAAATACACCCAGACCCCGCTTTGCGTCGCTAATGCGTTCCTGAAAAATGCGACGCAAAGTGAATCACAAAGGTTCAAAACACGGATAAAGTCAGTAATTCGTTCCATTTTTTTTTGAGAAAGGCAGTCTATAAAAAATAAAACACTGAAAAAACAAGGATTTAATGGAGAAAGTAATATAAAACTATGCTTTGAACAAGTAATCCCGTTGGTAATTAAGATTAAATTAAGTTTAATCGCAAAATAAATGGCCTATGGTGACAGTAATAATGGTTTAGACCCAAAAAATGTGTGGATTTAAATATGTGTAAAAATATTTTTCTTGTAAAATGATATAATTTAATAATATTAACATTATTATATATTTGCAAAATTTGGCGGCACACTTTTGAAATTTGGCGGCACACAAAAGTGCCGCGGCACAGTGGTTGAGAATCACTGCTCTAAACTATGTGTACCATTTCATTTAAATCAGTTCAGAGGTTTAGGCGTAATTGAGTAATAAACAGACACTAGAGTTACTTTCGCATTTATATATTATACTAGCTGTACGCGGCAAACGTTGTTTTGCCATGTATATTATTTGTAGGTTGATCGTGTAGGGGTAAAAATTTAGGGTTGTATGTATTTTTAAACGACTTAAAAAAAAAAGGCGTTTCTCAATTCGACCGTATATATATATATTTTTTTTTATGTGTGTTCGCGCATAACTTCGTCGTTTATGAACCGATTTTGATAATTCTTTTTTTGTTGGAAAGAAGATAGTCCGGTGGTGGTACCATGACAAGGAAACCAGGATCTGATGATGGGATCTTGGAGAAAACGAGGGGAACTTTCAAAAATTGGAGGGACAACAAGTACGTTTGTTAATTTTTCCGGTAAGTATTTAAAAGCACTACAATTTGATGAAGGTCTGGAGTCGATCTGATGATGGAGCCGATCTATATATAAGAGAACTCCGTAACGTTTTACAGTAGCTACCTTGTGTTTGGGCTCGATTAATTTGTCTCAATGAGAACTTTACATTTAGATGGGCTGTGACTGTCATTGAGGGTATGGTGATGAAGACAAAGGACAGTTAAGGGAGCTCCGTAACGTTTTACAGTAGCTACCTTGTGTTTGGGCTCGATTAATTTGTTTCAATGAGAACTTTATATTTAGATGGGCTGTGAATGTCATTAGGGGCCTGGCGATGAAGACGAGGGACAGCTGAGGGAGCTCTTTAACGGTTTACAGTAGCTACCTTGTGTTTGGGCTCGATTAATTTGTGTCAATGAGAACTTTATATTTAGATGGGCTGTGAATGTCATTAAGGGTCTGGCGATGAAGAAGAAGGACAGTTGAGGGAGCTATTTAACGGTCTACAGTAGCTACTTTGTGATTGGGCTCGATTAATTTATGTCTCAATAAGAAGTTTGAAAGGTTATAGTTTCCAGTTAGTTTAATGTTTACTATGTCATGATCCAATGATGAGACCTACGAAAACTCGAGGAAATTCTTCAAACTTTATATTCACTTTTGCAGGGACGTCGGAATGTTATAAGTAGCTAGTGAATATTGGTACTTATGGTTTAGTTCGAGTAGGTTTATTAGTATGTTCGTTGTTGATAAAGCACTAAAAAGTATGAAATAAAAAAATTTTAACAAAAAATAAAAACGCCTTCAAAATGCACTAAAAAGTAAAAAATAACTACGTCATTTACTTACTTTAATTTACTTTTTTTTTGTTAAATTTTTTTTTAATACCACATTATAAACAATTGTCCAAAAAATTAAAATACAATGTTAGGGGTGGACAACCCTTATCACTTAGGGGATTGAAAATTAGATAGCAGCCGATTCTCAGACCTGCTGAATACGCATACAAAATTTGGTAAAAATCGGTAAAATCGTTTCGGAGGAGTACGGTAACTAACATTGCGACAGAGAAATTTTATATATTAGATTATAGTATAGATTAGCGGAATGCGCTTACCGGCTTTAGTCTTCTTGAGCTGGTCGTGCTGCTCGTTGAGCAGCTGCAGCTCCTGCGAGTGCTTGTGGCGCTGCTCGGCGAGAGCGGCCTCGTGCGAGCTAGCCTCCTCCTCCAGGCTGCGCTTCAGCACTGCGACCTCCTGCTCGCGCTTCGACCGCAGCTCTTGTTGCGCTGGAAATAACACGGATTTATTTATAAGATAACTATAATACAATATAATACATTTCTTAAACTAATGTCTTGTGGTTAAGTCGCCAAATAATTTTTCACGAGGCCGCCAGCAGCCAACGTCTATATCTTCAACAACTGGAACATCGTTCGTCCTTTCTCTCGCAACACACGCTCTCTAAACAATTGTTGTTACGCCAACCGACTAACAATAGCAAACGAGCATCTTTTTGACGACCTCCGTGGCGCATTGGTATGCGCGGTGGATGTACAAGATAGAGATCCTGGGTTCAATTCCCGGCGGGGCTAATTGAGATTTTTCTTAATTTGTCTTGGTCTGGCTGATGGGAGGCTTTCGCCGTGGCTAGTTACCACCCTACCGACAAACGTACCGCCAAGCGATTTAGCGTTCCGGTACGATGTCGTGTAGAAACCGATAGAGGTATGGATTTCATCCTACTCCTAACAAGTTATCTCGCTTCTATCTTAGATTGCATCATCATTTAACATCAGGTGTGATAGCAGTCAAGAGCTAACTTGTAGTTGTAGTGTATGTACCTATGTGTAAGTAGTCATATAATATTATTATTTTAACGTGGGTATGTCGGTGGTGATGTCTGTGACACGCATCACGTAGTTGTTGAATAAACGTTGCTTAAAGTACACGCGTTCCGTTATTACAGTAGTCAATAAAACGGTTCATTGCCACTAGTTCCATTAAAAGTTCCATCATGGAACTAGTGATAACAAAAATTATAATTTTTGTTATCACTAGTTCCATTTTAAAAGGAATACGAAGAAAATGGAACTAGTGTTGATTTATTTTATGGTTAATTGCCACTAGTACCATTAACAGTTCCATAATGGAACTAGTGATGATTTTTTTAGTCACTAGTTCCACATTATTATCTTAAGCACTTTAGGCACTTGCGAAATTTTTCAAGGGTGTAAAAACACTATAGTTAGAAACACTTAGGTTTTATTATAATTTTATTCAATAAAATCAACAAATATTTATTTTTTCTTACTTTAATTAGTTTTACTATAGTACACTGGCTAAACACTACGATATATATCAAAATAATTTAGTACAGTATTCCACACCTTAAAAAGGTCAACAAAAAAGTCCGCGAATATACGCGTTGTCGGATGGCGGCGACATCTTTTCGACAAAAAATGGAATCATATTTAAATTGAGACAGACTAATATCTTAGAGTTTAAAGGATTCATCGTGCGGGTGCCGGGTTCATCGCTTGGCTGAGAGAAAAACTCCGAACAGAGCCCGAGACTTGTGACAGGGGTGTAGGTTTAAAAGAGATCTCTTAGTGACGCGCGTCAACATTCACCCCCTCTGTTCAAGTTATTCTCCCTGCCCAGCCAAATTTAGGTATGTTTGTTTATTACATTTGATCCAACAAATTAACTAAAGAATAATCACAATGATGACCAATAACAACCAATTAAATAAAATATTCACTAATTGAGCTATTAATAACAATGATCAATTAATCTGGCGTGATCTGAGTCACGACTGAGAGATGTGGTGGCAGTGAACACAACGAAGAGAATCAGCCTCGACTCTCCAGACCGCTGCTATATACGGCATCGATCGGTCCTCCCCACCACTGACGAACTCCGCCGAGCTGACAGCCATCATGATACTACTCCGAAATACAAATATAAAATATAGCTTATGGCACTTATTAATAAAGTAACTTTCTATTGGTGAGAGGTTTCTAGAGGTTGAGGTGATGTCGCCGCCTTCCGACAACGCGTATATTCGCGGACTTTTTTGTTGACCTTTTTAAGGTGTGGAATACTGTACTACATTATTTTGATATATATCGTAGTGTTTAGCCAGTGTACTATATTAAAACTAATTAAAGTAAGAAAAAATAAATATTTGTTGATTTTATTGAATAAAATGATAATAAAACCTAAGTGTTTCTAACTATAGTGTTTTTACACCCTTGAAAAATTTCGCAAGTGCCTAAAGTGCTTAAGATAATAATGTGGAACTAGTGACTAAAAAAATCATCACTAGTTCCATTATGGAACTGTTAATGGTACTAGTGGCAATTAACCATAAAATAAATCAACACTAGTTCCATTTTCTTCGTATTCCTTTTAAAATGGAACTAGTGATAACAAAAATTATAATTTTTGTTATCACTAGTTCCATGATGGAACTTTTAATGGAACTAGTGGCAATGAATCAATAAAACAACAACAAACACGACTTGCGCTTCAAGGCCTTTAGCTCTTTGTTCAGATCTCTGCTTTGGTTCTGGCAGTACGTTTCAGATCCAAAGGCACAACGTTTTAACGCCAACTCACCAGCGGTAGTGTCGAGGGAGTCCAGCAGCTCGCTCTTCAGCGCCTCCAGCTCTTCGTTGAGATCTCTCCTGAGCTTCTCGGCCTTGGTGCGGGCGGCGCGCTCCACCTCCAGGTCCTCGTGCGCCTCGGCCAGCGCCGCCTCCGCCTCGCGCGCCGCCTTCTGTGCGGCGGCGCGCTGTGCGCTCTCCTCGTCCACTCGGCCCATCGCCGCCGCTAGCTCTTCTTCGCGCTTTGCTGTAAGAATTCAACATTTGTTTATTTCAAGTAGGCTTTTGAAACGTCATGTTTGTAGTTACTATACCATTGGCTCAGAAGGAGACTATTAAAGATTTGACTATACAGTACATTAGAAGAATGTTGTTATTGTTCCAAATTATATAGTGCAATTTTAAGTAATTTTTACTACAAAAAGGAAGTTATCAATTTGTCATAATCTTTTATTTATTTTTTTGATATGTTCGCCGATTACCCGAAGACGGCTCAATTCGATTCAAAAATTTAACTTACTCAAAACAATCTGCAACTCTTCGACCTGCGCTTTCCTCTCAGAGAGCTGCTCCTTCACATCTTGCAGTTCCGTCTCCAACTTTCTCTTGGCTCTGTCTGCTTCTTGTCTTAATTGGTGATCCTTTAATAATAATAAGTCAATTATCACATGATTAAAACTATCATCGGGAGCATGAGGCTTCAGAAACGGACCTCTTTATTGAATAAACAGATTTACACATGTTCTATATACTTACAAACAATATGCATTTACTTGCAAATGTCATTTTTGTAATGTAAAAATAGAAGAAGAAGAAAATCTTTATTGCACACATGATACATAGACAAACACACAGTAAAAAAAAAACAACAAACATGAATGCATGCAAAGGCGGCCTTATTCATCATCATCATCATCATCATTATCAGCCAATAGACGTCCACTGCTGGACATAGGCCTTTTTTAGGGACTTCCAAACACAACGATCCTGAGCCGCATGTGCCCAGCGGCTCCCTGCGACCCGTTTGATGTCATCAGTCCACCTGGTGGGGGGTCGACCAACACTGCGCTTTCGGGTGCGGGGTCGCCATTCTAGCACCTTCGGCCCTCAACGTCCATCAGCTGTTCGAACCACGTGCCCCGCCCATTGCCACTTCAGTTCTGCGACTCGCTGAGCTATGTCGGTTATTTTGGTTCTTCTGCGGATCTCCTCATTTCTGATTCGATCACGCAGAGATACTCCGAGCATTGCTCTTTCCATCGCCCGCTGAGTGACTCTGAGCCTTCTTATGAAGCCCGCAGTTAGCGACCAAGTCTCGGATCCGTATGTCATCACTGGCAACACGCACTGTTCGAAGACCTTCGTCTTCAGGCACTGAGGAATTTCGGACGAAAAGATGTCACGCAGTTTCCCGAACGCTGCCCAACCGAGTTGGATTCGGCGGTTCACCTCTTTCTCGAAATTGGACCTACCTAACTGGACCATATGCCCTAGGTATATATACTCGTCTACAATTTCGAGCGCAGAATTTTCAACAATAACTGGGTGGAGCGAAACATGAGCATTACACATGATCTTTGTCTTGCTCATGTTCATTTTAAGGCCCACCTGTTGAGAAACTCTGCTGAGGTCATTGAGCATATTATTAAGGCCATCTAGAGATTCTGCCATTATCACTACATCGTGAGTGAGGTACTCGCCATTGATGTTAATGCCAAGTCCGCTCCAGTCCAAGAGCTTAAAGACGTCTTCCAATGCGGCGGTAAAAAGCTTCGGGGAGATAACATCTCCCTGTCGCACTCCTCGCTGCAATTGGATTGGCCTCGTAGTCTCATCCTGTATACGGACTGACATGGTGGCGTTTTCGTACAGGCACTGCAACGCTTGGATGTACCGGTAGTCGATTCGGCACCTCTGCAATGACCTTAACACAGCCCAGGTTTCCACCGAATCAAAGGCTTTCTCATAGTCCACAAACGCCAAGCAAAGTGGCCGGTTATACTCTTCGGTCTTTTGTATAACCTGCCGCAGCGTATGGATATGGTCTATGGTACTAAAGCCTTGTCGGAAACCGGCTTGTTCGGGAGGCTGGAAGTCATCAAACCTACGAGCGAGACGATTCGTGATGACTCTGGAGAACAACTTGTAGACATGACTCAGCAGCGAGATTGGTCTGTAATTCTTCAGCAAGGTATTGTCACCCTTTTTGAAGAACAGAACAACCACGCTCCTGTGCCACGCCTGAGGCGTCTTGCCCTCGTGAATGACGGAATTGAACAATCGCTGAAGGACTTCAAGTATCGGTTTACCACCCGCTTTCAGGAGTTCTGCTGTGATTCCGTCATCACCTGGCGCCTTGTTGTTCTTTAGGTGTTCGAGAGCCATACTAATCTCGTCTAGGCTGATGTCCGGGATATCTTCGGTATAGTGTCGGGTCAATTTGGCTCTGGGGTCTTCAGCCAAATTCTCAACAGGCTTTTGAGTTGACGTGTATAACTGTCCATAGAACTTCTCGACCTCACCCAAGATCTCGGACTTGGAAGAAATGAGATTACCGTCATCGGTCTTCAGACGCGTCAACTGACTGCGTCCAATAGACAGATCTTTCGCGAATACTTTCGAGCCACGGTTGTGTTTTATTGTATCTATGATACGCTCGGTGTTGTAGCGGCGTAAGTCACATTTCTGCGACTTAGAGATCTGTCTATTGATACGTCGGTAGTTCAGAGCGTCCCCTGAAGACTGTAATCGCATTCCTTGTCTTTCCTCCATGAGCTTGAGTGTTTGGTCAGAGAATTTCTTGTTGGTTTTTGGGCGGTGGGTCTTATAGAACTTAGACCCAACCGAATGGACAGTTTCCACTAGCCTGTTGTTCAGATCGTCCACATCAACACAATGTGCTAGGCAATCGAAACGGTTCTGGAGTTCCAGTTGAAAGCTTTCGGGGTTTTGGATGTGGGCACGAGTAGGTCGGAGCGTTGACTTCACCAGTCGGTACCGTTCAAGCTGTACATTGATATTCAACGTGCCTCTTACCAGTCGGTGATCACTGCCGGTTTTGACCCTATTGATCACAGAGACATCGTTGAATATATGCCGTCTGGTCGACAAGATGAAGTCAATCTCATTTCTCGTGGAACCATCGGGGCTCAACCAGGTCCATTTCCTATGTGGTGGCTTCTTGAAGAAGGAGTTCATCATAAAGAGGCCCTCCTTCTCCATGAAGTCAGCCAACATTTGGCCCCTGTGGTTCCGTTGCCCATAGCCAAATTGCCCCACTCTCAACTCTGAACCACTCCTCTCGCCCAGCTTTGCATTGAAATCCCCCATAACAACATTGTAGTAGGAGTTCGAAGCATGCAGGGCTCTTGAAATATCCTCATACAATACCTCTACCTCCTCGTCGGGTTGTGCCGAGGTCGGTGCGTAAACCTGTATAACCTTCAACGAATACCGTTTGGTAATTCGGAGGACAAGGAACGCTACCCTGCTCGACACACTCTCGACTCGTACAACATTGTTAACGAGGGACTTGTGAACGATAAACCCAACACCACCTTGGGACAGATGTTCGCCCTCCCGGTAGTATAGTAAATTGCCGGAATTCAGGATTATCGAGTCCTCGCCCTCTCTTCGGACTTCAGACAATCCTATAATGCTCCAGCGCAACTTACTTAATACTTCTTCCAGTTCGATCACCTTTTCGTCAGTCCTCAAAGTGCGTGCGTTGAATGTTGCCAGGTCCAGTCGTCGGGGTTGGCAGCGGAATCTCTGCCGGAGATTCTTGACACCCCTTGCCCCGCCGTTACCATGACCGCTGCCAGAGCCAGGAATAGCGGGGCTGCCGGGGACTAGGGGCTGTTTTGTTGGTCCGTCTCCCATAAAAAGAAATGCCCTATAGTGACCACGCTGGGCAGGCGGGTTGGTCACCGCAGAGCTGGACTATTCGAACCAGTGTCACTGCTGCCTGACACTGGCCTCATTTTGTAGTCCAGCCTATTTGGAATGGTTATACCGCCATTCATCGGTCGCCAGAGCCTCGCCAGCCATCTGCAGGGTGCACCGCGAGCAGGTGAGGTTGACATTTGGGGAGGCCGACTGGAACTATCATCCCCCTTACACCACCTTATTGCTTGGAGCAATCTCTTACAGGCAACCCTTGATGATAGGAATTGTGAAATGAAAGCGGAAATGGTGCAAGACAGAATAAATCATTCAGA
Organism: Mycalesis mineus; assembly: GCA_034621355.1. Classification (NCBI taxonomy): domain Eukaryota; kingdom Metazoa; phylum Arthropoda; class Insecta; order Lepidoptera; family Nymphalidae; genus Mycalesis; species Mycalesis mineus. Next base: position 218,302 of record JAXAVZ010000204.1, on the reverse strand, counting down.
TAAATAATATATATACACACAAATATAAATACAATATATATTATACTAAATATTTAACGATAGATAGAATTTCTTGAGACGATGTTTAAATATGGATAGCGAACTACTTTGTCGAATCTAATAATAAATAGTTAGTAAATAAATAATTAGAAATGGTCATCGTCCACATAAGGACCATTACAAAATGGCAATGGTTCTTATAAAAATCAATTAACATTACAAGAAACATGGCAATAATAGTTTTTAAGAATAAGGTAATGATAGTTTTAATAATTTTCGCCAATTATAGACTTTTGAAGTCTATTTTCTTATAACAATCTAATTATGACATTTTTTGTTCTATTATTGTGTACTGTTAATAGTAAAATGTTTACCTTCAGTAATTTCTCTTCTAGCTCGGCGATAGCAGACTCTTGTTTGGTCTTCAGTTTGCTCAAATGTTTGGCCTTCTCCTCCTCTTCGGCCAACGCTTGCGACAAATCGTTCGCTCGCTCCTCCAATATCTACAACAAATGATCACGCAAATATTATAAGAGTGAAACTTACTTGGTGTTCTTTGTACCTTTAAATGAGCAATTATCCTTACATAGTTACTTTTATTAGATAGAGTGTTTCAAGAGGAAGGTTTATCTGTAAAATACATGCATAATGTAGCAGAGGAACATAGATAATTTTAGAGGTTTCTGATGTGATGTCGTAAATTAACGCATATTTTGCTCTTACATTGCTAACGCTAGCTAAACCCTATAAGATATATCAAAATAATGTATTGCCTCCGTGGCGCAGTGGTATGCGCGGTGGATTTATAAGACCGAGGTCCTGGGTTCGATTCCCGGCGGGGCAGATTGAGTTTCTTAATTTGTCTTGGTCTGGCTGGTGGGAGGCTTTCGCCGTGGCTAGTTACCACCCTACCGACAAAGAGGTACCGCCAAGCGATTTAGCGTTACGGTACGATGTCGTGTAGAAACCGAAAGGGGTATGGTTTTTCATTCTACTCCTAACAAGTTAGTCCGCTTCCATCTTAGATTGCATCATCACTTAAAATTAAGTGAGATAGCAGTCAGGGGCCAACTTGTTGCTGATAAAAAAAAATAAAGGTCAACAAAAAGTCCGAGATGGTATATGTCTATCTCAACTCTTAGGGATAACCCACAATAACCATTTCTTAAATTTTACTTTCAACCAAAAATAATGGCTTATTTACGAAGTGATTTTAAGCAATACTGTATTAATCATTAACTAAAGTAGAAACCGGTTCGCGCGGGGCGTGCGTTATGTAGTATACTTTAATACCAGCATTACACCCGTGCGAAGCCGGGGCGGGTCGCTAGTATTATATAATCTGTATCTTTCAAACGGCTTCACACATTTCATGAGATTTTGTATGCAGGGAGTTGTGGGGGCAATTTCATTTTTAGAAAATGTTGTTTTATTAGTGTTTTCAGGTAATGGCAAATTATACCGACTCTGTAATTTAAAGCTACTTAACAATAGATGTCATTGTTATGTAATATGTAATTAAATATAATTTCCAAAAAATAATACTGTGCGAAGCTCGAACAGGTACTGAATATTGTTTGTTTGTATGTTTGGATGTTACTCCTTCATGCCTCAACTATTGAACCGATTTGGCTGAATTTTGGAAAAGAGATTTTTATACCGATATTTCTCCTGAACCAGAATTTACGGATGAACAAACTCAGCAAAACATAAATTCATCATTTTATAGTAGTATTCAACACTAATTTTTTTTTGTTTTTGACGACCTCCGTGGCGCAGTGGTATGCGTGGTGGATTATAACACGGAGGTCCTGGGTTCGATTCCCGGCGGGGCAGATTGAGATTTTTCTTAATTTGTCTTGGTCAGGCTGGTGGAAGGCTTTCGCCGTGGCTAGTTACCACCCTACCGACAAAGACGTACCGCCAAGCGATTTAGCGTTCCGGTACGATCTCGTGTAGAAACCGAAGGGGTGTGGATTTCATCCTATTCCTAACAAATTAGCCCGCTTCCATCTTAGATTGCATCATCACTTAATATTAAGTGAGATAGCAGTCAAGGGCCAACTTGTAGTTGATAAAAAAAAAAACTTATGATAATGAAATAGTTTCAGTTTACTAGTCATCATCAACGTCAGCCTATTTTAAAGGGCCCGCTATTATAAGGCCAGATCTCCCTACTTAAGAGATATGGAGCTGAGAACCACCGCGATGCTCCACCGCGGGGTGGCGGACTGAGTAGTTCACTAGCAGGGCAATGTAATAGACGAGTACCTTCTTCTCTTTGAGCATCTTCTGGTTGGTGTCTTCACTGAGGGCCAGGTCTTCCTCCAGCTTCTTCAGCTTGGAGTCGCACTGCACGCGCTCCAGCTGCAGCTTCTGTCGTGCAGCCTCTTCTTCCTCCAGTTGTTCTTCCAGGTCCTGGCAATGAAGAATTAGTTTCATTATAACAAAAACCAACTCCTCATTTGGACTAATTATTATCATCATAATCATTAACAGCCTATTAATGACCCACTGTAAGGCTAAGCCTGCCTTCATGAGAAGAGAGGTAATGGAGTGTAGACCCACCTCGCTGCTCCAATACAGTTTGGCGGGCCTAGGCTAATAATGTTTTTAATAATTGATTCAAACGTTCAATATCAAACATTCTAATAACATTTAAAAAAAACTGGTTTGCTTTAACTAAAACAAAAAATGTACAAAAGTCAATGTAGATCAGTCACCTGTATGTTGAGCTGCAGCCGCTTCTTCTCCTGCTGCAGCGCGTTGCATCGCTCCTCCTCCTCCTCGATGCGTCCCTCCAGGTCATGCAGCAGCTCCTCCAGCTCCTGCTTGCGGGCTGCGGCTCGAGCGCGACTCTCCTCCGCCTCGGCACACAGTTCCAGTTCCGCCTGGAATGGGTTACAAATTGATTTTATTCTTTGAATCGTATAATAATCTAAAAATTACAAAAGTGTGCAAAACGAACGCCATTTTTTGTATGACATCCCGCCCAAACCATTGCATATCAGCTAAACTCACCACAAGAAACTGAAAATGTGCTCAGGGTTGTGGAACAAATTACAAAGATATATAATGCGATTTTGTCATATTCTGACTTTTAATTTTTTATATATATTGGATGTAATCTTTTGTAAATCACTTTCACTCAAAAATTGACTACAAATGCTTTAAGTTCTTTCACGTTGCTTTTCTTAATAATAAGACTGAAGGTGTTCTCAATAAGCAGCGATAGCAACGCTCTAGCCAAATTATAGCGTTCCCAACTACGGAACAATATATACTGAAACCAAACTCGATTGAGAATGCTTGTCAACAAACAAATTAAAAATGAAGGTAGAAATCATTTCACAACTAATTTTTTTAATTAACTAGTTAATGACGAATTCATGACAATAAATTAGATTAGTAAGCTAAAAAAGTAATTAATATATTCAATATCTTTTAAATAAGATTTTTAAAATAACAAAACATAATTTTAAATTTATTATATAAAATGTGTTGCATTTTCTACCTTCATTTTAAATTTGTTTGTTGACAAGCATTCTCAATCGAGTTTGGCTTTAGTATAGTTCCTGTGGGGCGAGTGTGAGTTTTTCACCGAGCGACTGCGTAAAAACGTAGTCACACATAACGTCAAATTATATAGCAAAAAAAGCGTTTACTCTCGCTATAACTAGATGGCGCTACTAAAATTCCATATAAATTTGTGTTACGTTTTTACGCAGTCGCTCGGTAACAAACTCACACTCGGCACTCAGAACTTAAATAAATTTTATTTCAAATTGAATTAAGTAAGATTATAGGTTTTCGACCAGCTTAGGATGCATCATATGCAAAGTTAAATTGACGTAATCGGAAAAATATTAATGTTCAAGAAGTCAATCCCATCTCAACTTTCTATGAAGAAATATTTGTTTCGCCAATTTAGATATTATGTGTAATAGTAAAATTTTCGAAACCGATGTTATTATATTCCGCGTCTCTTACTTATATCCTTTTGTGTTACAAACATCATAATACAATCTAGACGACTACTAGTTATGGACCATAGGGTCCTGGGATTAACCTAACCTGCAATTGCTCCGCAAGTTGGGTCTTCTCAGCGCTGGCTTGCTGGTACTTGGCCTCGAACTCCTGGCAGCGTTTCAACTGAGTGTCCAGACGCTCTCTTATCGTTCTCAACTCGTCTTCCTTCTGCGTCAGCTTCTCTTCCTGTTTTGTAACTTCTAGCAAAGGTTTGACCTGAAAAACATTGAATGAACTCAATTTATTATTTATACTGTCTTCAATCGTTTTAATGATTATTTCGAGTATGCGATTGTAATAAATGCAATGCAATTCTAATAAAAATAATTTAGATCTGGTATATCCAAAATAGTATTTTAAACAGAAATGTCAAACAAAGCAAAACATTTATTTCAAAATTGTGCTATTTTGTTTGTTCATTGCTATATAACAATATATTTTCTGATGTTTTGGAGCACTTGGTCGTATCAAGATTTATATAGTAGAAGAATAAAGTCTTGCATTTTATCAGATGTGATTATAGACAGTTTGGCATCGGGTATATAATAACAATAATATCACCGATCATCAAAAATATTACAGCATTTACATCATAATTATGACATGTAACTCTATGATAACAACACGCATACTTTAATAACAATGGGCTTCATAACAAAGACAAGTTCCATATTACGTGACGAGCCTCATACATACTCTGTTTAGTCATTGGGCATTATAATAGAAATCTCTATAATAATACCGCGCTGGAATGTTTTCTAAACAACGCGAGGCACACGTTATGGAATAGTTTAACAGACGATGTTAAATTACGATTCAATACGAAAACAAATTGTACTATATAACCAACCTCTGCATCTAATATTCATATTTAAAAAAATGTTTGTATCAATATGCCGAAAACGTCTGAACCTAATTCATATAAAAAACAGAAATTTTCATATTTTAGAACAGTCAAGAACTCACCTTAATATAAAGTCTCCACCATTGCCAATTTCTGAGTTTCAGGTATGCAGCACAGTTTCTCTGGATGATTCTAATAGCATTCAACTGTTGCAGTCTCTTCTGGTAGTTCCTTCTCGCGAGGTACCCTCGACAGAAGGCCTGGAAGTTCACGATTAGATCTGTGATCTTGTAATCTCTCTCCTCTTCCAAATGCGCCAACACTCCCGCTCTGAAGAAGATCTTCGACTGCCCCACGCAGTACAGGTTGTGGTCGAGTTCCAAAGACTTGATCATCTGTTCGCAAGCTTTCTTACCGTCCATGAATCCTTTGGGCGTTATGATGTTGGGGGTGAGCAATTCGTAGCGCTGTCTGAATTCCTGGAACGGTATCCTGTTCGGGAAGCCCTGGCGACAAATCCTGATGCCTTCCAGCACGCCGTTGCACCGCAGCTGGTCGAGCACTAAAGGAGCCTCGATCTTTCCGGCCCTCTTCTCGTGATTGGGTATGATACATCTGACGAAGTTCGGATTGGTGTTCCTTAACGTCGCCATCAGCTTCGTCAACTGCTCCTTGTACAGTTGGGACACGGTCCTGAACATTCCCTTTCTCGTCCGAGCGCCAAACTGCGTGTCGGTCAAAGCTTGCTGCGCCATACCAACGATTTCTGCGTCTTTCCAAATGTGGCAGACGAACGGATCCTGAGAAGACTGGAGACACGACACTACGTTTTCATTCAGAGGGTCCATATTCTTCATCAACCATTGAGCTGCTGAGTAGTCGACTTTGCCAGCGTAATGAATAATGGCAAAATCTGCGACGCCACGGAAATCAGTCTTCATGAATTTGGGATGGACGGAGTGTGACGCCACGAGCTTCTCTACGAAAGTCTTGTCCGTGGCCTTGGGGAACCAACACTCCTCATCTAGCAACGCCATAATGCCCATCGGTTTATCGATAAGGTCGATCGTCGGCTGCAAATCTAAGCCGAAGTCGATAAACTTCCACTCGATTCCTTCCCTCTGATACTCTTCCTGTTCGAGGATGAACATAGTGTGATTGAAGAGTTGTTGCAGTTTCTCGTTAGTGTAGTTAATACAGAGTTGTTCGAAGGAATTTAATTCGAAAATTTCGAACCCTGCCATATCGAGTATTCCTATGAACGACGCGCCTTGTCTCTTCGTCCTGTCCAGCGATCTGTTGATCCTGTTGACGAGCCACCTGAACATGCGCTCGTAGCAGGCCTTGCCGATGGCCTCTACAGAGAACTCCACCTGTTCCTTGGTTTGTGCTTTCGTTACGAAGTCCCGGCCTACTTTTATTCTGGGTTTTAAGAAAGCTTTCGTCATTTCTGTCACAGAAAGACCTGGAAAAAGAGACAAAAAACAAAATGATTTATTAAAATATAACTTGGTGTTATCATAATAATAACTACAATTGACATGATCTTACCAAGCAAATGTGCAATTTTCTGTGCAACAGTATTATCGGGTAACGTGGCCTGATCTGAATTCCTCTCCTGTTTAAATTGCATCGATCCAAACAGAAGTACCGCTGAGACTATTCTGAAAATCGAGTTGAAGTCTTCGTTGTTCATGCCCATGATGTTCATTGATTTGATCGTCGCCTGGAACTCCGCGGCGTCGTCGATGCCCGGCACGGGCAGGGCCGCGTTCGAAAGGAAGGGGTAGCTTTTTGGGTCTTCTAGAATGTATTCGGCTTTCTGCTGCGGCGTCGCTCCAGACAGAAGTTGGTAGAAGATGTGGAACGTCCGCTCATCTTTAGCCTGTCGGATTGCTCTCGATTTCTCGAGCAAGTAAGTTTCGATGTTCGCACCGGCAATGTACCCGGACGCGTCGAAGTTTATTCTAATGAATTTACCCTAAAAAAAGGATATCCTTTTAGTTTCATATGGAGTCTTATTGGTTATTTTCCAATTTTAAGAAGACAAGATCTTTTTATTCGCTTTGCAATTCTCTGACTCTCTATACTAAAGCCAAACTCAATTGAGAATGCTTGTCAACAAATAAATTAAAAATGAAGGTAGAAATCACTAGTCATTTTACTTCTAATTTTTTTAATTAACTTGTTAATGACTAATTCATGGCAATAAATGAGATTAGAAAGCTTAAAACTAATTAAAATATTCAATATCTTTTAAATAAGATTTTTTTAAATAACAAAACATAATTTTAAATTTATTAGGCATAAAATGTGTTGTATTTTCTACCGCCATTTTAAATTTATTTGTTGACAAGCATTCTCAATCGATTTTGGCTTTAGTATAGTATTTTTATGTGCCAGTAAGCTGTTGTGGCCAAATACAGAATTAGTTTTTGTTCGGGTGTTTTGTTGTAGATGACAGAAAATTTCAAAAACAATAGTAATGATCGAAAGATGAAAGCATTTAATTATATAATAGATACTTAAGGTCAGGTGTTGTATTTTCTACCTCCATTTTAAATTTATTTGTTGACAAGCATTCTCAATCGATTTTGGCTTTAGTATAGTATTTTTATGTGAGAGTAAGCTGTTGTGGCCAAATACAGAATTAGTTTTTGTTCGGCTGTTTTGTTGTAGATGACAGAAAATTTCAAAAACAATAGTAATGATCGAAAGATGAAAGCATTTAATTATATAATAGATACTTAAGGTCAGATGTGTGCGTGACGTATTCGTATGAATTATTTATTTATTTTATTATTATTTTTTTTTTAATTGCATTTATAACAATAATATTATAGATATTTAGTTATGCAATATGTTTTTAATTTTAATTTTTATACACTTATTATTTTTATTGTTTTTTTTTGTTCTACTTTTCACTATTTGGGCTAAGTTGGGTCTTAAAAAAAAAATTAATCTTTAGTCTAGTTATAGAATATATCTATAGTTCATAAGGTTGTTTCATGCTGCATCCGTGGCGGCACCTAAACATGAATCCAGCTGAAAATTAGCGCTGCATGATCTCTTAGATTGTGTAGCATGAATGCTGAGCTGGGTCCTTTTTCTAGGTTATGCCACACACCGCAGGGTATTGTACTAAAAGGAATTGCGATGTGTGGCATAATGTATAAATAAAGACATTTTCATTTCATTTCAAATTAAATAAAAATTATGGTTTATACTTACAAATCGAGAAGAGTTGTCGTTCTTCACAGTTTTCGCATTACCAAAAGCTTCAAGTATCGGATTCGCTTGTAGCAACTGTTGTTCTAATTCGCCCTGCGAAATTCATTAAATTAGTAAACATCATATAACACAAGGATAAACTATATTTAACACGAACAGTTATAAATATAACTAAGTTAGTGGTTAGAATTAGTGATGATTTATAGCATTTCAGTTAGCTTACTTTGGAATTAAAGAAATTGATGGACGGCAATATGTTTGTTGTTAATTAGAACCACGTTAATATGATACATTGTAAATTTTTGAATTAAGTAGAGCTTGTATTGTATTTGCGTTTAGTATAAGCTCAGAGTGAATTCGTTCTCCACGATCGTTCGGAAATCTACAGACTTACAGGGCGGGATTTCTTTTTTATCGACTACAAGTTGGCCCTTGACTGCTATTACTATCACACCTGATGTTAAGTGATGATGCAATCTAAGATAGAAGCGAGCTAACTTGTTAGGAGTAGGATGAAATCCACACCCCTATCGATTTCTACACGACATCGTACCGGAACGCTAAATCGCTTAGCGGTACGTCTTTGTCGGTAGAGTGGTAACTAGTCACGGCGAAAGCCTCCCACCAGCCAGACTTAGACAAATTAAGAAAAATCTCAATTTGCCCCGCCGGGAATCGAACCCAGGATTCTCAAGACGTGATTTCACCATAAGTGGCAACAATCAAACCATTGAAGATGTTGGAAATAAAGAAACGCCAAATGTTGCTCAAAGCTATGCTCGATCAAACAGAAAACCCTGTCATTACTAGCATGAATTATCAGATACATATTGTACCATACTAAAGTGGTTCTACTGTAACATTTAATGGTATATATTATGAAGCGCGTTACCTCAAACGTCGCAAGGGTCGGTCCATTGCTCTGTGAGCAGATATAGGGGCAGCGTGAAATGAATTTACTAATTAAATGGAGATTCTGTTAGCGTTGTAGCAAGCACATTAGCATGATAATTAATAAGCTTACCAGACATAATATTAATATAACTGTATATGTTTATTGAAAAAATTGCCTATTTGACTAAATAATTTTTTTTTTGGAATATTTTTTTTATCAACTACAAGTTGGCCCTTGACTGTTATCACACCTGATGTTAAGTGATGATGCAGTCTAAGACGGAAGCGGGCTAACTTATTAGAGGTAGAATGAAATCCATACCCCTTTCGGTTTCTACACGACATCGTACAGGGGCGTTAAATCGCTTGGCGGTACGTCTTTGTCGGTAGAGTGGTAACTAGCCACAGCGAAAGCCTCCCACCAGCCAGACTAAGACAAATTAAGAAAAACCTCAATCTGCCCCGCCGGGAATCGAACCCAAGACCGCCGTCTTATAAATCCACCGCGCATACCACTGGGCCACGGTACCTTCATAGCTCATCTGATCTGTTGGATTGGAATCTGAGAAGCCCCAAGTTCGATTCTCGAGCATTGCTTTATCCGTATACTGTATACAAAATTTTCGCTTAGTCAGTGAAGAAATTATTATTAGTCACAACAACATTATAAACATACTTTTTTGATCTTGCAGTCTAAGATGGGAATGCTTTAAGAATATCTAGTCTATATTCTAAAAGAACTAATATTCTATTATTCTACAATCTATGTTTTCATCACCATCTTAGGCTGAAGTCACGTCATTCGAAAGCCAACTTGCCGTTGAAAACTCTTGTACAGCATCGAAAGCATATAAACACCTACATAAAAAATAATGCATTGATTAAAATGATTTAGAAAAATGTTATTGTAGCCATGAACCTCGTGAAAACCAAGTTATGTTAACATATCCCATTGTTTATGTTTTGGGTAAAATTTCACTTACTATTATCAATTGTGGCGTTGGCCCCTGTTGTCGGAGGTCCGGGTCCCGCAGAAGATAGAAAATAGAGAAAATATATTACATAGTGTGCCAATAGAGTGCTGAAGAGATTTTATGTGTACAGGTCAAATAATCATATGTCATATTTTTCAATTGAAATTATAGTAGGTCAATATTTTAAGAGATATTGATTAATTTTATTTGTTATACTTGTACAGTGACAAAAATCTAACCTCAGTGTCATCTTGTTTTAAATGTACAATTTCGCAAAAGACAGCAATTTTTGTTCAGATAAGATTGTGTACGTCTACAAACGAACTGTTATGTACTATACTAAAGCCAAACTCGATTGAGAATGCTTGTCAACAAACAAATTAAAAATGAAGGTAGAAATTACTAGTCATTTTGCACCTAATTTTTTTAAATAACTTGTTAACGACGAATTCATGAAATCAAATTAGTTAAGTATGATTAAAACTAATTATTATATTCAATATCTTTTAAATAAGATTTTATAAAAAAACAAAACATAATTTTAAATTTATTAGGCATAAAATGTGTTGCAATTTCTACCTTCATTTGAAATTTGTTTGTTGACAAGCATTCTCAATCGAGTTTGGCTTTAGTATAGTATTATGTTCTGAAACCTTAGACAGTAATACGACATGCCCGAAAGGGTTAAATACATTATAACTCACTCGTACAGCCTATGGTAATGGCGAATTTAAATTGACCGTAAATAGTTTAATTTAAACTACTTTAGTAAAAAAGAAGAATTAATGTGTCAAAAGAAATTCATGATCGAGAAAATTGCGAAGCTCAAGAAAGTTTTCTCTCATGTCGTCGTGTGTTAACTGTAAAGGACATCTTTTGGTGCTTTCTAAGAAGCTTTGGATCCTGGTGTGAACTGCATAAAACATTTATCCCAACAACAGTACTGATTACTGTTTATAAGTTCAGTGAAACGCTACAATCAATAAAAACAGAAGCATTTCATTTTAGGTTATCTCTGGCAGTTTTTAAGCAACATCTAACAAATTTCTTTAAAAGTATAAACAAAGTGTTATCGTAAATGGTTCTTATCTCGTGTAACTAACGGCTAAATTAAGATTCTAAGAACAATATACCATCTGTCGCGTCCGTGGAACTAATTTAGGCAAGGTAATTGAAAATTCTGAGGTCCATCAATTTTAGCCGTCGACCAGCATTTCTAAGAGAGGACTTTACATTTTTTGGTACAAATACTTAACTGAGCGATTTGATAATACATCTGCTGGATTATTCGATAACTCAGTATTTTTCCGAGGATGTCATCTTACCTCTATTATAATCTACTATTAAGAACATTTAGGCCTGAGTGCACCAAGATTTCGGTTATCATAACCAACGGTTAACATAAGCTAAGCGTAAAATTTATTGTTCACGACAACCCGTACGCCGGTTAAGGACGTAAACCTGGCGGTTATCTTAATCGCGCTTGCGACCTTAACCGGCGTACGGGTTGTCGTGAACAGTAAATTTATAGTTTTCTTATGTTAACCGTTGATTATGATAACCGAAATCTTGGTGCACACAAGCCTTAGTAGTAGTTAATCTATCTAGATATCTGTTCTTTTTCTATTATAGTCTTCTTTTTATTATTTTAGAAAGTTTAAAGTAAACTTACTTTAATTCAATGTAAACATATTTTATTTGAAAATGACTGCATTCAAATATTTTCCACAGAAGAAAAAAGAAAATATTTTTATTTGATCAGTTAACTTAGACTATCGTACAAAAAAAATTAATCTACTAAAACAGAGAAATTCATGCATACAGTTGTAAAAATACTATAGACCTGGTGGTCCAATAAATTTGAGGTTGCTTATATCGTGTCCCCGTCAAGCGCAGTTAAAATGCCATTTAAATGTAACGGCTCTACAATTTGAATTCGTTATGCTTTATAAACTACCGCATTAAAAAGTTACCGACGAAGTAAAAACTTTAGCCTGCATCGATGGCGGAGGCTGCCAACTAATTACTAAGACTTATTTTATTTTGTGAATTTGAAAATTTTGTATTTTTATATAATAACTTGGTATTTTTAAGTAGTTTGTGTCCTTAAGTTTTCGTAAACCTAAATACGATACCTATTTTTTTTAATATATATAATTTATTTTTATTATTGTACTATCCGTTTTCCATAACTTCAAAGTACTTTAATCCGGGTTGTCTGGAGGAGATTGATAGCGATTTAGGGATTTAGCGATAAGACCGCCTTTGTACATTTAACTTTTGCTTTTTGTTTTGTTTCTGTGTGTCTCTGTATTTTTATATATGTGCAATAAAGAGTTTATCTATCTACGAGTATGTCTTTACGAGAACGGCACTAAGCGCCTTTTATATTGTAGTTTCTTAATTCTGTGTCTATTTAACTTTTTGTTTCTATTTTATAAAAGCATTGACATATTAATACTATGGACTTCGGGTCAGCGATAAAAAGTGTCCGAACCAAAAGTAAGCCAAAACGCGAAATGATTTCCAATCGCAATTCAGTCTCATATTAGCTGACTGACAGAGTACACGTCAATAATGCCGTAATGTGTTATAAAAAACTTGTAAGAATTACCCGAGTAAGGTGAGAAAAGAAGACGGTGTACCATATTTTCAGTAAGTAAATATTTACTGATGATTTTAAAGTATTATTTTGCTTAGAAACAGGCTATTTTATTAAAATTTTAATAAACTATAGAAACGAATTGCATAACCAACCAAAATGAACAAAAGTATCTATCTGTCCTTTTCCCATACTCTACCCGCGTATAGGATAGAAGGAGTGCAATATGTTTATCTAATTAACCACATTTAGTTCGGATCTGCCGTGAGCAATAGAATGTTTTAGAACAACGACTGCATAGAGTTATTTTGTTGTTTAACATTTGATTTATTTAATTACTTAATTTTTGAATGAAAATAATTTGATTATTTACCATAATGGTATATTAATTTGATAACTATAAGAATTATCTACATGAAATTAGGAACAGTTATTTAAAAAAGTGATCTAACGTCATTGAAGTAAAAAAATATATTTTCAGTTTAATTAAAAAGAGGAAAATATCGAGAACTTAAAATTTCAAAGTAAAGAAATGTCCAGTGGCATATCATTTTGTACATTAGTGGATTTGGTTTGTAATTAATTATTATTATAACTAATTATTGTTTTATACAAGATAATTACAACAATTATTATTTGGTACAAGATTTATCCCAGCATATAGAGGTCAGGGATATGTAAATATAAATTAAAATTTGCTGTAAATATAATATATCAATATATGATGCCAAAAAAATTTGAAAGCTACCGACTCCACACCATTTATGTTGTCCTATTTTCACGAGAAGCTGTCATGTCAAAAAAAGGCTGCCATGGTAACCGTCAATCGAAGCTGATTACTTATTGCATGCAATTAGACCGTTGCAAATTAGACTGTATAACAATACGATAAGACATACATTACAATGTTATTTTGTGTATAAAAACATAAATACATCCTAGTGTGTATAAAATATCTTGGGACACTTTTGACGTAAATTTTGCATTAGACCCGAAGTCCATAGTATTAATATGTCAATGTATAAAAGGCAAGTAATATAAACATAGGTAATATAAAATAATAAAACATTATATATTTTGAACGGTTACAGCCTACGTTAAAGGATAATGTTTTTACATTTTTACCTTAATATGTAGGTATGTTTTAATTGGTTGTTTGGTATTAAGCTGACATTACCCTTTTTTGTACACCTACCATTACTTAGCAAATATTACGTCCATCTAGCGTGATGAAGTGACCTATTTAAACTAAAAAAAAATTTTTACAAAACATTAATTTACTGATGCATTAATGTATCCATTTACTAATTAATTTATAATAATGTATGACTTTTCCTTGATGTAGTTCTAAAAATGAATATTATGCAGACATATATTACATGGAATATGTATACCTAATGCGATTCAGGGAAAAACAATAACTGTGCTCCTTACCCGAATCCTATAATCGAACCAGTAACGTTGAACGCGCTTTGTTAGAACAAAAATATTTATAAGTAACAAAATCCTATATCTACAGGGCGTCCCACGGCGATGCCACATAGAGGGAAAGTACCTTAATTATTGTTGATATAACATTTTACTGAAAGAAGACTTTATTTTATTTTAAAAACAATTTAAACTGCATTCAAACATTTTTATAACCCTGTTGGATTTTTTATGGGGTTATGTAAAAAAGGACATGGCCGGAATTAGTATGAAGCTGTGCCTCGAAAATAAAAATTCGTTTGCAGTGACATATAGTACCTTATTTTAAAGCTTACGAGTATTAGAATACCGCTATTTACGTTTTGTGGTCAAAGAACTTTCGAGAGTCTTCAATAACATGTTACAAAAAGGCGCCTAATTAATTTAAATAGCAATGATTTTACTGTCGTTTATCAAAGTGTTATGTAGTTAGTAGCAAATAATACCTCACTGGTCCAATAGTTAGGCTATATGGGTTAAGATCATTGGTATTTAATTTAGCAAAAAATTATCCCTAAGATGTAGCCTTCCAGTCGGTATGATAAAACTACAGTACAGTTTTTCTCGTGTAGGTACCGGGTTCGAATCCTGGTTAAACCAGGCAATTATTTAAAAATGTTTGAATGCAGTTTAAATTGTTTTTAAAAACAAAATTAAGTCTTCTTTCAGTAAAAGGCTCTATCTACAATAATTTAGGTACTTTCCCTCCATATGGCAGTGGTCGGCAGTACGCCGTGGGCCGCTCTGTATACTAAATAATTACGTTTAGTAACTTTATAAACTAGCATATAACTAAACAGAACCTTTGATATTAAAATACAGTGACCTCTTTGTATATATTCAATGAATCTTTGATATACTTCTAAATGTGTTTATTTAATCTAAATATTTGTATATATTATAGAACTATAGAAATGGTAAATGAATTTTCGACTTTATTCTATAAATTAACCAAAAATAATTACAAATTAAACAAAAACAAATAAATATAAATAATATTTAAACAAAAAAGAATTCGACTTCTATTTATCTTTATTTATTTACTTCATTGTAAAGTCTATTTTGTTTATGCAGTTTTTTTTTGGGCAACTTAAATGTGTGTTATGAATGTGTGTAAGCTTACCGCGCCTGATCCTTTAGGTTTGGAGGCGGCGACGTAGGCGAGGTACTGTATCACCTTCTTGGTGTTTTCAGTCTTGCCCGCGCCCGACTCGCCCGTGCAGAGGATGGACTGATCCTCGCGATCTGGAAACAGTTGAAGCTCAAATAAATACTAATGTTCATCATATGCTGCCACTTTGGTTTAGTGGTAAGCCTATCATGAGAACGTCGTTCGAGCCCAGTAATAGTACATTAAAGTACAGTACAGTAAAAAATTAAAGCAACTAAATGACGTTTTGAGTCGGTTCTATTTTTTGTCAAAAAATTTTATTTCATAATTTTTAGTGATTTATCGCCACGTAACATACTCGTACTATACTGTCATACCTATTATACGTCACTAGCAGCCAAAAAGCTACCGATACCGAAACAAAATTCAAATAAATTTGAAGAGTTCCTCCAAAATTTGAAGATTTCCTTGAATTTCCCCGGGATATCATCATCTGATCCTAACATGATGGCAACGGGACCACCTTGGAAGTATGCTCTTTCTAATAAAAAAAGAATTATCAAAATCGAACAACTCTGTAAAAAGTTATGCGTGGTCATACATAAAAAAAAAAGAGAACCTCCTGCGTTTTTTTCGTCGGTTAAAAAAGACTTCACCCAATTTGATGGCGCTATGCTATTGGGTGACGAATGACGATAGTGTGCATTGTGGCTAGTGTGAGATTTTACCGCGTCGATACCGAAAACAGTAAACGGTTTATATGAAATACGAGTAGCACCATCTAGTTATAGCGAGAGTAAACGCCTTTTTTTCTATATAATTTGACGGTACAAGTGATTACGTTTACGTAATTGGTGGTGGTGTGACACTCAAATGCCTTTCATACACGATAAACGGCCGGCCCTAGTCAGCCTCTAATAGTGATCGATACAGGATAAGCAATAACACCCAAAGCCCCCAACCTGCATTGGACCAGCGTAATCCATCACAAGTCTATCATTAATGGCCGACTGCAGAGCAAAACCCCTCTTTGTTCATATTTGGAGCCCAAGCCAATCGCACTTCTGAAACTTCTGTCAGTCCGTAGAGACTCTACCACCAGTTATAGGTATATGGTTATGTTAATATCTTTCTTTCTTTCTTTCATAATATGAAAATCAATGTTAAGGAGAAATTTCAAACAAGACAGTGAAGATACGCGTTGTAATGACGGCGTCAGTAAATTCCCACTCCCCTATCGGCCGTGCCCACGCCATTAGTGCACAATTACACAAATGGCCTGCTTCCAACTTGTCGCCTCTACCACCGGCTAGTGATGTGTGGCAACACTCGATAACAGATGTTTTGAATTAACCCCTGCTTGCAAACCATCACACAATAACGACTAAACGTCGAATAAAATTATTTTATTTAATTCGATATAATATGGTAACATTTGATATATGTTTCTTAGTATTTAGTATTTAATTATGATTTGTTTTATATGATTTAATTTGTATTGTCGCTATATTTGTGTTTTGCCTATTTTAATTAATTAAGCAATATTGTAAACAATGACAACTGTATTTTAACATTATATTGTGAAAGTTGTAAAAACCAACAATTAGCTGTGCATTTATAGAAGATATCCTTGAATAAATGTAATGTTAACATGTATTAGTGTATCAGTGGTTGGTTTTCCAAAAAACAAAAAAAAAACTTTACGATTTCATACTTTCTCTTGTAATTGTATACGTAAAATTTCGTCATAACAGCTTATTTTAATCTCATGTTATATTCAAAGGAGATGTCCCAAAACTGCCCTAGGGTGGCCTTATATGAAAAACACCTAGAGGTGTCAAGAGGTCACCTATATATAGGTTTCTAGACCTAACAAAATAAACGAAATAAAATAGCTTTATAATTATAATTTTTAAATATATAAATAGAAATATTAGAACTAACGGGATTTTTAAAATAAACCTTAAAAAAGGTATTATATTTAATTCCTATTGAGTCGTAGTTGATATCGACAGTTGCATACAAAATGTATAAAGAAATGACTTTTCTTCATAACATTTTGTTTTCAGTAATTAAGATAACACTAAGTATGGCATAATAAAACACTTATTTCACTTTGTGTTCGTTAAATTACCTATAACAATATTTTTTACTAAAATAACCTTTTAGACAGGTAATTTAGTAAGAGTTTATGGTACTGATTATGCAATAACCCCTCTATCAAGAGCCAAATATACCAAACCCTGTATGGGCAAACAATGTATGGGCGGTGGGCCATCTCCTTTATAGCGTTTAAAGTTTTGTTTTGTGAAATTTGTTTTAATATAACAATTGGATAGCAATTAAATTCAAAATATGTAATAGGTATGTAAACATATTGAATGCTGAATAGATATGCACAGCATTTGCCTATCATTATTTATTGAGCTCATAAATAAATATTAAGTATCGTTATCGCAGCGCTACAGCAATTGACCTCAAATAGGTCCATAATTAATTACAAGTCTTTTTACCGTATTTTAGAATGTTAATCTAAAAAATTCAGGTAAGTACCAATTAAAAGTTAATAATAAAATATTAACGTCCCCAGTTAAAAGTTAATAAACTTATGTAAAATGCGATAGCCTCAAACAAAATAGTATGGTTTTATATATTTTCTTGTTATACGAATCATTACTGGCCGAAAGACTGGTACAACCATCAATATGTTTCATATATATATCTAGCAGTAGCCCGCGACTTCGTCCGCGTGAAAACCTCTTAGGTACCCTTTTAATTTCAAAGACAGACTTTCATATAAAGTGTGCTCTGTCCCCGGTACCCCTCTCAATTTAATTTTTTTATATATTATGTCAGTTTACCATAGCAGTGCCATCTATTGATTACTTACTTAATCGAGTCGAAAAGTATAGTTAGAATCTTTTGGAGTTAACAGACAATTGTGACTGTCAATTAATTATAGACAAATTATTTTCAATACAATAAAATTGCGACTATAATAAAAGATCTAAGCTATCTTATCTCTTAAGTTGGACCAAACTGCTTATTGCGTGCAAATTTGAACGAAATCTGTTAAGCGGTTTAGGAGTCCATCGCGGACAAACATCGTAAGAGGAGATTTATATATATTAAGATAACATCAAAAGACATTATCATTTCTGTTGTCAGCCCACTACAGGCTTTCAACTCCTTGTAGAAGAGAGGACATGAAGCTCAGATCCACCATTCATACCCAAAGCGGCGGGCTTAGGATAATAATGTTACAGTTATTACCGATGTCTAACAAATATTGACAAAAGTAACCAGTGGAGCAAGTGCGAGTTTTTCATCGAGCGACTGCGTAAAAACGTAGTCAAATTATATAGCAAAAAAAGCGTTAACTCTCGCTATAACTAGATGGCGCTATTAAAATTCCATATAAATTTGCGTTACGTTTTTACGCAGTCGTTCGGTAAAAAACTCACACTCAGCACTCAGGACCGACGGCTTAACATGCTCTTACAGACAAGGGGAACTTTTGTCGGATCTAATTTTAATAGGATCATGTCGATAGATTTGGCTAATTAGTTCACCCGCGGCGCACCACTAGCGCCGCCTATTATCACTGCGCGATGGAAACCGCCCACTGTGCAGTTGTTTACGTTTCGTAATGCGCGACTTACACGACTTACGAGGCGGAAGTTGCACCGCACATACTAATGACGCGACCAGGTGCGTCTCCGCACTCAGTTACTAGCTACAAGAAACGCAGGATTCGAGTAAACACGTTTACTGTTCAGGGCATAAATGCTATAAGATACTTACCTACGAACTCCTTATTTGTTCAATAGAGACATGACCTGTATTAATTTAGTAGTCTTGGGATATAGTAGTATATTAATTCATCATCATCATCATTATCAGCCTATTAACGGCCCACTACAGGACCAGGCCTCCCTCCTTACAGGAGAGGGGATATAGACATTGACATATTAGTACTATGGACTTCGGGTCTAATGCAAAATTTACGTCAAAAGTGTCCCAAGATATTTTATACACACTAGGATGTATTTATGTTTTTATACACAAAATAACATTGTAATGTATGTCTTATCGTATTGTTATACAGTCTAATTTGCAACGGTCTAATAGCATGCAATAAGTAATCAGCTGCGATTGACGGTTGCCATGGCAGCCTTTTTTTGACATGACAGCTTCTCGTGAAAATAGGACAACATAAATGGTGTGGAGTCGGTAGCTTTAAATTTTTTTTGGCATCTTATATATATTTATATATTATATTTACAGCAAATTTTAATTTATATTTACATATCCCTGACCTCTATATGCTGGGATAAATCTTGTACCAAATAATATTTGTTGTAATTATCTTGTATAAAATAATAATTAGTTATAATAATAATTCATTACAAACCAAATCCACTAATGTACAAAATGATATGCCACTCGACATAGTTCTTTACTTAGAAATTTTAAGTTCTCGATATTTTCCTCTTTTTAATTAAACTGAAAATATATTTTTTTACTTCAATGACGTTAGATAATTCTTATAGTTATCAAATTAATATACCATTATGGTAAAAGTTATTTGATTAATTTTCATGACATAAAAAATATAAGTTGACATAAAAAATAAAAATTTTTGAATTGAAAATAATCAAATTATTTTCATTCAAAAATTAAGTAATTAAATAATTCAAATGTTAAACAACAAAATAACTCTATGCAGTCGTTGTTCTAAAACATTCTATTGCTCACGGCAGATCCGAACTAAATGTGGTTAATTAGATAAACATATTGCACTCCTTCTATCCTATACGCGGGTAGCGTATGGGAAAAGGACAGATAGATTCTTTTGTTCATTTTGGTTGGTTATGCAATTCGTTTCTATAGTTTATTAAAATTTTAATAAAATAGCCTGTTTCTAAGCAAAATAATACTTTAAAATCATCAGTAAATATTTTCTTACTGAAAATATGGTACACCGTCTTCTTTTCTCACCTTACTCGGGTAGTTCTTACAAGTTTTTTATAACACATTACGGCATTATTGACGTGTATTCTGTCAGTCAGCTAATATGAGACTGAATTGCGATTGGAAGTCATTTCGCGTTTTGGCTTACTTTTGGTTCGGACACTTTTTATCGCTGACCCGAAGTCCATAGTATTAATATGTCAATGGATATAGAGCGTACACCTACCACGCTGCTCCAATGCGGGTTGGCGGGCTTAGAGTGATAATGTTTCATTTATTAACGATCACTATCAGATGTTGATGATAGTGACCGCGACTGACGGCGTAACGTGTTCTCCGAGGCACAGAGGTGTAATACTACTAACATCCAAACTCCGGGCTTGGAATGTACTGAACATTTCATAGAAGAATGAAAAAGCTCAAAATTATTCCGTGACCCGACCCAGAAATCGAACCCAGGACCTCGTGATCGAAGCCACATAGGCTAACTACTAGACCAACGCGGCAGTCAGGTAGTATATTAATTACCATATATTGATTCTTGTTTCTTGTCAAAACCACCTAGTGATTAGACTATGCCGCCATGGATCCTGGTGGTTATTAAACATCAAGTGCTTTCTTCGAAGAAATTCTCAATAATACTAGAGCGGAGTTGGTTTTGATGGTATAAACTTTCCTATTCCAAGCAACTAGATACAACCATATTACTTAGTTCAACGCATCTATATGATCTGAATGCATAAGCCAACCAGTAAACCAACAAGGTAGTCACAGAGAAGATATCTGTAAAAAGAAAGAGGAAGAAAGTACCTTGCAGCATACTCCGGTACGCTGTATCTGTGATGGCGAACACGTGCGGCGGCAGGTCATGTCGCTTGATGCCTTTGTAGCGCTCCATGATGGCCTCCGTGTAGATAGGCAGCTTCTTGTACGGGTTCACCACCACGCAGAACAGCCCCGAGTATGTCTGCAACCAAACACAAGCAGCTGTTATAATCAGAGAACAATACAAGCTTATTAACATAGCTGGGACTTTTAATGATGGCGCACAACGACAGTACAGTCTGAAGGAGACCCATGTTTACGATTTAATACTAAAGCGGAACGCGTTAGCCTAGATAGGTACCTATGCCCATATTATAAGTGGCAAGTAAAAGTGAAACTGGAGGAGCATTGCACCATTATAGTATGCATAAAAATTTACAAATCGAAAGTTTGATCCTGCCCATTGGACGATTTGTAACATAGAAGAAAGAAGAGGGCGAAAGAAGAACATGGACTATGTTTAAAAATATATTCTTAATATTGTCTATAGTATTTTATATAGAATCTATACTATATTTGTATAGAATAGGTATTGTCTATATGAGTTGTTAAAGTGGTTCAGTGTCAGCTGATTGTTTGGACAGCGTGGCTCGTAAAGGACGCCGGGACAACTTCAATGGAATTCGTCACGGTCAATAAGTCACGTTCGTTCGAATGATATGGTGACGATAGTTATACATGAACGACTATTTTATTATATGAAGCTCATAAGTAAACAAGATAGCAAAGCTCAGTGACTCAAAGGGCTTTTTTTAAACAATTGATGGACCAAGTGTTAGTCTAACTAAAAGATGTTATAATTAAGGTTTGTGGTTATATTTTTAAAAGGCGCAAGACATCAGATATAGGAGACCCTTAGGTATAGCTTAAAAACCACATTTGCCTTTAATTTTCCTGGCACTATACCTATCAGGACTGCCTCGTTGGTCTGACTGCCGCGTTGGTCTAGTGGTTAGCCTATGTGGCTTCGATCACGAGGTCCTGGGTTCGATTCCTGGGTCGGGTCACGGAATAATTCTGAGCTTTTTTATTCTTCTATAAAATGTTTAGTACATTCCAAGCGCGGAGTCTGGAAGTTGGAGGTGTTACTCCCCCGTGCCTCGGAGAGCACGTTAAGCCGTCAGTCCCGGTCACTATCATCAACATCTGATAGTGATCGTTAATAAATGAAACATTATCAACCTAACCCCGCCAACGCACATGGGAGCAGCATGGTGGGTGTATGCTCCATATCCCCTCTTCTATAAGGAGAGAGGCTTGGCCCTGTAGTGGGTCGTTAATAGGCTGATAATGATACCTATCAGGCTTACACACGGTTATGGTGCTAGGCAGCAGAACTTGGCACAACGACAGCATTTAATCGGTTCTCTTGTGAAGAGCACTTACTTTCTCTTCTAGCTATTTACTACAGTGCCTACTTGCTCTGAAAATAATTAATTTGACTTCAAAATACTCTAAAAATAATTATAGATTTGACTTCAATACCTATGCTTCGAAATCGTTATTAGCTTTCTGCTCATTATGCTAATTTTATAATCATAGAGTATATATAAGACCAACAGTGTATGTTCTATACTTAATGACTAATTATTAGTCATAACTAAAACTGACAATAAAATGGCTGCAATGACAATAAAATGGCTGCATTTCTAAATGTCTATTTAAATTAAAAGCTATTCAATTCAAATTCAGAAATATATTAAATTCTAATAGCCATGGAAGTTATGCCAGACCACAAAACCGCATACATTTCTGCAATAGTTATTTGAATAAAATAGATTTTGAAAAGTTATCGTTTCAATTAAATTATTATTATTGCAGTATACGATTACAGGAAAGGTATTGCCCCGTTGGCCCACTGTTTATTTAATCTGTATTTGAAACATCAGATTCAGGATTCGAGTCCTGGATTAAGCTATTAATTATTAAATTACACTTTCTTCCAAAAAATTCTCAATAGCAGACTGAAGTATGGAAGCTTGTGGTGTTCCATCTCCTGAGTGACTAATCAATGATGACTATCATCATATATAAATGATAATGACTGGGGGAGGAAGAGTAACATGCTCGTACTTTGTCTAAATAAAGAAACAATTTTATTACAAACGCTGTTGTTTCACTGTTTCGCTGGAAAATATTAAAACAAAGTAATTATGGTGCATTTAATCTAAATACACTACATTGGAAAAAGTCGGCGTATTAGAAACTAACAATCAGTTATTTATCTCGTCACAGCGGCAACATCAAAGAGCCGGCGCGTTATCAGCGGCCGATAGCGGGCGGTTGTTGGTGCGAATCAATTTGCGATCCGACCCCGCGTCTAGAGGGCAGACTAAAGTTATGTAAACATCGGACTAAAGGATTCATCGTTACCATACATTCGCCAATAAACATTATGTATATTAGAATACGATAAATAAACATTACTTAATTAGCCTAGCGAACACCCGCAAATTGTCCGCGAGAAATTCCGTTTGTTGTGTGTTGAAATTTGAAGAAACCTCAAACACTTATTTGCCTAAACATACCTACAAGTGCTTTGTGTCTCCATAAAAATTTTAAACCCTCATTTCATCCTTTTGAAAGTCCAAATCATCATTTTGACGACCTCCGTGGCGCAGTGGTATGAGCGGTGGATTTATAAGACGATGGTCCTGGTTTCAATTCCCGGCGGTGCAAATTGAGATTTTTCTTAATTTGTCT
The DNA here is from genome assembly GCA_034621355.1 of Mycalesis mineus. Lineage (NCBI taxonomy): Eukaryota > Metazoa > Arthropoda > Insecta > Lepidoptera > Nymphalidae > Mycalesis > Mycalesis mineus. The sequence goes on along the minus strand of JAXAVZ010000204.1, from coordinate 194,648 downwards.
TGGTCTGGCTGGTTTCGCCGTGGCTAGTTACCACCCTACCGATAAAGACGTACCGCCAAGCGATTTAGCGTTTCGGTATTATGTCGTGTAGAAACCGAAAGGGTGTGAATTTCATCCTACTCTTAACTAGTTACCCCGCTTCCATCTTAGATTGCATCATCACTTAACATCAGATGTGATAGCAGTCAAGGGCCAACTTGTAGTTGATAAAAAAAATATATTATGGTAGACCAAACAGACAAGTATTAAAACCGCATGTTGTGAGTTTTTACCGGCTCCTCTCTGTAGAGCCTTCGCCAAAAGTAGAGTCACTAAAAACAGGCAATAAGTACTTATCAAACTTTAAATCATGTCGGTCTATGCTCAAAATACTAAAAACCTACAGCAAAACCCATACATGCAATAACTAGAGCAAAACTATGGTTCTGTGAAACAATTACGCAAACGCGAACAGGCAAGAGCCCCAGCAAAGCCGTCCGTAATCTGTCAACAACGATTACCGATGCAAGGCACAGCACGCCGGTCCATAAGAGCAGCGCGGCACAGTTTCCACGACACGCCTTCCTAATTTGGCCCGGCTCTAGCTATGGACGCGTGCAAGTATAACATGTCAACTGTTGAGACTTGACTGACTTTGGTGTTTACTGTTGGGTAATGTCTCATTTTTAACCGACGAAAAAAAACGGAGGAGGTTCTCAATTCGACACGTATATTTTTTTTTTATGTATGACCACGCATAACTTTTTACAGAGTTGTCCTATTTTGATAATTCTTTATTCTTTTTATTAGAAAGGGCATACTTCCAAGGTGGTCCCATTGTCATCATGTTAGGATCTGATGATGATATCAAATTTTGGAGGTACGCTTACAGCGATTTCGGTTTTTATCTCGGTATCAGTGGCTTTTTGGCTACTAGTGCCGAATAATATACTATGCCAGTATAGTACGGGTACGCGATAAATCACTAAAAAGTGAGAAATAAAAATTTTTAACAAAAAATAGAACCGATTCAAAACGCACCAAAATGTAAAAAAATAACAATGTCATTTAGTTGCTTTAATTTACTTAAGCATATCTAGGAGTCGGTGCCAGCCAAGGACTTCTACTTTATGGACATTATCCAGAACCCAGAAACTGCTTTACTACGTTAAATAAATGTTATTTAAACTTGCTGGCATCGACTTCATAGATATGCTTAAGTAAATTAAAGCAACTTAATGGCACAGTTATTTTTTACTTTTTAGTGCGTTTTGAGTCGGTTCTATTTTTTGTTAAAAAATTTTACGCGACCTAAACCGGCAGAATCTCTATTTTGTTGAGTTTTTTTTATAGTAGTTCGAGTTGCAAATATGTCATGTTACTACAGCATTTAGTTACACGGTTTTGCTTAAAAGGTGGAAGAACATAGCATATTGGTCAAGGAATGTCTCAAGACTTAAACCTCTTTTTGACGACCTCCGTGGCGCAGTGATATGCGCGCTGGATTAATAAGACGGACATCCTGGTTTCGATTCCCGGCGGGGCAGATTGAGATTTTTCTTAATTGGTCTTGGTCTGGCTGGTGGGAGGCTTTCGCCGTGGGTAGTTACCACCCTACCGACAAAGACGTATCGCCAAGCGATTTAGCATTCCGGTACGATGTCGTGTAGAAACCGAAAGGGGTGTGGATTTCATCGTACTCCTAACAAGTTAGCCCGCTTCCATCTTAGACTGCAACAACACTTAACATCAGGTGTGATAGCAGTCAAGGGCCAACAAATATCTTGATTCGACGCCACATACGCAAACCAATAGAAAAACCAGGCAGCTTATAACCAACAAAATGAATACATTTTTACAACATTTCTCGCGTTGAAATACAAACATACACTATTGTCTTAGCAACTGTCCATAAGGTTTATAATGATACAATTCCAAAAGAACTGGGCTATAAGGTACCGTATTTGGATGAGGATGATAACCTTCAGCTGTACCAACAGTAGGTCATGGTAAAAGTACATCGTCGAGTCATCACTCAATACAACGTAACACCAAGAACACGACCTCGGACAATTGTGGGTTTTAACTGGTATCCGACACTCAGCATAACATATTTGAAAAAAAATATCATATATAACCTTGAACCATGCAAGGATTTTATTATTTTGAGGATAAGCGATAATAACTAATTTAATTGAGTGTTTTCCCCTGAAATCCTAACATTGTATGGATCCAATCAAAATTACACATCGATAAAAGATTTAATTTAATAGCTGAAAATTTTTTAGCTAAACACCAAAAAGTCTATTGTGCTTTCATTGACTTGGAAAAGGCCTATGACCGTGTGGTGAGGAATGAATTATGGTCAACATTGTCCACGTATGGGGTGAGCAGCAGTTTGATCCGTGCACTGAAATCCCTTTATGAAAATTCTAGTGCTTGTGTCAGAGTAAATGGGGCATACACTGAGTGGTTCCAAGTGGAGCAGGGCGCATGTGTAGCGTGAATGGCTGTTTAACCTTCTGGACAACTGCTTGACAGATTTGAAAGAAAGTGTATTTGGTTTAAGAATAACATAACTCCTAAATGTTCTTTGCTGTTTTTTTTGCTAATGGTTAATGATAACTATTATGAATGTACTCTGAAAAGGATAGGAATGAAAGTGAATTTTAGCATACGAAAGTAATGGTTTTTAAATATAATTGACAAATTGTAATATTGTAATTTAATGTACAAATTTAAATTCAGGACATTTTGAATAATAGTAAGAGTACCCTATACCGACGAATTTGTATGAAAGGATTAATGAGAGTGGAAGAAGCTAAGGAAGTATGCAAGGATCGTGGCAAATGGAGGGATGTGGTCTCTGCCTACCCCTATTTATGTATGTATGTATGTACAAGATTTAATTTAATTGTAAATTGAATATATTGTCGAGTCAACATATCTTGAAGATGCTCAGATATGTCATCAGTTAAAGTATGTTTTAAAGTAGCTACCCAGTTTTATAAATCAAGAACAAAGCAATATATGACATTCGTATTCAAAGCGTTATCAAATGGAACAGCTGCTATCTGCTTTACTAGAAAGTAATCTAGCAATTATAAAGACTGAGTGCTATATACATATGACAATTTTCCTCATCAAAATAAAACAAAGTAGTGATGACTCAGGAATTGATGACCGATCATTCCTACATCTCTTAACATCAGATGTAACAAAGAATGAATGCTGCTAATGCATCTATGGTACTTTCTAACCTAAAAATAGGAAACAAGTATATATAGAGGCGAGAACCCTAGAAACGTCTGTAAGTTTTGGACACAGTGTAAACAGTTGTTCAATAAAATATGCGTTCACAAAAGAAAAGTACGTTGCCGGCACGTTGTGATGAGTCACGAGGTAGGAATTCCGCTCGGCAAACGTAACGATGGTCGTTCAAAATATGGTAATACAAAATATTCCGCAGAACATCGGAGCGATGGTACAAAATTATTAATTTATCTTGACCGCGATAGCTAATGCAGACTGGGCAGTCAAAATGGGTTTGCATCCATACCCATTACTCAAGGTAGACAAAGCCAGTTTTTAATTTGATAACACATCTGAAACATACAAGTGAAAGAAAGAAGATACTGAAGTTCCTACACTTAAATTGTAATTTTTTGACAGACACGTGTGATAAAACACGCATTTTTATCAAAATTAGGAACCTGAGACAAGGATATTGCAGAAAAATTGGAGAAGTGGTAGGTGTACTAATAATTAATTGGTTTGAATTGGAAAACATCTTTTCACAAGTTATGGATGAAATGAAATAACTTTAAATAAATTATTAAAATGAAGTAAAAAAATTTTTTAACAAAAAATAGAACAGACTCAAAACAAAATAAAAAGTAAAATAATAACTGTGTCATTTAGTTGCTTTAATTTACTTAAGCATATCTATGAAGTCGGTGCCAGCCAAGGTTTCTACTTTAACGAACGTAATATTAAAATTGATGTATGCCCTTTCTAATAAAAAAAAAGAATTATCAAAATCGGACAACTCTGTAAAAAGTTATGCGTGGTCATACATAAAAATAAAGAAATATACGTGTCGAATTGAGAACCTCCTCCGTTTTTTTTCGTCGGTTAAAAATTGAATTTAAATTCAAAATTTAAAAAAAAATTATTTCATCTTGTTTACAAGCATTTATGAAACGTCAAGTTAAGTGTTTGTAGTGACTCTACGATCTGTATTTATCCCGATAATAGGGAATGTAAGACTCAATAATAAGCACGTATACATAAATGACAATAAGGCATAGGCCACGCCCGTACGGTACACCATTGTTACATACACGTATGACTCATGTTATGTAAAAGCATTAAGAAATCTGGAAAAACAAGAACGACCGAGTCGTGATCAGAAGGCCTTGGCACATAACGGACAAAAAATTCATAGAATACTCATTAGTCGATACTTAACTGGCGTACCTACTGGCAGATCGACGTTCAACTTGTTCATTAAATAAGTATTAAATCATTCCATAATAAGAATAAAAGTTAAACATATTGAATTTATCACCGGTTCGAATAACAGATTGTAACGAGAAGAGCCATCAAAGATCTCAGCTGTTGATTATTAAAAAAATTATAATTCAAAAAGTTCATGTCATACTATACAGAAGAAAGCAAAGCTGATTAGTTCTATGAATCTTTGTCGTACATGGCGCCTATCGCAACATTACAATGCATATATATGCATCTAGGAATCCATCGCTTCATTATAATAAGGCGCAGAAATGCCAATACGGCTAATATCCGACACGTCCTAGAATACGGCGTGTGCATAATTGTTTCCTGCTGAGTCAACGGCGCTTGCATTGAGTAGTGGCTAGCTGCTGGTTACGTAAAAGTTTACGAGTATGTTACAATTAAACAGATATTTGTTGTGAGGCGCAAAAATGTCAATACGGCTAGTATCCGACACGTCCTAGAATACGGAGTGTGCATAATTGTTTCCTGCTGAGTCAACGGCGCTTGCATTGAGTAGTGGCTAGCAGCTGGTTACGTAAAAGTTCACGAGTATGTTACAATTAAACAGATATTTGTTGTGAGGCGCAAAAATGTCAATACGGCTAATATCCGACACGTCCTAGAATACGGCGTGTGCATAATTGTTTCCTGCTGAGTCAACGGCGCGTAAAAGTTCAATTTGCATTGATATTTGTAATAAGGCGCAAAAATCTAGTGGCTAGCAGCTGGTTACGTAAAAGTTCACGAGTATGTTACAATTAAACAGATATTTGTAATAAGGCGCAAAAATGTCAATACGGCTAATATCCGACACGTCCTAGAATACGGCGTGAGCATAATTGTTTCCTGCTGAGTCAACGGCGCTTGCATTGAGTATCTAGTGGCTAGCAGCTGGTTACGTAAAAGTTCACGAGTATGTTACAATTAAACAGATATTTGTAATAACGCGCAAAAATATCAATACGGCTAATATCCGACACGTCCTGGAATACGGCGTGAGCATAATTGTTTCCTGCTGAGTCAGCGGCACATACACTGACCTGTGGCTAGCAACTGGTTACGTAAGTTAAACAGTAAGTTTTAATTCAAAAAGCTTTAGTTTGTGACGTTAATTCTGATATTTTAACAGCTGTTGCAAAAAAGGGTTGGGTGTTATATGTTTAAGTGTCCGACTATCTGTGTCGGTTTTCAAAACTTTGTGTTATTTATTGGATTTTTTTAATGGCGCTAAAGAACCGTTTAAAATTTTCATCTGTCACAGGTATTAAGCGAAAGTCAAAGATCGCGTCGTAGCTCTAAGCACACAGGATATGAAAAACTAAAATTGTAACATTTAACTTTTAAAAAAAGCTAGCAGCAGTTTCGTAGTAATTCTTGGTAAAACCAGCCATCCGATATTGTTGTAGTATGTATTAGCTGGTTTTACTTTTAAAAAATGCTTGTATAAACCAGCCATCCGATTTTGTTGTAGTATGTATTGGCTGGTTTGACCAAAAGAATGTAACTTTTAAAAAATGCTTGTATAAAAGCCTACATAAAAAAATAATTTTTGTTTAGTTTTACCAAATTTATCAGTACAGATGACTATAAATATATCGCTGCGCCAACTGAACATCGATCTCAATAACAACAAATTAAAGTAGCAACGGAAAATAAACAGAGGGAAAACATTGAGGCGCTGCCGTCGAAACCACACTGGCGACATGTCACGAAACAATCTTGTATTTGAATAACGTGACCGTTTATATTTTTTAACAGTAGGTATTAAGTATAAAAAGATTTTGTTGCTTTACAATAATATTTTTTACTAACAAAATACAAAATTTTAATAACATGAGTAGCTAAGCCCGCAGTGGAATAACTTCCAGTTAGTATGTATTTGTAAATTGAAATTTAAATTTGTTTTAAAACACTACAGTTGTCTTATTCGAACGAGAACTATGAATTTTAATAAATCAGTTTGCGAAAGCAGTACAATTTGCTATGACTGGGGACAGTGGGACAGACAGCTTGGTTAGATAGGGATATTTTAAAAGCAGTGAAAACTTATAGAAGCAGCTGAAAAAATAAAAAGTTAGAATAGTTTTATTAGCTACAACGAATTGACGTTTAATTGATTGAGTTTTATTAGCTACAAATTATTATTTGACAACCGTCCGTGGCGCAGTGATATGCGCGGTGGATTTTTTCACGGAGGTCCTGGGTTCGATTCCCGTCGGGGCAGATTGAGATTTTTCTTAATTTGTCTTGGTCTGGCTGGTGGGAGGCTTTCGCCGTGGCTAGTTACCACCCTACCCACAAAGACGTACCGCCAAGCGATTTAGCGTTCCGGTCCGATGTCGCGTAGAAACCGATACGGGTGTGGATTTCATCCTACTCCTAACAAGTTAGCCCGCCTCCATCTTAGATTGCATCATCACTTAACATCAGGTGTGATAGCAGTGAAGGGCCAACTTGTAGTCGATAAAAAAAAAACAGTGTTAGACAACATAATTAAAATTAGGTAGATGAGTGTCACTTCATAAGCTCGATTCTGTTTGTACTTTATAATGCAGCAGAAATTCTAGTGTTACAGTCGGTCTCATCGTAAATTAACAAAAAGTCTCCAGTGTGTTTTTACACTAACGTACGGCAGACGAGGTAATCCTTATCTATCGCCTACATACAATATTGTTACTGTAACACTTACATAACCCCTAAACATATGAACAGTAAGTCGAATTTCCCTTGCACTCGGAAAATGTGACTCATATTCGACATTTATGGGTAGAACGAAGGTTTATAGTACGTGACTTGCGTAGTTACCCATATTTGGTTATTTAGTGTCGTGCTCAAAATATGCCAACTTGATTTGTGCAATGTACGAGCACTGGTTCTTATAAAATGGAGTGAATATATAACACCAATACATAAACATAATAATAACCTCGTTGGTTTACTGGTTAACCTACGTAGCTACTTAACATGAGGTAATGAGGTTCTAAGTTGGACTATGAAATATTTTTTATTGACCAAGAAATTTGATTTGAAATCAAAAGTTGGTACCGTAGGTACCGTAATATTCTCATGCCTTGTAGATCACATTAAGTGGGTTAGTTTGGCTGGTGGGAGGCTTTCGCCGTGGCTAGTTACCACCCTACCGACAAAGACGCCAAGCGATTTAGCGTTCTGGTACGATGTCGTGTAGAAACCGAAAGGGGTGTGGATTTCATCCTACTCTTAACAAGTTAGCCCGCTTCCATCTTAGACTGCATCATCTCTTAACATCAGGTGTGATAGTCAAGGACTAACTTGTAGTCGATAAAAGAAAAAAACCTCCTGGAATGTATCCTCCACGATACATGCACTAATATCGAGCAGGAGTTAATTACCCGCCCCAATATTCGGCTTAGGAGCGGATTGACGACCGACTCCGCGTATAATCGGCTTCGCGTAATTGGATTAGAGGCGGCGTTTAGCTTGCGCCGGCCGGAGAACAGCACCCACGCTCTCCCAAATCGGTTGAGCAAATAATCTGTCTAGATCATATGTAAACATAAGCATGGCGATGATCTACGCTTGTTCAAGTTCAGATTTGATTATTTCAAGTATACGCCTTCATCAAATTCGTTGATTTTCTTCGATTGATTCGTCGTATTCTCTTTGATTAATTCAAGATTGATCTTTATAGACAACGTAGATTAAAGTATATAACCACAAATACGGTAGCTAAGGAAGGCGGTAAAAAAATCGACCTGATCAAAACCGATGATCACGATCCAGATTGATTGTGTGTGAGTGGATTGATGCATCTCACTAAATATTTATACTGCGGCTGAAGCGCGATCCCGTGATCTGTGATTGACAGTCGAGATAGAGTGTGTACGACCCGCTCAAGCGCTTTAAAAGCTTGATCAGTTGAAACTCTATCACCGAGTCAGAAGGCAATCTAGATACAGCCAGTTTATGTTTTCTAATTTAGTAGCTACTTGTCGTAGGCCCTTTTATTGGACCACAACAGTGTCACCAGGAGATTTAGACAAGCAGAGAAACTGTGCAGGAGAGCGAACCTAGGGACTCTTTAAAGGCAACTCCTTTATGACTCGGACCTTGGCTGAGAAGGACACTAAACCTTACGAAATTAGGTGGCTAAATAGTTACTCTCCGTAGATCCTAAAACCATGATTGAAATTCACATAAGGATAACGTAAGATAATTAAATCACGCCGAAACAGCTGGAATAAGTTTGCCAGAGATCAGTTAATCTGGAGGATCAGATAATTTAGTTTCTATTCCGATATAAAATCGAAGGTAAATAAGGTTTCATCACATACCCTAGTAGCGATGCTCGGGCCAAAGTGCTTCGCCCCGGGTCGTTGTACCCGCTGCAGGATACCACTTCGTCCCTATCACCATCCGCTGATAGTAGTAGCGCTGCTAGTGGCCAGGCCACTTAGATTACATTGTTTGGGTTTACAAGATATCTAGTGACTTCGATGTGGGCCTGTTTGGGTCATTTATTTATTTGTTGCTTTACAGCCGACACGTTGTATCTAGTTTAGTTTACGACACGTTGCATAAAGAAGATGATGACTATGGACCCCGTCTGGGTTTTAAAGTAGTCTATTTTCATATCGATGTTATATTAACGATAATTTGAACTTAAATTATGCCTCCACGGTCTTATTCAAGTCATTGGTTGTGCAAAAGATATAAAATAAACTGAGCCAATTTAACGTTAATATCTCATAGATAGGTAAGTAAATATTCTATGGAAAACCATTCAGTGATAAAGGATTAGTGGCTTTTTTTTTTAAAGCGACCAAGTTGTCGAATACACTCGAAAGACCTACGTACAATCTATACTGTATGAGCCTTGAAGTGACCTTAACACCAAGATAAAATTGATAGAAAAGCTCCAGCATTTCCTACTGCAATTCAGTCTGAACCTAGGACACTATAATCTTCAGCTTAACAAATCCAGAAGCAACGATCGCATATTAAGTTTAGTCGATCGGATTAGCCCAATTCTGTCATGTAACACGATCTTAAATCTGGCGTGTTTACTGATAACAGATATGGGCGGAGATTAGATAGAGTGTCATATGACGTCATATCCGACATATGACACAATAGCGCGTTGTGCGTAAGCTTTTGACAACATGTACCATGTTTACTACACTGAGAATTAATTATATTGGCGTATAAATAAAACTTATGAATCTTACATTACATCATCGCTTAACAGTTTTTTTTTGCTTGATATGAGCTTTGCTCAAAGGTATGTCGTACATTCCAAAAGAAAAATATAAACATGTAGTATCTACGATTATATGTATTTTCATATAAAAAAAAGCTTATATTATAAAACGACTGCGTCTTCTTATCAAACTATTTCTTATCACACTTTCAATTGAGAGTCAAAGCTTGACGACGATCTTGCATTTTGACGACCTCCGTGGCGCAGTGGTATGCGCTGGATTTATAAGACGGAGGTCCTGGGTTCGATTCGCGGCGAGGCAGATTGATATTTTTCTTAATTTGTCTTGGTCTGGCTGGTGGAAGGCTTTCGCCGTGGCTAGTTACCACCCTACCGACAAAGACGTACCGCCAAGCGATTTAGCATTCCGGTACGATGTCGTGTAGAAACCGGAGGGGTGTGGATTTCAACCTACTCCTAACAAGTTAGCCCACTTCCAGCTTAAATTGCATCATCACTTAAGATCAAGTGTGATAGCAGTCAAGGGCCAACTTGTAGTCAATAAAAAAAAACCTTTTTAGCAAGTTAAATTAGCCTTCCAGGCCAAGTGCTAGTCTCTGCAAATAGTCTAACGTAACGTTTAACCGTGTTTGTAAACTAAGCCTACTTGAAATAAACGACTTTGAATATAAAGATGAACAAAATCGCTACACCGCGCATACACCTGCTGGCACTCACGGGGGGAAAGCGCCACCTGCCTCCCGAGGGCTTAGCGGAGGCACTTAAAATATACTTTCCAAAGCTGCTATTTCAAAATTCATTCGAATGCTGAGGAAGTCATTTAGACTGTTGTTTTCAAATAAATCGATACCTCATTTTTAGATTAGTGTGTGTATAGTTCAAAACGTAACAGATATATTGTGGTGGTACATAGGTGTAAGCTCGTACCAAGTAGGAATGCCTATTTGACTGTTATTACACCAGTAACAACACCCTTCAGACGAGAATACTATATATGACAAAAAGTTCTACCAATATTTAAAAGCTCTAGGAACTTAAATACAAAGTTGACCGCCACGTCTGTTTGTCTGTTCGCGATAAACTCACAGAATAATGGACAGATTTTCTTGAGGTTTTCACCAATAGTTAGTGTGATTTTTGAGGAAGGTTTTAGTATACAATTTTTTAAGGTTTTTACAAATTAGCTCAAATATGCGAGCTTTCATTTAAAATGCTGCCTTAATGTATAGAAGGATTCTTTTTATCAGGACTACAAAAAATTCGCACCGGCATATATCTATCTTTTAAGGATAGCGTGCTATGCCCATTCTTTTCTTTTAAATGGGCTACGTATATTCTTTTCTTTTTTGAAGTTTTTTCATGTTTACAATACTGTTTTGAATTACAAAAAAATTAAAATTAAATGAGTTTGATTTGTCTCATTACTTTAGCTGCTCTAAGCAAAATGAACATGACTGTTAGCATTATTACGTATCAATCCCGAAGCGGGAACAATGTCGCCTAACTCCGCATCAGACTGGAAAATTGGTCGACGACAGCGCGCCGAGTTGGGGCACAATTTAATTATTGTAACTTAATTCCAACCGTGTGACATGCCCTGTTGATAGCTTTAATAATGCCGCTCGTGAATACGAGTTATGATTGCTCAACGTGTGATCAAGTGATATTTAACACTATAATTGTTTCGCTTCTTCGGTAGACTTTTCTTTTGTTTTCTATCTTAAGTATACTTGGCTTTTATTTTTTTTAGCACTCAAAATAATAAAGAATACCTAGTGTTTAGGTGTAAATTCGTAGCCGACTGCACACGATAATTGCTGGCGTCTACTTGTTTGTATATATTTCTGGACACGTTCTAGAGTCGCTGCGACATGTCTCTTGCTACTGTCTGCGCTCGACTACGAACTGGCACCATTATAAATTAGATCTGTTTGTCTGTATATTTGTGTCCATTACTCTGTAGGGATTGCAATCCAGAAAAACGAATCCGGTAATCCGGCGGATCCGGCATCATTTAATGGTTACCGGATCCGGTACCAATATACCGGATCCGAAGACCGGATCCGGTGCTAGCAGTTAGTGGGAAAATACTAACTGTTGCATGAGTAGGTACTTTAAATGCGTTGTGCGTAGTGTCCATGCGTTAAAATAATTATTTATCGTAAGTTGATTAAACTAAAGAGTTCTAAACTCATTATTGTGATGTGTGTGTGATATCTAGAAAGACTGAGCTAATCGTTACGTCGTAAAATTATTATTAGTTACCTACACTACTAAATTTTAATTGTTTGTCTCTTTGTCTTAACATTGGTTAAGAAATAAACTCAATTTTATATATTTTTGATTTATTTTTTATAAACTACCTACATATAAGTGCAGTGACACTTGATTAACTCACTTATTTTGTACTAAAAAGCGAAAATCATCTTGATTCAATTAATCCGGCCGGATCCGATCGGAACTGAAAATGACGCCGGACTGCAATCACTATCTGTAGCATCGTTACTTCTGAACTAATGGACCAGATGACGATGCGGTTATTTTATATTGGAAAACTAACATGATAGAGATAATTTCCAACTAGGTACTTGCAATCAAGTTGCGATAAGCCGATCGAAAATATTCCGCGTTTTTCAAAAATTACAACCTATAAATCTTTATTCTATAAATTAATTTAGCTAGGTCGTTAACCTTTATATTTTTTTATTTTAACGCGTCTTAAATATCGACCAATTATTACGACGGAAGTTAAAAAATGAAGAATATTCTCCATCTTTTACAATCTTTTATATTTTTTTGCTAAATGTATTCAAAAGCAGTGTGTGACTCATATGAGGTGATGCATCCGGGCAGAGGCATGCTCGGCGCATGATTCAGTCGACAGCCTTTCCCCTAAAGCCTCAACAAAGCGAGACGAAATCATTTATTTGGATTTTTCTGATGACAAATTAAACGCTGATGATTGTTGAGATGTTTAATATGCTGCAATAACTTATACTTAATTTATGTAAAGAAAATTAGCTATGTTAGATTTAAGCATACTATATATATATATTTTTTTTTATAAAAATAGCGAGCAAACGAGCAAGCGGATCACCTGATGTTAAGTGATTACCGCCACCCATGAACAATTGCGACACCAGAGGCGCCACTGATGCGTTACCGGCCTTTGAGGTGTTTATTTACTCTCCCCTTGAAAATCGAGTGCGAGGCAGAAAATTCCTAGTATAGCGGATGATAGTACTATACCAGGCATCCAGATGGTGAGGATGAAATTTGTTTCTGCGGCGTGAGGTACGGGCAGAGAATCCTGACGGTGGTATTAGGCTAAAAAGCTCTTCAGAACACTCTCCATAGTACAGTCTATAAAACACACAAAGAGAACTGACGTCCCTTCGGTGTTCTAAAGACTCCAGATTTCTATATGGACCAGTTCAAGGTTGGGATTCTACCAGGACATGGATCTTCAGAAATGAAGGAACGACTACTGAGAGAGATACTATACGTGGGGATTGAACTTGGTTCAATCCTTCTATCCGAATTACAACGTACTGAAATTCCTAACCACTTATCAACTTATTTAGTTTTAAAGCCTAATGCCAGACATATTTTCCGACGTTAATGATAAACACCGAGACCGACTGCCCATCGTTCGCTCCGAGGCATGAAGGTGTATCACCACCAGGTGTATCAACTTTGCGCCGGTCTAAGCTTCTTCTTGAACTTCTTGAAAGCTTAAGCTAACTTCTTGAAAGAAATGCACGCTTAATAGCCCTTCCAAGAACTTGAACCGAGGATGTCTTGATACGAGGTTACACAGTCTAACCACCGATCCATCGAGACAGTTGACTAATTGTACAAAACATAACCGTAAACGTCTTTCCAGGACATTGATTCACAGCCCGCAATTACGCACATTTCTCCTAAACGCACAGAGATTGATTCATTAGCCACTGTGCGCTATCTAAACTACAGCACAAATAAAAAAAAATAAAAAAAACACTCAACCCGATCCAACCGTCTTACGTCACAATGGAGTTCACCGATTGGTTCGTGATAGAGATAAATTGCAGTTCGTTTTCCTCTGTCGTATACTAACGGTTGCCCATATCTTTGTTTGCGATACCTATACACTCATTACTTATATAAATCAATTGATTTTAGAAGCGGTTTTTTTTTTATTATTCGTTTATTTATACAAACTTTTTTTAGTGGAAGAGTCGACAGAAAAATAACATGGCTTACTTTGAAAAAATTATCACCCTTTCGACACCGATTTTTTTTTTTATCGACTACAAGTTGGTTCTTGACTGCTATCACACCTGATGTTAAGTGATGATGCAGTCTAAGATGGAAGCGGGTTAACTTGTTAGTAGTAGGATGAAATCCACACCTCTATCGGTTTCTACACGACATCGTACTGGAACGTTAAATCGCTTGGCGATACGTCTTTTTCGGTAACTAGCCACGTCGAAAGTCTCCCACCAGCCAGACCAAGACAAATTAAGAAAAATCTCAATCTGCCCCGCCGGGAATCGAACCCAGGACCTCTGTCTTATAAATCCACCGCGCATAGCACAGCGCCACGGAGGTCGTCATATTGGATGGTACCATGTAGAAACCAGTCATAAGCATAAACTGAACTTCATTTAAATTAGCATGTTTAAGATGGTATCATCTTAGACTACATCATCTCTCAACATAGATGAGATTACAGTCAAAAGTTAAAAACTAATAAAAAAATATTATCGAACTTGTGAAAGAAGTTTCTATAATTTTACTGATTTCTAATGGCTATATTAACAATATTTTGAAGGAGTTTTATTTACATATAAAATAAAATTCCATTTAACGAAGTTTAATTAAAAATAAATGTATTAAAGGCACATGAGAACACAAAACTGGTTATTAATAAAGTAAACGCCATAACGCTATCTGCTTAATGTACATAACGCGCTAATATTCGCAAATAGCTTCGTTAGTCATCGGCCTCAATAAATACTGGCACAAAATTCCGCGTAACGTGCGATAAATGCCGAAATAAGGTGTTTTGCGTTCCTGCGCCGTTTGGAGAAACGTGTTCACATCGCTTCTCGGTAATTATTTCAAAATCAAGACGGAGGTCCTGGGATCGATTCCCGGCGGGGCAGTTTGAGATTTTTCTCAATTTGTCTTGGTCTGGCTGGTGGGAGGCTTTCGCCGTGGCTAGTTACCACCCTACCGACAAAGACGTACCGCCAAGCGATTTAGCGTTACAGTACGATGTCTTGTAGAAACCGAAAGGGGTGTGGATTTCATCCTACTCCTAACAATTTAGCCCACTTCCATCTTAGATTGCATTATCACTTAACATCAGGTGTGATAGCAGTCAAGGGCTAACTTGTAGTCGATATAAAAAAAAATGACTGCGATCTCAGTAGATTTCGTAAATTTTCCAAAAAGTATAAAGTTAAATTACTTAACTGTAGTAATTTTTCTACATTTTAACCTTTGAATCTCATAAGGAAATCCTAACCGCATAATCAATTTGTAGTAGAGATCACGTTTCGCTATTAAAATTACAAATATACAAAAGAATAATATCCTAAAACAACTAGGTATGTACTATAGTCTATAATAGCTGAACACAAGTCAAATACTTATGAAAATCCCCGACTTTCTATTGCCCTACAATAAAGATACCTTAAATGCTAACAAAAAAAACGTCAATTTGTTTGGACTGATCTATCGTATACAGATAAGAACAAATTCAATCGCGTCAAAAAACGGAGTATAGCAATCGGTTCATTGATTTAGAAGCTACTATGTCACAGACATACTTAAACGAACACGTCAAAGTTACCAGTAGAAACCCCTCGTTTTATACCTCGCTGCGTATAGAGCTAAAGTAAGAAAATTGATAAATATCACATTAACTAAATGAAGCAGAATTAATTGTAGTTGTCGAGCTAGATGGATGCGAAGAATCAACCTTTAGTACGTGTAGTATTAATTTACGTTTTTAAGTACCATTTAAAATAAAAGACCTCGAAAGCAACGATCGATAATGTTGAGCACTGGTGTCATTACAAAGAAATTACCGAAGCGGCCTTGGCTGCAATCGTATCACGTATGTCTTTGTCGTGGGCCTCCTCTACGCCGCTATGTCTATTGCCTATTAACCTCGGCAAGTCCTTTGGAACATGTCCAAATTGAGGTTTGTGGTATGAAGAAAACAAGCAATGAATCAAGAATAATTATTATTTTATTACTTGTTTGAATGTTGTTTTTCTAAACAGATATTTTAAAAAAAAATAGAACCGACTCAAAACGCACTAAAAAGTAAAAAAAATCTGTGTCATTTAGTTGCTTTAATTTACTCAAACATATATATGAAGTGTTAAAAATTTTTATTTACTACTTTTTAGTGATTTATCGCCACGTAACGTACTCGTACTATACTGTCATAGTATATTATACGGCACTTGTAGCCAAAAAGCTACCGATACTTACACTAAAACCGAAATCGCTGCAAGTTTGCTTATGAAATTTGAAGAGTTCCTTCAATTTTCCCAGGATATCATCATCAGATCCTAACATGATAAAAATGGGACCATCTTGGAAGTGGAAGCTCTTTCTAATAAAAAAGAATTATCAAAATCGGACCACTCTGTAAAAAGTTATATGTCGAATTGTGAACCTCCTCTTTTTTATTTCGTCGGTTAAAAAATTACTGGATCTTCGAAAGTATACGTAATTGTCTACAATTAATTATGAGTAGGTAGTCGGTAATCATATTTTTGATAAAGGGGTAATTATTACATTATGAAACAAGTAAATGTATGGTGGGTTATAAAAACCCCTTTAAAGAAGAGCTCATCTGGGGTAACACTACCAATCAAAAGCGTTGATGAGTCAAGTTTAATGATTTATACTGGCTACTGGGATAAGACATTATAAGATTGTTTATATTCAGGTAACAAATGATAGTATAGATTTTTTTAACTCTCCTCAAATGATTTGAGTTTGTAAGAATATTTTACTTTTGGCCGATTGTTTATTATTCGACGGCGAGTGAACGACCTCCGGGTGTGTAATAAGGGCTGCCAAAACTTTACATTTTTGCATACCCTAATTGATCTCTCTGCAGCCGTTTCTTCATTTCTGAAGATCGTGGTCCTGGTGGGATCCCAAACTCAAACGGGTCTATTTTTCTACCAGCTTCTATTGGTGGCTATCGTGTAGGACCCTAATTGATACACACCTTTTAATTTGAACGTGGTCAAAGAAAGACGTGTATTAAGAATATCATTAAACGTAAAAGACTTGTGTATTTAAATACGATTTAAGAATATTTTATTTTTATCGACTACAAGTTGGACCTTGACTGCTATCACATCTGTTAAGTGATGATGCAGTCTAAGATGGAAGCGGGCTAACTTATTAGGAGTGGGATGAAAATCCACACCCCTTTCGGTTTCTACACGTCGTCGTACCGGAACGCTAAATCGCTTGGCGATACCTCTTTGTCAGTAGGGTGTTAACTAGCCACGGCGAAAGCCTTCCACCAGCCAGACCAAGACAAATTAGGAAAAATCTCAATCTGCCCCGCCGGGAATCGAACCCAGGACCTACATCTTATAAATCTACCGCGCATACCACTGCGCCACGTGTTATTTTTAATCAAACCGGACCCCAGACACATACGTAAAGAGTTGAAATGACTCATAGAATGGACGTAAAACCATTATAAGTTTATATTATTAGCAGTATTTACATGATATGTCGCCAACTAGTAAGCTGTCAGCTGTCCTGCTGTTCTGCTAGGTCATCAAGCAGGTATGTGGGTCAAATTGCAGCAATCGCATGAGTCATGAGGTTTACGTTAAATGCGTGATTTAATTACAAGTTCATAACGATTACCTCAACTTGTCAACTGTTTCTCAATTCGACTCTATATATTCAAATATGTCCCCATGTGACATATATTTTTTTTCATAGTTAAAGTTATCGTAAATGGATTGTAAGGGTAAGTAAACTAGCACCTATAAGTATTACACACTTGGTACACTTTTTGTAATTTTTTGTTAAAACAGTAATATGAACATGATATGATATTTATATTTTTGAAATGGTCTTTTTACGACCTTTCATTTGATACCCATATTGCTAAGATAAAAGAAAAAAATGCACACGTCCCCCCTTTTTCCCAAATTTACAGCCGCCATTTTGAAAATTCATATAGCCTATGTCACTTCTGCAATTTAGCCAAATTCAACGACACCTCACATGTCAAAATCCGCTCAGCCGTTTAGGCTGTAGCGCGTGCCGAAGAAATGGACATTCATACATACAAATGTATACATACAGACATACGCTCGAAAAACATTACCCTCCTTCTGACGCTGTCGGGTAACAAAGCAATACTTTGCAGATTAAGTTGACATTATCACCCTAAACCCGCCAACCCGCTTTAAAGCAACGTAGTGAGTGTGCGCAATAATATGCTCTCTTGTATAAGTGAGTCTGATCCAGTGGTGTGCCGTTAAAATAGGCTAATAATAAATATTAAGATATAAATTCGTTATAAATATAATTTTATTCCTTATAAATATTATTTTATATATTATTTATGTATTACTTTAAAATCTTCTAGTCTTGAGAAATGAGAACCTATACTTATTTCGCAATGAAAACACACACTTGGCTTGGATTTACATATTATAGGAATGTTTGGTTGGCATGTAAATAAAATTTTACACATATTTATGAAGTCGGTGTCAGCCACGTTTTTGAGTATTTATATATTTTGTCAGTTACCAACCATGACTGCCTCCGGTCGTCGACCCCGGCGTTGTTGCTTATTTGCATTAAACAATGCCCTCATCCTCGTGAAAACAATATTCAGAATAAAAAAATATTTTCAGAGACAATATCAGCTCTCAACATCAACTTTGATCGTTAAAAAAAAAACAAGTATCGCTATATCTATAGAAAGTTCTAAATACTTTATGGTGCTGCAGGCGGCGACAAAAAATACTTGTTTTTCTCTTTTCAGTTTATTACTTCTAAGCAGTCGGGTTTTTGTTTTTATAAAAATAATTTTTTTTGAGACGTTTTAGTTTGTGGTATAAAAATGAGACTGTACGGACGGTACACTTGGTACACTTTTTGACATTTTTTATTAAAACAATATGGTCTTTATACCTTTCATTTGATAATCATATTGCTAAGATAAGAAATAAAATATACAAATCCCCTCATTTATATAGCTACCATTTTGAGAATTTATATAGCCTCTGCTACTACCTCAATTCTGACAAATTCAACGACACCTCATTTGTCCGATTCCGTCCACCCATTTAGGCTCTAGTAGCGCCTGCCAAAGAAATGGACATACATACATACATAGGTTCGAAAAACACTACCCTCCTTCTGACGCAGTCGGGTAGTAAAAACACTACTCATAGACGAAAACATTTTTTTAACAGAAATTAATTGCTGCGACGGTCACATTTTTAATTAGTTGTTTATATTTCTACTGTTATAAGTGCTGGTGTATTCAATTAATTAGTTCCAACAATAATGCGTATAGGTTCTTAAAAGTTTTTCAAAGCGATCAAAATTTAAAACATTAAGGACACAATCGTTATTGTCTTCGTCCACAAAAAACCGGCCAGTGGAGACCGTTATTATGAGTCACGGCTACGCGAATGTTGCGGGGCGCCTGCGATGGACTCTGCCTAATTTTTACGTTACGAACTTGCGAACACATTGAATGATGCTTACGTCAATTGAAAGGCACGCTGGTGATCTAAAGGTTTAAAATATTTGGAAAAATTTATTTTATTGACATTGTAACAAAACGGGTATTATAGAAGACTGTTTAGAGTCTGGACTCTAGACTTTTGAAACCTGTTGTCTCCCAAAGCCACCACAGATGATTTAATGATGGTACAATGAACTGACAAACTTTCAGCTTTTCTAAAAAACCAAGGACCTAGGGTGCGCCACTAGAGTGGACAATAGACATATTAAAAACAATCGAAAATATTATTCTCCCTTTCGCCCCAAAGCGCAACGGAAGATAGATATAAGATATTAATATAGATAGAAGCAGTCTGTTCTCTAGCATCGTAACCGAGGCTACTACGAGATGAATCTTGCGGGTTGCGGCATATTAGGCCTTATTGGACATCACTGGCTCTTAATCCATATCTAATTTGATTATAAAACCACCTTCCAATATCTCCGTAGATAAGCGGAAATGTGTATTTCACTGTCAGTCTATCTATCCAGAGATCTATCTAGACATCTCAGTGCAATCGTGAAGCCTATAAGCGGATTCAATTTAGAGTTTCGACCCAATCCGATAAGAAGCTGGCGCCATTTCAATAATTCAATTGTAATATTCTTGCTCTACCTACCGCGACGCTCCTGCTATTGGCATTACTTAGGGGTGTCGCATCATTATTATTAGAATACTACCTAGGACACTCGACTCCGTCTGTCTGCTACTGAGGATTTCGTTTAAAGCAAGGACAGCGCAATACTTCATAACCATACGGAGAACACAAAACCAAAACATCATGGTTAAATTCTACCACTAGAAAAACGCAGCTTTTCCCGGAGTTAAGCTATTTTTTGGATTGGGTAATCGCTTTTGCCAGAAAAATTAAAATCATTATCAACTCAATTTAACGACTAATTACGACAGGCGCAGGCATTTTGGGCGATAGGTATGGGAAATCTATCGCCCAATGGAGATAAGCTCTCAAGTAGGTAGACGCTGTCTGAGTTCCCGTGGCGGCTTTAATTAGTTAGGTTTCCATAAGTCCTAGAGGAGAGCTTGCTTTTGCGTGGGCGACGCTGACTGGTTTATGGTAGTAGTACTAACGTTCCCGTAATGCAGTCTCAGGCGATGAGTTAAAACATCATGGGGTTTTAGTCGGTAGAAGTCCGACATAATCTTCTTGCCTCCCCATGGAGAGTAGGTATCCATGATATCCCCACGTTAAAAAAAAAGGGGCAGGCATTTTATTTATCTGATATAAAGTCCGCTGATCATTTTTCGGAGAAAAGAATCCTGAAGAAAAAGAAGATGAGAGAAGAGTTTCATTGCCTGATCCAGTACACGGAACCAGGCTCTAGTGATTCAATGCCACATTGCCAAACCTCTAGAGCAACGGGACCCTTAGGTTTATGAATTGAAATTAAAATAAAAACCATCAGAAGTCAAAGAAGATAAGGTAGCTTACATTTCCTTTAACTCCTCAAGACGCCAAGGGAAGCCGGATGCCGGTCCATATACAGTTCAGTTACTCCTGCGCCTTGACTGATAAGGAATTGAGTTAACAAATAGTCCAGCACCTTGTTTTTTTTTTTTTTTTTTTTTTAACGCTGGGAAATGCATTTACGCATCCCTCCCGGAAGCAAAGCCGAAAATATCGAATCTACTTTCGGAAGGGTATGTGGGACTCCCCAGGACCGGAATACCCACTAAAACCCAGCGGACACGTCTGCGTCATTGGGTGGTACGCCAGGGTCGAATGCTCATTCTACTATGGCGTACCGACGTTTTCCGGCATGTTAAATAGTCCAGCACCTGGGCAACTTAATCTAGCAACAATTAGTATAGAAAATGTGCCAGCCCTACAAAACGGACTGTAAACAGCCTAACATAGAGTATTAAAACTGGAAACCAGTCAATAACAGACAGCCTTCAATACAGTTGGCAAGATCAACCATTATTGTAGTTAAATGCCGACGGAATTAATAGAATCTAATTTAGATGCTATTTCAAATTAGCATTATCGATTCTACTACTATAAATGTATGCTCACATACCGGCATACTAAACAATTAGATAAAACCTTAATAGTTTTTTTTTATTGACTACAAGTTGGCCCTTGACTGCTATCATACCTGATGTTAAATGGTGATGCAACCTAAAACGGAAGCAAGCAAACTTGTTAGGAGTAGAATGAAATCCACACTCCTTTCGGTTTCTACACGAGATCGTACCGGAACGCTAAATCGCTTGGCAGTACGTCTTTGTCGGTAGGGTGGTAACTAATCACGGCGAAAAGCCTCCCACCAGCCAGACCAAGACAAATTAGGAAAAATCTCATTTTGCCCCGCCGGGAATCGAACCCGGGACCTCTGTCTTATAAATCCACCGCGCATACCACTACGCCACGGAGGCCGACAAAAGATACTGGAAGTATGTTATCGAAATGAAATAAGAATACACCACATTAACAAACAAGTTAAAATTAATAATTTAACCCGACAGTGTCGGAATTTATTCCGCCATAATAGAAAAACGCTAATGTTTGGATTTGGGTTATCAGATCTTCATTGCATATAGGTAACATCTCAGTTTTCAACTAAATAAACCGTATCACAAATTGGTACATTGGTTTAGAAGCGTCGATGCCATGAACCGACATATTTAGCGGGTTATGTTAAAGTTGATACAAACAAAAATAGAATAGGAGAAGGATCCAAGATGATTCAGGGTACCAGGTTCCAACCTTTTTGGTCCCGTTACCGCTGAGTTATTTAGACCTAATTACTGACTTACACTCGTTTCTATACAAACAGCAATAAACCATTATTCAATATCAATCATACAGAGCCCAATTGTTTCAAGGAAAACATTCATCGAAGGTACTGCAGGTACTGTCATTGTAATATGACCCGAATTACGGAAGCAATAGAGCAAGTAATTGCTCGGCAAGTCGTAATCAGCGCCACCCAATATTCCGTTACGACTAATTACTATATACAGACATGTTATTCAATTAGTGTTAGATAAGAGAATGATCGCGGGTCAGTGACCTTCGGATGACCTTTTCGTGCATACTATTATTATTCGTATGAAGATGATAACGATCCTAGAGCAATTATAATTAGCAATTGCAATAGTACAGCGAATTATAATCATCACAATCAGCAGCCTATATTGTTGGTACATTTTGCAGGGCCAAGCATTTCTGCATATCGGACCGGCATCTTTTGAGCTTAAACCTTACCACGCAACTCCAATAAAGATTGGTAAGTTAAGAGTGTAACCTGAAGTGGTAATGGGCGGGGCATATAGTTCGAAGAGCTGATGTACGTTGGAGTCCCAAGGTGCTGGAATGACAACCTCGCACCGGCAAGCGCAGTGTTGGTCGAACCCTAACTAGGTGAACTAATGACATCAAGCGGGATGCGGGAAGCTGCTGGATGCAGTTGGTACAAGACGGCGGTGTTTTGAAGTCCTTTGAAAGGCCTATGTCTAACAGTGGAAGTCCATCGGCAGATAATGATATTGATGATGAAAGAAGCTAAGAGTGATAAAGTTTGTCTCTGCAAGGATCAGATAGTTCCATGACCGTTTTAATGTTACATAACAAGGGAAAAAGAAATGGCGTGACATATAAAATAAAAAAAGTAATATCTGTAACCGACATGTCTTGTAACTTCTACGTTTAAAAAAGCATAAAAACAAAACAATCCATTCGGAGCATATATCGATAAATTAATTCGCAGCCCAACATCCGGAACCGAAACTGCCATATTGTCATACACAAGATACGTGCGCGAGCGACGACCTTCGCTCCGTGAGGGCGCACCGTGGTGGGAAGGGGGGGACACGGGATCCGACTGGTCGGAAACCGGTCAAGATTGAGCCGACAGGATTCCGGCGGGGCTCACGGAATTGATAAGACGTGCTCCACTCACAAATAAGCTGGATGTTGCTATCGGCGCCGTTATTTTTTAAAACCTTTTACGGTCCACTAAAGCAGTGGCTTGGAGCGTATGGTATATGGTACCAGTGTTTACAAGGTAATTATTCGTCGTGCTATGGTATAACAGCCACAGAAGAGAGAGGAGTGTCCAGAGGGACAAGTATAAAAGAAACAACTTGTATAGAGTTAAGAAAACTTACTTAAAGTGCCACGACCAAGTACAGGGTTTGCCTTCTAAAGGTTCGGCTTGTATGATCTGGAAGGTTTTGATACTTTATAATTTTGAATATAAATGTAGACCGAGTATTTAGGCACGATTAGTAGGCTACCTATCGTGATTAGGTGATTAAGGCTAGCATAGGAGCTGTGCCTAGAGCCCCAGTGATATAAGAACGTTGAGGGGACTAAACGACTCTCTAAGATAGATTAACACTTAAGTAATTCATTAAAACTAATCAACTAAAATTACGACAATTGAAGGAAATGAAAATTGGACATTTGAATATTATCTAACAAGCAGGCAAGTTTAGCTAAAGAGCCCTAGAGAATGTTACAAGGAACTCCAAATCATTAAAACAACAGGCACGCCCAATGACGTCCTTGACGTGCCGAGTTACGGTTCCACCTAAATCATAATGACCAATATTATAACACCTTATTTAGTGAGAAATAATTTGTCACTTAAAGTCAAGGGCTAGGTAGGTCATGAATTCCTACCGTCACATGAAAACCACGACAAATCTCACTTAAGCTACGAACGCCAACATATAAGTCTCACAGGAGATGTCCTTACTGTGTCTTTAAGCCTTCTAATTAAAAAACTACGGTCCCATTAAAGAGCTTGCAGCAAATGCACAACAAGCAAAATATCAGACAAAAAATACTTGTTACATTTTTACTTAAAAGCTTTGGAAAGTTATTTCTGCAGTCGCTTTAAACCTCGTAAGCAAGTACTAAAAAGTATTTAACCGTGTAAATGTAGCACTTAAAATGTATGCCATCTTAGCAATCGGGTTATCCTAAAAGGTATTATGTAGCATTTTTGTCAGTGTTTCACAATTAAGTTTGAGGTAAACTGGCTTAAAACGTTTACGTGAACATTACAAAATCTCTTAAGGCATTAAATGCTTGACCCGTGCATCACATGATCTTAAATAACAAATGTCCACCATGCGTGTTTACTAATACATTGAATTCATCGTCATTTTCAAAAACGTATGACATCTTTTAAATAGGCTAATATAAACACTTGTTTGGACCCTATGCAATGTCTTAAAAGTTTATGTGACCACTACATCCAACAGACAGACGAATATCTTAGCATTCCATGGATTCACCGTGTTGGTGCCGGGTCCATCGCGTGACTGAGAGAAAAACCCCGAACAGAGCCCGAGAATTGAGGTATTTCCATTAATTGTCCGTAATGTTCAGATAGGTACTAAGTGTTTCCAGATATCTACATTAAAGAAGATGAAAATTCTATAACTAAATTGGTAACTTAAGTCGTACTCAGCTTAAAGAAATAGACAAGAGCCAAAATCCAGTGAAACTTTATGAAACATCATTCAGACATTTTACAGACATTTTACAAAGTTTTATTTTCACAGTTAAAAAAACATTTGAAAATAGAAGAAATAGAAATAGAATAAGCGATAGTGACATACTTGAACCTATTATGTGCAAAATAGCGAAAATGTGCAAATAAATTAACAATTAAAATTTTCAATAAGCAAATAATTGCGTATACACATGAAATTGTAGGGCTCAAAGAAAAACTAATGTAGCACGTTAATGATGCTATTGTGCGCGTTCAAGAGAGAGCTTGACCCGTAAATGCGTTGACGTCATCGCCTTTTTAAGCTGACGGTGGAAAAAAATGAAAACAATGGACAAAAAAGGCCGGACAAGACAAGTCAACCTCCGACCCGTTCCGTATCACTTGGCCGGACGACAATGACCGGCTGACGATACCATGCCCGTGGAGGACAATAATGGAAAACAAAAAAACATCAACTCTTACTAATCGATGTAGGGAGTAATAGTTACAAAACAATAGCAATTAATCTTAAAAAGACTTTATATAATATAACAATTTATGTAATCATTTTTGATGTGTTGCTGAAGAAAACAAATCGCTGTCACTTCTTATTCATAAAGAGGAAACTACCTAACAGCGCCAATATGAGTATAACTTAAAATTTAATCCAAGATGTAAAATCTGCGCAACTTGATATCTTGATTCAATTCACAGAGTAACCTATGGTGTAACGTATAAATTAATCAAAACCTAATTTTTATACTAACGCGAAGAGGCTTTCTACTATTACCTTAAAATAAGCTTTGCCATCTCTTTTTTGGGTGAAATAAATATGAGCTCGTGGGTCACGAAAGCAAGAATAAATTTTGTAACAAACACGATATATGACTAAACATAAATGTAACAAACTTACAAATTACATCAACTTCCATTGCAAGTAAATAAACGTTGCAATGTTGAAGGTACTTACCTGAAAAAGAAAAAATATTTATTAGATTATTACATTATTTTTTTCCGAAAACCGAAATGTTACTTCAGAACTTAAGGAATACTTAAAGAGGTCGGTGAAGCCATTATGATAAACACCTTGACAATAATCGTTATATGATAAGAGTTAGTTAACCAACCCGCATTTCAACAGAGCTACGGTATAAACTTAAATGTTTCTAAGGTCTGATTACACTTATTTATTATTCTTTATTATACCTGATCCAAGTATAATTATTTTGTCCACATTTACTACTTTTAGGCTATCTTAGTCCTCAGTATAAAGGTTTTCTTAAATATTTTAACACTAACTATTGTCAGAAATTTCGACAACGTTTACTTAAGTTTTAATAACCAACATAATTTTTTGTGCACATTTATCTACTTAACTCTACTGCAACTTTACTGAATTGTAAAGCTCATTCAATTTTAAACATTCCATCACATCGCCTTAGTAAACTAACAGACTAATAAATAAAGTTTCTTCTCTCATTTTCTCCCTTGAAATTGTAATATATTGTATATCCAAAATTCTCCTATTTTAGAGAGAGATACAGTAAATCTCTATGACACAAAAAGAAACTACTTTTCATAATTCTGCTAAGCGTTTAGATTTCAAAAATCACTTAATCAAGTTTTAAGTGGAATGTATTTATATTTTTTAATTCTAAGTTATTTTTTAATCAAATGTTCAATTAAAGCCATCAAGCCTTCTTAAAATTCCAAGCGGGTGCCATTAATTTAGCCTTTGTTCTCGGAACTTACGCCGATCACATAAGAAATGTCCGTATTAGCATGTTTGCGGACGCTCTGGCTATTCTCGTTCTAACACCAAGGTCGTTTGGATCACGTAGTGCCTATATTGTTATATTATATACATACGTTGTATACATGCCTCGTCTGCACGCATAAGCTTTTGTTGGACATACTAAAATCCAGTATTAACAAAATAAACGTCTGGATAAATGGATACTCAATGAACCAGAACGGTTACAGGGATCAGAATAATATTAAGCACAGAAACTAATAGCAGATTGCTCGTAGTCACATATAGTAATCTATATGTATGTCTTAATAGATTTGATGTATTTTAATTTTTGGTAATGCATACAGACATAGAATCACGCCTCGTTCCCATAGGGGTAGGCAGAGACTACATCCTTCTACTCGTCATGGTTTCATACAAGATCGTCAGTTTAGAGTACTCTTGACCTGGCCATTATTTAAAATGTCTTGAATCTGGTCCAGGAACATTCGCCTAGGTCTTCCCCTTCCAACATTTCCATTCACTCTCGCCTCATAACCTCTTTTGTTAATCTTCTTTCCACCATTCTCTCTACATGCCCAAATCATCTATCCCTCCCTTCCATCGCTTTCTCTATTTTAGTCACTACATCTTCTTTTACACCACACTGTTCTCTTATTATACTATTGTTAACTCTGTCACTCAGTTTTATTCCGCACATACTCCTCAATGCTCTTTTGGTAAGTTCTACATAATTACTTAGGGCTAAGGCTACGTACTAAATCATCAACTAGCTATCGTTCTGGAAAAAGATTACGATGTAGATGCTAGCGATGATTTGTTCGATGGTAACGAACAGAAATGATAAATACGAGGTGTTCGCATAGCACAATGCTGGGAACGAGATCAATACACGTAATAACGTAACGTGTGATGTCATATCACTATAACCATTGTAAATTATAAATGGGAAGCGGCGGTGTATCGATATCTTGCACGCGACGATAACTGTGGCACTTGTTTTTTGTACTACTACTTGATAAAACAATATATTCCATCTGTATTTTAGCGAATGTCTAATTTTTTTATGGTTAACAGCTTGCGCTTGACTACAAACAACCAAGTTGTTAATGCATTGATCGAAGGCTCTGTTGAGGTCTAAGATGGGAAGCGCTTGCCCAACACATGCACTCTTGCCTTAATAGTGTTTAAGTTTTCAATGGCAGGAAACTAGTCTGTGGTAGAAGGGGGAAATGGGAATAAATTCGGCATCCACGCTGCTAATATAATGACGGTTAAATCATCTAGAAGGCACGGGGATGTTGATATGTTTCTAACACAAAACTCTATGACTTTGGAATATGAAAGTTTTAGTTAAACACTGGCCAAACGAGACCGTTAAAACAGACACGACCCTCAGTGAATCAAGTAACTGATTTATGTCTTAAGATACATATGCTGTATATGGGATACTCTGCCAAATATAGCTAATTAAATTACGACCAGAGATAATATCAGTGTGTCAATTAAATCGATACTTGATGAATTGCTGGAATTATACAAATATTACCTCACTCCACTCTTTAGCGGAGCGTCCTTATGGTAACTTATTTGTCATACTTTACCAGACTTTTTTCTGGCGGTTATAGCATACCATCAAACCAAGATACATTACCCCAAAATGTACATGAACTACCTCAGGGTATTTAACTGTAATCCAGCTACTAGGAGATCGGGTTCAGGAGTCCTGGTGCTGAGTGGCCTATGCCCATGGACGTCCACACTAAGCCCGGTAATAATATGGACCACTCGGAGGAGTCTGGGAGGTGCAGGTTAAGTAAGGAGGGGCCAACCAGGCCAGAGGGGAAACCCAGCAGGTTATCTAACCCGATATCATAAGAGTTAAACACAAAACCTCACAGTAAACAACAAAGGAAAAAGATTAATATGCCCTACATACCTTATAAATTATACATGCAACATGACAAAAACTACACCAGTAGTGCAAGAATGTCCATCATTAACGACGTTCATTGTAGTAATTAAGAAACAAAGACTGGCCACACTAGGAGGCAATTAAAATCTATACCTAAACATTTTAATATAAAGCATACAGTAGTCATTTAATCCATAACACACTGTTTTTAACGGCCCACTGTAGTGTCAGAACTCGCTCTTGAGAGGAGAAACTTTTGTTAGGCACTTAACGATCACCACCAGGATCTTATTGATAATGAAAGGAATGGAGAACTTAATGTGCTCTCTAAATCACGTGGGTCTAACAGCATCAATTTCTTAACTCGGCTTGAGAATTTTTAATTAAAGAGTAACGACTTAGGATTCCAGGCGTGGAACAGTAAATGTCAGAGCTCTTTGTAATGAAAGGCTCTGTAAACTTTAAGACAGACAGGAGATAGCGATACAATCATCTGTGCCAAAGTTAGTTAAGTGGTCAATCCAGAAATAAGTAACAATAACAGTCGCCTACGCATCTATACGCTGCAAAGAATATTTTCATAAGTAAACTCAAAAAGGGTAAGTCGGGGTAAGCAGCGACAGTGCAAAACAAGCAGCCCATAACGTCACAACAACGTATTTATATCAGTAAACTCGTCGAGGTTAGGTCGAAGTAAGTAGGGATAGATACTGTACTACAAGTAGTCTATTGTCGTATATTTTATACGCAGAAAATATTTTTTTTTAGTAGGTAAACTGAACGAGGGTAGGTCGAGGTAAGTAGGGATAGCGTACAACACGCAGCCTGTACCGTTACATCAGCGTCCAGCGACCAGATGGTATCGAGCCGACCCACTTCGCGAAGGTCCGACCGGTGCCCTTTTAAGGCTCTGCAGGGTTACGCAACTTGGCGCGAACGTTTTTATTTTTATCGCACATTCTGTAATATCGTATTAAGTTGTAGTGTCCGCACATGGTACGTCTTACCTTGGTAATTTAATACTAGTTTTAATGTCATTGACCTTATATTAGCATATCAGCATCGAAAAATCTTTCAAACTAGTATAAATTGTATCTTCAGACAAAAGTCAGTGGATTCTCTTGAATGATATCGAATATATAGTTGCTATTCTAAACGAAAATTCGGCGAATGCAATGGTCAACGCCGAACAATCTGGGGCCTCTTTAAGAAATGATGTGTCTACAATATTAAATTATTATTATAAAAACAAAAAACCCGACTGCTAGAAGTTATGAACTGAAAAGAGAAAAACAAGGATCACTATATCTGTATAAAATCCTAAATACTTTATGGTGAACATGATATGATATTTATATTTTCGAAATGGTCTTTTTACGACCTTTCAATTGGTATTGAATATTAATATTGCTAAGATAAGAGAAAAAAATACACACATCCCCCCTTTTTTTCCCCATTTACAGCCTCCATTTTGAAAATTTATATAGCCTATGTCACTACCACAATTTTGACAAATTCAACGACACCTCACATATCAAAATCCGTTCAGCCGTTTAGGCTGTAGCGCGTGCCGAAGAAATGGACATACATACATACATACATACATACATACATACATACATTACATATATACATACGCTCGAAAAACATAACCCTCCTTCCGAAGCAGTCGGGTAAATATAAATATGATTTTACAATCATTGTTGAATTTGCAAATAAAATCAAAAAAGATACGCAAGTACTGTCGTAAAAACATAAAAAAGCTTCTTCCATATTGTACAACCTGTCAACCTTATCCTGACCCAACACCCTGACCTTACAACAAAATAATTGCCAAAAATGATTGCAGTTTGCATACACAACCCGAATTCGCCAATCCCAAGTGACCTAATTGCATAACACGGCAAACTTTACAGAAAATCACAATGGCGCCAATCATTTATCTCTCGTAAGGTCGCCGACGAGATTTTTAAGTACCAAACGAGTTCCAAGCCATGGCCCGACTCAGAGCGGCTACAGACAACCCAACTTGAATCAGCAAGCAGTTGCAGTTGTAGTTGCATTATATTAAAGAAGTAAGGAAAGAAGCTGTGGTACGCTATTGTATGGGTAATATACGTTGATACAGTTCATTTAGAATTAGTAGAGTTATAAATTATAATATAACGTGAAAACGTGCTTGCTATTTCATATATTTATTAATTCATAATAAATAAATTAGGTTTATATACATAAAACATGTATTTTATAAAAATTTTAACACGTGTTACACCTTGTCTTAGATTAAAGACAATGACAGCGGTGGTTATGTTCGGAAAGTACTAAAACGGCATAAAAAAGTAACACATAGTGGAAGTTAAATCAATCAATCAATTAATCAATCATTTTATTTAAGTATGTAATAAGTATGTACATATGTTTAAAGAAATTTTTATTAAGAAAAAAAAATGAGGAATACTTTATAACTTTTTAATTTTTAACAACGTAACTTAAACATTTGACTACTGTTTACTTGTTTAGTCGGATTCACAACAACCTAACAAAAAGGTAGACCCTTTTAGACCATATTGTCGGTACGTCTGTAGATTCCCAAAAAGGCAAAGGTCTGAATGTGAATGCTGATTGCCGACCAAAGCCGTTTACAGTTAATCAATGCTGCACCATCTGTACCGCGGTTTCTTGGCTATCACCTGTATGCAACCGCAGTTTTTGAAAACCATTCAAAGGATTATAGAACTTAATACAAAAATGTTAAGTGATATAATCGCTCGGTTTCTTAATACGGTTGAACCATTCCGGCTAGTGTACAAGCAATCTGACATATGGCGGCTAAAACATGACCATATAAGGTGTGCGCATATGGGGGCGACTCATGCTTATAGATTGTTTGACAAATTAAGCCATACTCGGCATAATGGCGACTTTTTATAGGACAATGGTGTGATACCGTGACAAACTACGGCCGTTTCAATGTCCTATTCAAACTGTCCTGCGTGCGTACATGTTTTGCTCGGGACTTTGAATCAAAAGCCTTTATGCTAGCGCGAGTATGCATTTCGTGGTATTACCTTGTGTTATTTTATTTTTCAAACCTCACAAAGAAGAGATTACCGAGAAGTGCACGTATTATCGTTTTGGACGTGTGCGTTTAATAACTTTAATGTGTGGAGGTGATATTATGCGTAGCAATCAACTCTCTTGTCTCTTGACCAACGTCGAGGACTCATAAATCGCCGCCTGTATTTGTATGTTTGTTTTTGGTATCGTAGCCCTAAACAGGTAAATCGATTTGGACGGATTTTATTTTTTAAGAAAGTTGATTTTATTAACCGAAAAAAAACGGAGAAGGTTCTCAATTCGACACGTATATTTTTTTTATGTATAACCACGCATAACTTTTTACACAGTTGTCCGATTTTGATAATTCTTTTTTTATTAGAAAGGGCACACTTCCAAGGTGGTCCCATTGTCATCATCATGTATAGATCTGATGATGATATCCTGGAAAAATTGAAGGAACTCTTCAAATTATATAGGCAAACATGCAGCGATTTCGGTTTTAGTGTAAGTATCGGTAGCTTTTTGGCTACAAGTGCCCTATAATATACTATGACTGTATAGTACGAGTACGTTACGTGGCGATAAATCACTAAAAAGTAAGAAATAAAAATTTTTAACAAAAAATAGAACCGACTCAAAACGCACTAAAAAAGTAAAAAATAACTGTCATTTAGTTGCTTTAATTTACTTAAGCATATCTAGGAGTCGGTGCCAGCCAAGGTTTCTACTTTAAGAACATTACCTAGAACCCACAAACTGCTTTACTACGTTAAATAAATGTTCCTTAAACTTGGCTGGCACCGACTTCATAAATATGCTTAAGTACATTAAAGCAACTAAATGACAGTTATTGTTTACTTTTTAGTGCGTCTTAAGTCGGTTCTATTTTTTGTTAAAAAATTTTTAGTTATAAACTATTAGTAAACAGCATTTTTTGACACATAACCCGTCATTTTAGCTAAACTGTATGTATGTGTATTTTCCATTTAATTTCTACTTGGGCAAACTGTAAGGAATGTGTCCTCTGTACTGTTCGGTATAACGCCATACTCGTAACTTTAGTATCTTACACAGTTGACCCAAAAACGCGTCAACAAAGTAGTTAGTCTTGAAATTCTTAAGACATTTTTGCTGACACGCCTCTGGCCGTTGCAATGGCATGTAACATGGGTGCGAATATTTTTTACGGTCATTTTAATCGTTATTGGAACAAATGTATTCAATTGTAATACAGTACAGACTTTATTACATTGAAGGCAATATGTTCGGTTAACCATAATTATTTTTGAATGGCCGACAGCCACTACCACTGACTAAAGAAGCTCTATCTACCTCCATGAACTTAAACCAAGCTGCTTCAATGACCACTAGTGAGCTTAGGGGTTTTTTTTTTATCGACTACAAGTTGGCCCTTGACTGCTATCACACCTGATGTTAAGTGATGATGCAGTCTAAGATGGGAGCGGGCTAACTTGTTAGGAGTGGGACGAAAATCCACACCCTTTCGGTTTCTACACGACATCGTCCCGGAACGCTAAATCGCTTGACGATACGTCTTTGTCGGTAGGGTGGTAACTAGCCACGGCGAAAGCCTCCCACCAGCCAGACCAAGACAAATTAAGAAAAATCTCAATTTGCCCCGCCGGGAATCAAACCCAGGACCTCCGTCTCATAAATCCACCGCGCATACCACTGCGCCACGGAGGTTGTCAAATCGGTCGATCGTTTTAATGACCGTAGGCACCGGTTTTAATGTAAGTACTGTCCAAGCCTTGAGGGTGTGACGCTACCAACTTCCCAACTCGGGACTGAGTATTTTCATAGAGTATTTCTTAGAAGAATAATAACACAATATTTCATAGCAGGATCCCGAATTCTAACCCTGGACCTGATGTTTCCAAACCAAGTACGCTAACCACTGGTTAGAAAAATTTTAACAAAAAATAAAAACGCCTTCAAAACGCACTAAAAAGTAAAAAATAACTACGTCATTTACTTACTTTAATTTACTTAATCACATCTATGAAGTCGGTGCCATCCAAGTTTAGGTAGTCTTTAAAGTAGAAAGCTCGGGTGGCACCGACTTCATAGATGTTATTAAGTAAATTAAAGTAAGTAAATGACGTAGTTATTTTTTACTCTTTAGTCCGTTATGAAGGCGTTTTTATTTTTTGTTAAAAATTTTTTATTTCTTATTTAGTTTTTATTTTTTATTTAGTTAAATACTTTTTAGTGATTTATCAACAACGAAAATACTAAAGAACCTATTCGAACTAAATCATAAGTACCAAAATTCACTAGCTAGTTAAAAAAAAAAAAAAAAAAAAATTTCTTTATTAGGCTTCGGTTACATGGGTTACACGTGTAAAGAAACGTTAATAACTGTGTTAGTTGATACTGTGTTACAGTTATTAACGCCCTCCTCCACTTACAAAAGGCACATAAAAACTAACAAAGCTAAATAAAAGTGCACACTAAGAAAAAAAAAAAAGAATATGTGTGTGTGTGTGTGTGTGTGTGTGTGTGTGTGTGTGTGTGTGTGTGTGTATGTGTGTGCGCGCGTTGTGTGTGCGTGCGTGTGTTTTTGTATGTGTAAGCAAGCTACCGTTGTATGATTTGAATTGCTTATGTATATAAGTATATTTGTTAAAAAGGTATAATAGATATTTTAATTATATTTACTAACTACAAATTGTTCCGTTTCATCATACGAAAGTGCCTTAAGCCATTTGGCAGTTAAAGATTTACAGCATCTGATATTTGCTGGGTATATGTTTAAACGTAGATTTACTTTATTATATAATATTGAGCTAGCATAATTGAAGTGTCGTCTCGCAAAATCAGTTCGACATGATTTAATCTTACACACTTTGTCTGATCTTCTTTTCTCGCGGACTAACTCTGGATCATAGGGTACAAGCTTATGTTTTCGTATAATTACCTGAAATATATAAATTTGTCTAACTGTTAAAAGATTGCACAAACCGTACAACTCTCTAGAAGGAAATATTATTGGCTTTCCAACCATCACTTTAAGGACAGCTCTTTGTGCCCGTTCTAAACGTAAGAGTAATGTTTTACCACAACAACCCCAAATAGTGATGCAATATGATATTATTGACTGCACGAGAGCAAAGTAAACAGTTTTCAGTGTTTTTAGGTCAAGAATGGTCTTAAGATTTTTAAATACGTAGATCATCTTTCTCACTTGCCCCGTGAGTTTGCTGACATGGTGTTCCCAGGAGAGTGTATCATCCAGAGTTACACCCAGATATTTTACTGAGTTGACGCGTTCTAGGTTAATACAGACACAGCTTTGAGTTTCTGTTTTGATATCACATGTATGTGCTTTTATGTGATACGGTTCTTGTGGGTGAGACATTCTTTTAATAGAAAAAGTAATATATTTACTCTTTTCCAAATTCAGGGCAAGCGAATTGGTGGATAGCCACATCATAATATTTTGAAGTGCCCGTTCAGCAGTTTCTTTAGTTTCACACCATTTATAACCCCGCACAACAATAGCCAAGTCGTCAGCATAAGCAACTATTTTAATATTAGGCATGGAAAGTTTGCATAGTTGGTTGATATAGATAAGAAAGAGAGTAGGGCCTAGTACACTTCCCTGAGGAACACCATATGTCAGGATCTCTTCTTGGCTTAGAGAATTACCAATTTTCACACGTTGTGTACGGTTTTTTAAATAATCTTTAAACAGATCTAGAGTCATCCCTCTTATACCAATTTGTTCCAACCGATTAATTAAGATTGGGATAGATACTGTGTCAAATGCTTTTGACATATCAAGAAAGATACCAACAACTTTCTCTTTCTTATCAAGGCTTTCTGTTATAGTACCTGTTAAGTCCATAACAGCATCTTCTGTACTTCTATTACTACGGAATCCAAATTGATTGTCTGATAAAATGTTAAATTTATTAAGATACTTAACCAGGCGATTATTAATAATTTTTTCTAAAATTTTGGATAAGGAGGAAAGGATTGCAATTGGGCGATAATTGTTGACACTGTCTTTTGGTCCATTCTTATATATAGGATGTATCACAGCTTTTTTAAAAACTGTAGGGAAGATGCCTTTTGTGAAACATGTATTAAAAAGATGTTCTAGAGGTGGTAACAGAATATCTCGTGTTTGTTTTAGTAGTGTACTAGAAATATTATCCCAGCCCGTCGCGCAGTCTCCGCGTAGTTCGAGGATAGTATTTGAAATTTCGTCTTTATCACAACTGTGTAACACCATAGATGAAGACTGTATTACAGACTGAAAGCACATTTCATTAATATTTCTACTGGCACAGATATTCGAAGCATGTACCTTTGCAGCTAATGTATTACCTATATTTTTATTTAGTTATAGTTATAGCATTCCAACATCCCTGCAAATGTTAATAAAGTTTGAAGAGTTTAAAAAAAACCTTATCTCGAAAGTTGGTTAAATGAATTCCAAACAAGATCACAGAAAGATCTTTCATTGACGCCTCACAATGAATTACCTCATAGACCTAATTAAGAGAGCACTCAATGAACGCCGTATCAATTTAATAGGCTTAATACAAAGACTGCTTGTATCTGGTTTCATACGTTCAATTAATTATAAAAACAGAGAGATGTCTATGTTAAATTGTAAAGTACCAAGTCAATTTATATTGTAGCTATAAATATTAATACTACAATTACATAATAGATGACATTTCATAACTATCTTAATTAGGATAATCGTTAAACAAATTTGAAATCAGTATAATATTATCGCTATGCTTGATAGAGTTCGTCCAGGGAAGTACTACCACTAATTTTATTTCATGACAAACGGTCGGGGATGAACCCTAGACCTTTCGAAGACTCTGGACCCTTTCTGAAACGAATGTAACGAGGCTTAAAATTGTAATGAGGCTTTGATAGATATTCTACCTAAGTTGTGTTCCAATGCTGCAAGTATTTTTTTTTATAAAATTAATAATTTTTAAATCTGACCTAGTGAATAGGTTCCCTCGAATTAGACGTATATATTGTGTTAGGAATGGTTACACCGACTGTCCAACAGACGGGGATCAAACCCAAGACATCTCAGACAGTTGCGTCCATTACCTACTCGTATACCGTTTACAACATAGAGTGACACCTCAACTTTGTTGTTCTTTTTATAGTCAACCACTTAACATCAGGTGCGCCATCTGCTTGTACTAACATTGCTTATCTATTTTACAAAAAGCATAAGCTAATATAATTAAATTACCAAAGAAGAATTAATGTTTTTAGAGCGCATATAGTTACAATTGTAAAACAATTTGAATTTAGTCCTAATAATCAGAACATTAGGTACTCATTCTATTCGCAAGTGTCAACACAAAATGTTTACCGAAACGACAATGTAAACTGTACGCGACACCCACGCGTACAGTCGTGATTATAATAAATACCACTTGTGCAGATCTTGGGGCCTTACCAACATCTTTTGCAAAACTATCATAGTTCAGAAACGTTTTGTTTTTACGTGTATTCCCTCGGATGGTACCAAGATCTAACATAACAAATGTAATATTGTTTAACTATGTCTGAAAGAATAAATGATGTCTTTTTTATTCTGTACAGGCTAGCGCTTGACTACGATCACACCAGATGGTAAGCTAAGATGCAGCCTTCGGTGAAACGAGCTTACCTAAAAAAATTGGTTGTCTGTAAAGTCGGTTTACTGACGATAGTTGAACGTGACAACGTCTTAAGAAAATACTGATGGAATGGTAGCATTTAATTGGTTATAAAAAATTTTAATTTAAGTATATTTCTATAAATATTAATTTAAATTAATAAACTAATTGATTTTGATTTTATAAATTTATATTTTAAATTTATAATAAATATATTAATTTATAAATATATTAATTTTTAATTTAAAATTAATATATTTAATAATTATATTTAATAGACGGATGTCGAACGCTGCCGAACGCAAAGGCCGATTGTGCTTCTTTGTCGCACGTTCCACGCTTTCGCTTGCACTTCAAGCCTTACATGGAACGCCTCAAAGCGAGGTAACGCCGCAAGAGTCATGTTTTTTCGTGCGTGCAGCCGGCTCTATAGAATTATAAGACGTTGTCACG
Organism: Mycalesis mineus; assembly: GCA_034621355.1. Taxonomy (NCBI): domain Eukaryota; kingdom Metazoa; phylum Arthropoda; class Insecta; order Lepidoptera; family Nymphalidae; genus Mycalesis; species Mycalesis mineus. The sequence goes on along the minus strand of JAXAVZ010000204.1, from coordinate 156,843 downwards.
TCAAAAACATTGTTTTACTCATGACTTTCGAAGCAACAGAAATGTAGATACGCCGTGTCTCTAGCTCTATAATTTGTGCATTGCTTTCCAGTTTACGGACCATAAATACAAAAAATTAATTAACATATCATTATGTCACTTATTTTTATAGATGCGTCTCAAAAATGTGCACCAAAACAATGCGCCCTTAAATGCAACATTGTTTTGGTATGCGTTATAGTACGAAATTTCGAAACATTATTAAGACATTACTTTTTTAAGTTTTTATTGAAAAGTGTTACCCACACTTAAGGGATTATTTATATTTAAGAATAAATATAATATCAAAAATTGCGGAATCGTATCATCGTCATCGGGATCGTGGCCTAGCGGTAAGGCGCCCTAAGTGCCCGGATTGCCAGAGAGACGCGGGTTCGAATTCCGTCGGTTCCGCAATTTTTGATATTATGTTTATTCTTAAATATAAGACATTACTGTTATAAGAGCTGGTAGTAAAGACCCTGATCGTCGGACTTGCCGATTCGTTGCCTCTCTCTTACGCGCCTCGTGACAGCTATTTCCCAAACGCGGTGATCATAAAAACGGCTTATAAGGAGCTTGCCATAATATAAACGCGAATGGTACGGTAAAAAAAAGTGTGTTATGATCATTAGCGCTCTCGACTGACAGAAATCATGCATTTCAAGTTGATGGAGCAATACATTATAACTACTTTTTGCAAAGGATCATTGAATTGAAGTAATTTGGTGACTGTTGGAGTTATTTGCAGGACGTTATCGGCCGCAAGGGATTTTTATTTTCTTGTTTGGTATGAAAAATAACGAAGGATGAATAATAAAGGATTGAACCAAAGCATATTTGGTTGAAAAATAAAATCCTAGCGTAGCGTGTGACGTAATGTTAATCCATAACCAAAACAAAGAACTTAAATACCGGTCATTTTCTTTTTGACTTACTAACTTTTTTTTTTTTTTTAAAAAAAGGGATAATAAGGATATTCCCCAACTTATGTTTTATCGAAACTATACATTCTTCAATATCTTCTATGCTAAGTCGTCTTTTTCCAGAATGGTTTTTGCTTGTATGAAATTTATATTATTCTTATATGCAATATTTTAAGCTATTGCATAGCTTCTATCGCGGGCCTTGAAGCGTGGAGACTGAATCCAGAAATCCCGTAATGAAAAAAACCCAACACCCTCTGAATATCAAAAACATAATATCAAAAGCACAATTTCGGCACCGAAGTCATCGGGACCGTGGCCTAACGGTAAGGCGCCGCTCTAAGTGCTCGGATTGCCAGAGAGACGCGGGTTCGAATCCCGTCGGATCCCAATTTATTTTTTCAAGCGTGATAATTCAAAAAGTCATTTTTTTTTACAAGCGTGATGTTTCAAAAAACCATTAAAAGTTCTGATATTTATCGATAGATGGAAAAACTAAAAAGTATCACCGTTTAGTTTTTCCATCTATCGATTTTATTTTTCAAATTTTCAAGATACTATACCGAATATTTCAATAAAATGTAGCGAGTAAAACCTAATGTACATCGTTGACCTCAGCTTAAGTTAAACGTCTTGGTGCCTAATGAAATCAGACAAAGGATGTGCATACATAACGAGACCTTGACGGTTTATTTAAATTGATGCGAAGTTTATTGATCCTGTCATTTTAAAATCCGTTTCGACCTTAATATATCGCGAATTTAACGGCCACAATAAAGTACAAGATATTGAGCAAGTGGTTATGATCGGTTGTAAGCTTACGGTAATTCTGAAAGGGGAATATTTGGAAATATATGCATGTTTACAGAAATTAAAAAAAAAAATTACTTGGTGGACCTGAAAATTCAACTAGAAAAGACCCTTTATTCGAATCTTTTTTAATTCGAATTTATTAGTAAGCAGTTTGTGGGTTCTAGGTAACGTCCTTAAAGTAGAAATCTTGGCTGGCACCGACTCCTAGATATACTTAAGTAAATTAAAGCAACTAAATGACACAGTTATTTTTTACTTTTTAGTGCCTTTTGAGTCGGTTCTATTTTTTGTTAAAAAAAAATATTTTTTACTTTTTAGTGATTTATCGCCACGTAACGTACTCGTACTATACTGTCATAGTATATTATACGGCACTAGTAGCCAAAAAGCTACTGATACCGAGATAAAAACCGAAATCGCTGTAAGCGTGCCTCCAAAAATTGAAGAGTTCGTTCAATTTACCCAGGATATCATCATCAGATTCTAACATGATGACAATGGGACCACCTTAGAAGTATGGCCTTTCTAATAAAAAAGAATTATCAAAATCGGACAACTCTGTAAAAAGTAATGCGTGGTCGTACATGAAAAAAATATATACGTGTCGAATTGAGAACCTCCTCCGTTTTTTTACGTCGGTTAAAAAATAGGTGAGCGCTCTATACTCGCTAGGGCTGGCAGCCAGCGCTGGCTTATCTTGAAAATCTGTTAATTTATATACGCGGCCAATCGCAGCCAATGCTGGCTTCGTATAAACTGTGCTTACTAACCAAGAAACTTAACTGCCATGTCTTAATAAAGATACATACATACATAGCATAAGGGTAGGCAGAGACCACGTCCTTTCATTTGCCACGGTCCTTGCATACTTCCTTAGCTTCTTCCACTCCCATTAATCCTTTCATACAAGTTCGTCCGTTTAGGGTACTCTTGACCTTTAAAACTTCCAGTATTCGGTCTATGAACATTCGTCTAGGCCTTCTATTTTAAACATTTCCATCTACTCTCGCCTGATAAATCTCTTTTGTTAATCTTCTTTCATCCATTCTCTCTACATGCCCTAACCATCTAAGCATCCCTTTCCCAATTTTAGTCACTACATCTGTTATATCACACCATTCTCTTATCATACTATTATTAACTCTATAACTCAGTTTCAATCATGTAGTCATGGTAATCAATGCGCATTTAATTTAATTGTATGGTTATATACCATACGTAAGTCATCATCATTACCAGCCTGTAGACGTCCACTGTTGGACATAGGCCTTTTTTAGGGACTTCCAAACACAACGATGTGGGGTGTGAGGGGGAGGCTAGGCTAGTACCAGACAGCCTCTCCAAATGTCAACCTCACCTGCTCGCGGTGCACCCTGCAGATGGACCGACGAGGCTCTGGCGACCGATGAATGGCGGTATAACCATTCTGAATAGGCTAGGCTATAAAATGAGGCCAGTGTCAGGCAGCAGTGACACTGGTACAAATAGTCTAGTCCTGTGGTGACCAACCCGCCTGCCCAGCGTGGTCACTATAGAGCATTTTTTTTATGGGAGACGATCCAAGAATACGTAAGTGCGTCTTACTAAATAAAGCTACTAAATAACGAAAGTGCACAATAAAGTACAAGATATTGAGCAAGTGGTTATGATTGGTCATAAGCTTTCAGCAATGCCGAAAGGGGAAGTAGAAGGTTTGCCGTCTAGACAGCATAAAGCGGGGTGTGACCGTGATGCAATGGTGTCTCGGACTTGTTTACAATGCACTCTACTTAATGGAAAAAGGCAGTTCTTGCACGTTATGTTTAAAAAGCAATAATGTGCAATATTGCTAAAAAAAAACTAGTTACTTATCAGTAAATACAATCACAACTGATACTGCTTAGTGCTTTTTGAATATAAATCTCATTTTAAAAAAATCCTGCAGCTCAGCAAAACAACGCTAATTTTAAACTCATGAAAGTGGCACGAAATTGCGTTTAGGTTTTTAATAATTTCGGAGATCAGCTTACACAACCAGACAATCGTTTATTGAGGTAATCTCTCGTTTTAGAGAAATGATTGTAATTAATAAACATTTTTAATATACCTACGTAAAAATATTTGTGAGCAATCTGTTAATAATTTTAATAAAAAAAATTTTGAACAGAAAAATACAACTCGGTCTTGTGAATTCAACTAAAAAAGCAACTTTCTTCCAAAGTCCTCAAAGCAATTTGTACCATTACTAACAACAAAATGACCAAGAAGCTGAACCACCAAGTCTTCACAAAGCCACTAACTAATAGAAAGTCAATATAATAGTACTTCCAACAAGTTAAAGGACAAGAAACGGAACAACAAAACAACTGTAACTCGTAACTGGGAAACTCGAAGCCTCAACAGCAACTTTCAACGAAATGTCAAATAAATAATTCAACAGCAAACATCCATAAAGTTACGAATGAAGTTTGAGAATGAATAGCTCCTCTAGCTAACTTGAAATGGCGACTCCTGATGAGTTATTGACTACTAGCTTTTGCCCGCGACTTCGTCCGCGTGGAATTAGTTATTACGGCAGCCTAATGAATTAATATCTAATCAACTGCCTCAGAAATAGGTCTTAAGCTTTCAAAATGACGATACTTTCATACAACATTTCATCCCCCCTTTAACCCCTTACTACCCTTTTTTCGCAATTAAAAGTTGCCTATGTCCTTTTTCAGGCTCTAGACTTACTGTGTACCAAATTTCATTTAAATCGGTTCAGTAGTTGTAGAGTGAAAGCAAGACAGACAGACAGACAGAGTTACTTTCGCATTTATAATATTAGTTAGGATTGTACTGAATTTTATGAAAGTAAATGAAAATAACTGAAGAGAATTTTACTGACGGCAATATCTTCTATTTATCGGTGTAACTTATACCAACTATATAATCTGAATGACATCTAGCTTTTCGTCTTTGTCAGGTCAATACAGAACTAGGTTTCCCTCCTTTGTAGGAGAGGGGATGTAGACCCAGCACGCTTCCCTAACGAAGTTACAGGGTGTTAACTTATAATACCTTAAAGATATTTCATATTGCCTCGTTGGTCTAGTGGTTAGCCTATGTGGCTTCGATCACGAGGTCCTGGATTCGATTCCTGGGTCGGGTCATGGAATAATTCTGAGCTTTTTTATTCTTCTATGAAATGTTCAGTACATTCCAAGCCCGGAGTTTGAAAGTCGGTGGTGTGCCCCCGTGCCTCGGAGAGCACGTTAAGCCCGGTCACTAACATCAACATCTGATAGTGATCGTTAATAAATGCAACATTATCACCCTATGCCCGCGAACCCGCATTGGAGCAGCGTGGTGGGTGTACGTTCCATATCCCTCTCCTATAAGGAGGGAGGCCTGGCCCTGTAGTGGGCCGCTCAGAGGCTGATAATGATGATGATGATTTCATATTAGCAGACGCCCGTGGTTCAGCCTATTTAATTCCCGTTCCCGTGAAAATGTTAGAATAAGAATTGGCATAATGTATAAGTCTTTATGGCAATCATGTACTGTTTCAGACATTAAATGCAAACAACAGACAGACAGATCGATGCGTCAATTTATTCACTTGTAAAAAATGAACATAAGCTTATACCTAAATTAATTATTCATAATTTAAGACCATTGCTACGACGTTCTAGAAACAGGAGTTATTTTATTTCTGTGGCCTGATTACTTTTTAGTTACATTTTGAGAATAATGGAAAATGCCGAGCGGAATAACTGTAGAGCTATAGAAAAAGCGGTTTTGTTAAATTGGGACGAGCTCTTCAGTCGTGAAAGGAGTGAAAAGCGGATTATTAAGATCCAGTCTGGATGAAATCCGCAAACCCTTTACATTAATTGTGAACGGCAAGGAGATAAATTATAAATGTTGCTGGGGGGGGGGGGGTTTCTTCATAATCTGACATAAGAAAATGAATAGGTACGTGACGTGACATCACTTGTATATTTTTATAATTTTTCTTTTTTAATATAATAATATATAAACTATCAAAATAATGGATGCATCCCAGTAGTACCCCCTAATTTTAGTTCTATAGAACTGTTGATACACCATATTAGAGTTTAGTGTTAGACATTTCTTTAATTTTGTCCCATTATTTCTATATAGAACTAATGGGACAAAATTAAAGAAATGTCGACATCTACATCTTGTTTGTACGTTACATATAAAATATCTATAGTTTTTATAAGTATAATATCGCATCTCTTTTGATTGCAATAATAAATGTCCACTTAAATTTGAGAGTATCTATAAACATACTACATCGAATACAGCTTTGCTTAAATTGCACAAATAGTCTTTAAAATGGTATTAAGGTTTATAATATTATTTTTTTCTAAACTTCATAGTTTGCGCGAAAGATAATTACAAAAAATTTTTTTAGACACAACTACTACTTGGCTTTAACAACTTAGCTTTTGTCGCAAGAGACATTTTTTTGTAAAAAACAAAATGAAATATGAATCAAAATAATATAAAGTTTATAACTTATACAGTATAAGTAAAGTCAAGAGTAAATTATAGGTCTCCTCTGAATTAGTCACTAGTGTGACTAATTCAGTGGGGACCTATAATACTACTAATACGTAATGTATAATTTTTTTTTAGTTTAAAAAAATAAGTTTTCAGTGACGCTATTTTCTTTATTACATAGTTCTGCGCAATCCGGTATGTAACTTCGAAGCGCCACCGACCCGGAAGACAGGCATTACATCATCAGAAATTTTAATTAACAGATCATTGCAGGGCACTATTAATTGACATATTTTTTATTTTCTATGTGTAAGGGATTTGGAGCTTAGGGACACCACGTCTCTACGCGAGTTGGTGAGCACGAGTCAATCGTAAGGAAACACTCAACTGCAATAGGAACTCACATCATACTCGTATATTGATGCAACATATAACCCAGCGAAGTACAACAAGCGATTCATTCATTTACAATTCGGACACTCAAGATGGAACGTGAAAATATATTTAGTATGCTGACTTTCTGACAGTTACAGATTAGACTGTCATGATACTTGGATATGTACAAAAGTTACATGTAAAATGGTTGGTTGGAAAGTATTGAAAAAGTAAAACAAAATCGTTGGTTAAAATTAGAAATTAATTAAATTCATGTCACATGTTCACATAAAATGTAATATATTCTTGTACGACCGACCCACAAGACTCTTGATCTTTCATCTTGAACTAAAAAAAATTTAATTTTTTTTTCATACTTTTTAGTGGTTTATCGACAACGCACATACATAAAACCTCGTTCTAAACTATGAGTACCTACCACTTTTCGCCAGTCATCTATAAACTACCGACATCGTTGCAAATGTGCCTATGAAGTTTGAAGAGTTTCTTCGATTTAACCAAGATCTCATCATCAGATCCTAACATGATGACTATGGGACCATTTTGGAAGGGTATCCTTTCTATAAAAAAAAAGAATTTTCAAATCAGACTGTTCTGTGAAAAGTTATGCGTTATGCATAAAAAATCCCAATCTAATAAACTACTGAACCGATTTTGATGAAATTTGCAGTATTCTCTAAGTTAAACAATACCTAGTACAACAAAAAAAGAATCACTTAAATCAGACTTGAGATTCTGTAGATATACGAACATAAAAACATAAAAATTTCCGAACTCAAAAACTACTAAACCGATTTTGATAAAACTTACAGTGTACCCTAAGTTGAATAATACCTAGTACAACAAAACAAGAATTACTTAAATCGGACTTGTAGTTCCGGAGATATGCCTCCACAAACATAAATACATACATACATACACTTATGAACTTCGGCACATTTGTTCAAACGCTGATATAGCCTAACATATGCGAAAACTGGGTAGATCTGGAAATATTACATACATACGGGTCGAATTGATAACCTCCTTTCTTTGAAGTGGGATAAAAATAACGCACGTTTCTATTGAATACACGAAGAGACAGATATATTTACTCTCGTATTTGAGAACAGTATTTTTGTTGAAGGTTCAATAGAGTTGAAATCCTAATTATGAGTTACAGACTGTTGGGCTGAACTAGTTATCGCAGGACACATTTTGAATCAAATTTCAAAAAATTTTAACAAAAAATAGAACCGACTCAAAACGCACTAAAAAGTAAATAAAATTATTATTATAAAAACAAAAAACCCAACTGCTTAGAAGTAATGAACTGAAATGAGAAAAACAAGGATCACTATATCTTTATAAAATTCTAAATACTTTATGGTGCTGCAAACAGGGACAAAATACTTTAACCTGCGGGGAAAGAAAGATCTACCAAAACTACGTTTGTCCCCGACTGCAGCACCATAAAGTATTTAGAATTCTATATAGATATAGTGATCCTTGTTTTTCTCTTTTCAGTTCATTACTTCTAAGCAGTTGGGTTTTTGTTTTTATAATAATAATTTTATTTGAGACTTTTTAGTTTTAATTTGTGGTATGAAATGAGACGGTACAAATTTTTGACATTGCTTGTTAAAACAGAAATATAAACATGATATGATATTTATATTTTTGAAATGGTCTTTTTACGAGCTTTCATTAGATACCCATATTGCTAGGATAAAAGAAAAAATGCACACGTCCCCCCTTTTTTCCCCCATTTATAGCCGCCATTTTGAAAATTCATATAACCTATGTCACTTCCACAATTTAGCCTAATTCAACGACACCTCCTATGTCAAAATCCGTTCAGCCGTTTAGGCTGTAGCGCGTGCCGAAGAAATGGACATACATACATATGTACATACATACATACATACGCTCGAAAAACATTACCCTCCTTCTGACGCAGTCGGGTAAAAATAACTGCGTCATTTAGTTGCTTTCATTTACTTTAGCATATCTATGAAGTTGGTGGTTGTTGAATTAGCCTACACATTTAAAATGATGCACTTTATCGTATATTTTCATTAGACAATCTATGTAACGTGACTACCACTTTAAGAGTCACATGTCGATGAAACATCTTCATCAAATGCACAACATGCCACGCCATTACATCAGCCATCTGAAAATAATTCAGATCTGGACTATACCAAACAAATAGTGTTGCGTAGGACATCCGTCGCTGATCGCATGACGAATCGTTTCAAAATAATTTGTATTTAAAAACCTGTTAAAACTAGAGATCGATGTTTAGCTAGATACCGCACATGTTCCATCAAGGCATGCTCGAGATATTTGTACCATGCTCCTTATTCATTTTACCGCGATTGTAAAGTTTAATTACTAATCAATAGTAAACTCTCTTCACAACAGAATATTGTAGAATCAGTATGTAATTATGATACTTGAGGTCTAGGTGGCGTTGCTACTTGAATTCGTCGGTTTCCATGGACCATAAAATAAATCAATTATTATTAAATAAATAAATAAAAATCTTTTATTTCAACCGTATTAACGGTCATAGCGGTGTTAGTAAATACATTAATAAACTTAAAAACTAGGTGTTAGTGATACATTTATAACTACTTAAATCATTTCCGGTCCGACTTGTCAGTACATGAACCAATGAGCAGTGGTTCAAATACTGACAGTCGATTATTGTCCTGATTGATTCTTAATTCGCTAAAACCTCTGGTACCTAGCATAAAAACGGATATTATACATCGTGAAGTCATCGTAGATTTATCAAAACTTGACATACTTAGTTGAAAAATTGAAATTATGTTAGCTATTGATATTTCTGCGGGCTTCATAAGAAGGCTCAGAGTCACTCAGCGGGCGATGGAAAGAGCAATGCTCGGAGTATCTCTGCGTGATCGAATCAGAAATGAGGAGATCCGCAGAAGAACCAAAGTAACCGACATAGCTCAGCGAGTCGCAGAACTGAAGTGGCAATGGGCGGGGCACGTAGTTCGAACAGCTGATGAACGTTGGGGGCCCAAGGTGGTGGATTGGCGACCCCGCACCGGAAAGCGCAGCGTTGGTCGACCCCCAACCAGGTGGACTGACGACATCAAACGTGTCGCAGGGAGCCGCTGGCAACAGGCGGCTCGGGATCGTTGTGTTTGGAAGTCCCTAAAAAAGGCCTATGTCCAACAGTAGACGTCTACATGCTGATAATGATGATGATGATGATGATTGATATTTACTATGTAAACACTATATATTTTATACTATTAAATGAACTGTCGGTATCGACTTCCTATAATTAGTCCGTGGTTAAAACAGATGGTGTTTATTAAGTTTGGATCTAATAGAAATGTTTACAGCTAAGTATGTCGTTCTAAGCTTACTAAGTCAATGTTTCGATGTTTAATATTGAACAGAAAAACAGCTAAGTAATGATTATTATTTATTAGGCGATTATTCCCGACTAATTTGGTTCACAATTACCGGGAAAGAGAATTAACGTTGCGATATGATTCCGCCAAGAGACCGTCAGAGATATAATTAAGAAAAATATACCTATTCCAAGACATCCCCCTAACAACTTAAGACTTCATCGCCACTTAATATCGGCCGCACTTAGACCACAGACAAGGGCTAAGTTAAATTGTCAGTGAATCTTTGAATTACTCTGTGACCCTGTTTCTATTCACTAAGCATTAGCTACAGGCAATAGCTTCCTATGCATGTAATATTCAAAGGGGCGAGCTCGTGACGCATTGGCTCACCTGCAGATCACCGCACTGCAGATAAAAAGGATGGGATGCTGCGGAAGATCGAATGCCGAGGAAGGGTAGCTAGATAAATTGCGTTCTTTTCTACTCAACGTCGTTACATTTCCCGACTTTGATTTAACGGAAATTGGAAATTTTAGATTGGTTGTTAAAATTTTATTTACTTTTTATCTGAATTGCCTAAACTTTGGCCAGTTTTAACTGTAGCGTTATTACATTTATTTTATTTTATTGTAAAGTCGAGGTTAACACTAATAGTTAATAGAGCAGTATATACAGATAGCCTACCTGTAACCATTCTATAACAGAGAAGTACTTCGTGCTAGAAACACGTGGTACAACTTCTACGCCGTCAATTTTGCGACCTGCGCCTGTGAAACTGGGGCGTAGATATATTAAATCTCATGTTAATGTGATTACATCGGCAACCATACTCTTCAGTATACAACAAAACAATGGCAACAGCAATAAGCACGTCGGTAGTACTTCCCCGAACGAGCTCTTATCACAAAGAACTACTGTACTCTACTGTACAGTACTGAATTGGTTAGTCTAACGCAGTGATTCTCAACCACTGTGCCGCGGCACTTTTGTGTGCCGCCAAATTTCAAAAGTGTGTCGCCAAATTTTGCAAATAAATAATAATGTTAATATTATTAAATTATATCATTTAAAAAGAAAAATATTTTTAACATGAATATATACTTACATCCACAAAAAAATAAATTATTTTATTATTTACTTTCCAAATTTTTGATTCACGCAAAGCGGGGTCTTGGTGTATTTAAAATTTTTGTCATAAACTATTTATGCAGTTGTAGTAAGTAAATAATTTTTATCTTTTTCTTTGTGTGCCGCCAAATTTTGAAATCATTAAATATGTGCCGAAACAAAAAAAAGGTTGAGAATCACTGCTGACGCATAACTTAAAAAGTCACGTTTCGAAGTCAAGTTCTATAAAATCTAAGCGATTAGATAAAAATGTCTCTTATCAATAACTTCTGAATGGAACACTGCTAACTAAGTACAAAAAGCAACGCGTTCTGAAGTATTACCACAGAATTCCCCACTAGTACAGTAAAAACTGTAAACCAAGCAAATAGGGAAAGGGGAGAGACTTGAAAACAATATCTCAAGTGCGCCTTAAAGAGGATATGCCTCTATTTCCCCTCGCTCCTCACCAGAGCCATGCGTCATACGTATCCGTTAATACAAACAATCTATTCGCGTCTGAAACTTTCATTTGACCCCGTCTGCGCCCTGTCTACCCCCGCGAGGGTAGGCGGGGGTATACACGACTAGACTGCAGAGGGTGCCTAGGGCTGACAACCTTTTAAGTTTTGTCTACCTCTTTTGCGGAAGGAAATTCTCAAGGAAATCTCTGAGGGTGAATTGATTAAGTTATCATTATTATAGTCTTATGTTATTATACATATATGTCTTATGTTATATTAGGTGTGATAGCAGTCAAGGGCTAACTTGTAGTCGATAAAAAAAACGTGCAGTTTTTTTATTTAACAAAGACTTGATCTCATCTGATATTAAGTGATGATGCGGTCGAGTAGCGTTTTATTTTTTAACCGACTAAAAAAACGGAGGAGTTTCTCAATTTGACTCGTATATATTTTTTTTTAGGTATGACCACGCATAACTTTTTTCAGAGTTGTCAGATTAATTCTTTTTTTTATTAAAAAGGGCACACTTCCAATATGATCTGATGATGATACCCTGGGAAAATTGAAGAAAGTTTTAAGTCGGTTCTATTTTTTGGTTTAAATTTTTTTTTTACTTTTTAATGCGTTTTGAGTCAGTTGTATTTTTTGTAAAAAAATTTTATAAAGGGCTACAGTAAATCAATCGCTTAGCTTATATAATTATTATCGCATTTAAAAATATTGTAATAGAGTATAAAGCCTTAAAAAAATTGCATAAGATAAGAGCTCTTTTTGGGATCCCATATTTCAAATTCCTTTGTAAATCTATCTAACAATAAGTAGTTTTTAATATTACGACAGGAATTCGTTGCAAATCCGATCGCAAACATCTACCTACTTAGAAAAGGATAACTCAAAAAACGCTTCAAAATAAAATGAAACACGAAAATAAAATGATAATTTTTATAAGTAGAATAATCCGTCAACCCTATAACTCTTTCACTTATCGAGATATTCGCTCGGCTGCTGACAACAAAAAATGTTTGCAATTTACATACGTAATCCCAACGACATTAGGATCATAATACTGTAAAAATATTACCACAATGTGTCGCATGGACCAACGGTCCATGTATAGGAATTGGATGAGGGGTATGTGCACTGAAAAATATACTTTGTCACCTTGGAATACGGCATAAGAGAAATGAATGCCTTCCAAGAGAGGCTCATGCGTTCAGCTAACTTTGTATAGATTAAGGGTTTCAGAGGATCCGTTGTACATTTTCAATAAGGGCTTAATTAGGACCAGTGATTGACGTGTTTAGGCAAGGCAGCTTTACGATTTTGAGAGTTCTAATTTCTCGGCCAGACTCTTGTTTTGATTTTTCTTTATTAACTTTGAATTTAAAGATTTTACAGTTCAAATAATTTAAATTTAATATTGTACCATTTTGTGCAAAAATTCTTCTCGGCTCTTCAGTAGAAATCTGCCTTCTGAAACGATGGTAAAGTCACAAACAGTCAATCTTGAAGTTTCAAAAGTGCTTATAAACAATGCCTACTTGAAATAAATTCCAAAATAAAATATGTATTATACAAAGAGGTCATGGGTTCGATTCCTGTTCCTTGAAGTAATGTGAAGTTTGGGCGCGGAAACGGAATATTAGTTGTGTTTAAAAAAATACAGAAATATATAATCAGAAGATTTTTGTTGGTGCTAACTCGAATTGCAGAATGAAACTTCAAGTAAATTTTTGCAATGAATGTCCCTATTTATAAAGTAATCAGCATATAGTAATGAATGCGATCCGTTGGGCGTCAGAAATAGAACCGGCCCATCGTCGCGGCTATGGCTAGCTGTCGGTACATGCGGCTTTGTGACGTCACGCTAGCCGACGATAAGCGATGGTCACGCCGATAACCCTGGCACTCCTGATCGAGGAGATAACATTTACATACATATCGTTAATCTTTTCTCTTCTATGTATGTGCTAACGTAGTATCCTGTATGAGTGTGAAGATCGATTGAAATTATTGCCGAAGAAACGTCGTCTGATAGACTACGGGTACCGACTGTAAATGCGGCATTGTGACGATAAGCGATGGTCATGCCGATAACCCTGGCACTCCTGATCGAGGAGATAACATTTACATACATATCGTTAATCTTTTCTCTTCTATGTATGTGCTAACCTAACGTAATATCCTCAAGTTAGAATGTGAAGATCGATTGAAATTAGGCCGAAGATCAACGAGTCATCTGATACGGGTACCGACTGTAAATGTGGCTATGACGTATCGTTAGCCGAAGATAAAAAATGGTTACGCCAATTAACACTAGCACTTCCTGATCGAGGAGATAACATTTACATACAGATCGTTTATCTTTTCGCTTCTATCTATGTGCTAACGTAGTATCCTGTAATGTGCGCAGAGTTTATTATCGCTGCTGAAATATGATTTGATAGACTCCCCTGGTTCCGACGGTAAACTTGTGTCAATTTGTAACGATAAGAGTTATTCCTGACGATTACCTAGCACTATCCTGAACGAAGATAAATTTTCAAACATATATTTAATCTTATTCACATGAAGTGCTAACGTAAATCCTATTTGAATGTCCAGATATTTGAAATTTTCCGAAAAACTATCTGATAACTTGGTTACCGATGAATGTGAGGCATTGTGAATAAGCAATAGTCCCCCGATGACGCTGGCACTCCGGAAACAGGAGAGAAGATTTACAACTATCGTTAATCTTTTCTCTTCTATGTATGGCTAACGTAGTATGTTGTATGAGTGTGAATATCGATTGAAATTACTGACGAAGAGACGTCGTCTGATGGACTACGGGTAAAGACTATGAATGCGGCATTGTGATATATAGATAGTTTTATTTCTATCTTCTTTGAATGTGTGCTAATGCTATCGCAATATCCTCATATGTAAAATGTTAGTGATCCATTGAAATGTGGCCGTACCCTATCAACGATGACCTCCGTCTTATAAATCCACCGCGGATACCACTGCGCCACGGAGATCGTTAAAATCTTACATCGACTCTTATCTTTTGATTTTGTAGAACCTTTATTTATTGAAAATATAAAGGCGTAATCGTTTATTTTTTTCTACATTAAAATGAAGAACACTTATGACGTTATTAACCGACGAAAAAAAACGGAGGAGGCGAAGGTTTCTACTTTAAGGACGTTACCTAGAACCGAAACTGCTTTACTACGTTAAATAACTATTCCTTAAACTTGGCTGGCACTGACTTCACGGATATGCTTAAGTAAATTAAAGCAACAAAATGACGCCGCTATTTTTACTTTACTTAGATAATTTTGTAATACAAGTAAAAATTTTCAAAAAAATATTTTTCTTATTCACATAAAGAAGCAATTTGAACGCCCAAAAATATCATCATTTTCCTTAAAGCTATCATAATAATTTGTTTACCATGAATGTGACTCATTTTAAATACAATATCGTACTGAAGCGCTGCGCGAAACACCATAGGGGTTTTACAATTATTATTACCCTTACATCGACTCTTATCTTTTGTTTTTGTAGAACCTTTATTTATTGAAAATATAAAGGCGTAATCGTTTTTTTTTCTACATTAAAATGAAGAACACTTATGACGTTATTAACCGGCGAAAAAATCGCTATTCAGCAACGATGTTTTTATAATACACAGTATTAGTTTCAAATGCATTTGTTTCTCTCGTCTCTCGATAGATAGAGAGAGAGAAATGGAGAATTCGAAACTAACTTTGACGTATTATCGTTGATTTACAGGAGAGTGCTACTGAAGAAGGTGACAATCAACTCACGTAGGTTTAGTTACACAATTTATAATAATTATTATTGTAAGCTGATCGATGAAGTAACCAGCAGTCACGTAGGATGATAATCGTAATTATGCTGAAATAACCCTCGGCATTATCTCATGTTACGACAAAGTTAAGTGCTTCAAAGGACAAGTCAACATTGAATTTGAACTCTGAACTTTCTCTGTATAGTCAGTCGTGAGCTCTAAGTGGTCAATATTTAGAGTTATAGATTTAATTTGAAGCGTTTGGTCAAAACGTACTCGACTCTTGAGATGAATGTCAAGGTGAGGCGTTCCGTCGGCCGAATCGGCCGCGCGGTCGTCGACCCGGCGGCGCGAGGCGGGCTGCGGGGCGCGGGGGGCTGCCCACGCGAATATATGCGCCGTGTTTAACCTCCACAGGCGCTCTGTCGTCCTGGTACTCGACGTACACTTTGTTTAGTCCTACTTGTCCTCACATACGCGAAATTATTTTGTTTGATAGAGTAACTTAGAAGAAAGAAACCCTGTTTGATTTGACAGTTAAATGCAATCTTGAAGAGAAGCAGGACTTCCTTTGCAAAAGTAGATATCACTTAAAAGCAGCAGCATGCATCCTTAGGATTCGTTGACTCTACAATGTTCATTTTGTTGATGTTCAACTCTAAAAATTTCAACTGAATGACTTGAGTTTTTTGTTACGCCATGTGGATGGCGTTGCTGCTTAATTTTCATAGATTTATCGCGAAGAATAGCTAAATAAACCAATGATTCATTACTCATTGCAAAATTAACAATGTTCTTTATGATGTACAAACATTTGACGATCTCCGTGGCGCAGTAGTATGCGCGGTGGATTTATAAGACGGAGGTCTTTTTATTTAATATGTCTTGGTCTGGCTGGTGGGAGGCTTTCGCCGTGGCTAGTTACCACCCTACCGACAAAGACGTATCGCCAAGCGATTTAGCGTTCCGGTACGATGTCGTGTAGAAACCGAAAGGCGTGTGGATTTTCGTCCCACTCCTAACAAGTTAGCCCGCTTCCATCTTAGACTGCATCATCACTTAACATCAGGTGTGTAAGCAGTCAAGGGCCAACTTGTAGTTGACAAAAAAAAATGTTGATTAAGTAAAAATTCAAAAAATGGTCGAAATTGTTGACCCCTATTTTACGGAGGTCCTTCAACGAATGCTCATCATGGGAGTTGGCTTGATAGGACTGTTTATCTCAGAATTTCAAGTTAAAATAAAACTAATCCTTGGTGTCCCAATACACACTTTATTTTAAGTTCCTTCAAAATTTTTAAAATAAATTTTAAGGAACTTTTTAAAGTCACCAAGAGTTAGAGAATCTGACAAAATGCTCAATTTTTATGTATTAAGTATCTAAAACGATAGTCACCAAGAGTTGGAGAATCTGACAAATTGCTCAATTTTTATGTATTAAATATCTAAAACGATAGTCACCAAGAGTTGGAGAATCTGACAAATTGCTCAATTTTTATGTATTAAATATCTAAAACGATAGTCACCAAGAGTTGGAGAATCTGACAAAATGCTCAATTTTTTATGTATTAAATATCTAAAACGATAGTCACCAAGAGTTGGAGAATCTGACAAATTGCTCAATTTTTATGTATTAAATATCTAAAACGATAGTCACCAAGAGTTGGAGAATCTGACAAATTGCTCAATTTTTATGTATTAAATATCTAAAACGATAGTCACCAAGAGTTGGAGCATCTGACAAAATGCTCAATTTTTATGTATTAAATATCTAAAACGATAGTCACCAAGAGTTGGAGAATCTGACAAAATGCTCAATTTTTATGTATTAAATATCTAAAACGATAGTCACCAAGAGTTGGAGCATCTGACAAAATGCTCAATTTTTATGTATTAAATATCTAAAACGATAGTCACCAAGAGTTGGAGAATCTGACAAAATGCTCAATTTTTATGTATTAAGTATCTAAAACGATAGTCACCAAGAGTTGGAGAATCTGGAAAATTGCTCAATTTTTATGTATTAAATATCTAAAACGATAGTCACCAAGAGTTGGAGAATCTGACAAAATGCTCAATTTTTATGTATTAAGTATCTAAAACCTATGTAAACTAGATTTGCTCCTGACATTAGCAACAGAATGAAGCCCACGTAAAGTAAATTTGTCCCTGAAATTATCAACACAATCGTGACAACGTAAATTAGATTTGTCCCTGAAAAGTTGAATGAGCTGGGAGTTTACGCAACGCCGTTTGTGGAGGCTAAAATTACGCGAGTAGCCGACACGACCACTCCGACTCACGTAAATCACGTTTATAATATGTTATGAATTGTGTTATATTATTATGTATAACATTGTGTATATATTATTTTGTCAGCACTTTAGCCTGCGTCTGCTTAATATCTCTGACAACCTCCGTGGCGCAGTGGTATGCGTGGTGGATTCATAAGACGGAGGTCCTGGGTTCGATTCCCGGTGGGGCAGATTGGGATTTTTGGGCAGGCTTTCGCCGTGGCTAGTTACCACCCTACCGACAAAGACGTACCGCCAAGCGACTTAGCGTTCTGGTACGATGTCGTGTAGAAACCGATAGGAGTGTGGATTTCATCGTACTCCTAACAAGTTAGCCCGCTTCCATCTTAAACTGCATCATCACTTGACATCAGGTGTGATAGCAGTCAAGGGCTAACTTGTAGTCAATAAAAAAAAAAAACAATCTACAAGCACTATCACTACATATAGGCAGATAGCGATGTGTGCATTGTCTTCTTCGCTGAGTCTGTCTGTCTGTCTGTTTGCAATATACACACTATACTAAACAGTAACAATATTAAAAACAACTAAATTAATCACACTAATCGAAATCAGAAGTGGGATAAAAAAAATTTTTTTTTCAAAATCAGAAAATTGCGAAAGTGCTTTTAATTGATTCGAACTGGTATTCAAAAGTTGTAGTTATTCGTAAATTGAAAAAATTGTATAAAGGCCGCACCTTCAAAACCTGCAGCGCTAATTTGGTATGCAACGTAGCGTGACATCATCGTATTCAGACGTACTGTACTGGAATGCAATTTTCATCGACTACCTAATGGCACAAGTCAATAAATAAACGTTCAACTATACTAAATCATAACAATGTCGTATGTTCGTTGAACTTGTGATGACTCCGCACTCAGAACGCGTAACAAAGGACACTGGGAAAGTCCGCGGGTCAGGTTTGAATTGATGATTTTTTGCCATACTTTTTCTAGAAATACAAGGGCAGCCATGGTGCTAAATTTAGTCTATATTATTTTATAGTAGATATTTGACTAAAGAACCAGATACTTAACCAAATTTTGATAAACCAGTGCACATCTTCGCTTGTATGTAACAAGTAGGTAGTATTTGGCTGGGCAGGGAGAACAACTTGAACAGAGGAGGTGAGTGTTGACGCGCGTCACTAAGGGTACCCTTAAACCTACACCCGTGTCACAAGTCTCGGGCTCTGTTCGGAGTGTTTCTCACAGCCACGCGATGGACCCGGCACCTGCACGATGAATCCATGGAATGCTAAGATATTTGTCTCCTCTCAAGCTTGGACCCACCACACACACTTCCCTGGTATGTTATTACACAAAATGGTGGAATACCATATTCCATAGCTCAACTCAGGATCTCACGACATATGATCCACAGAGAGACTTCAAAAGTCAAACTAGTTAGCAGCCATGCCATACTGATACACATACTAGAAGTAAGTAGAACAAGCAAGTAATAGATGGCTAATGAATTGTCACATTAATTCGGCGCCATCCCATGGAGCGGTGTGCCATTAATCAGTGCAGAGCAATGGAGCGTGAAATCCCTTCATTTGAATGACAAAAGTGGCCGACCATTCATTTGCAATAGGCAACCAAATGAGGATGATTGTTTAGAATCCAATCAAGCAGTGTTAATGGTATATTAGTGTGGCTAGCATGTTTGGCTGTAAAATGTACATAGAATAGAAGCAGTTAATAAATACAATTAATAAATAATTTATTTTTCTATTCTTCCACCAGCAACTCAACAAATCAAAATGGCAATGCTACCCAGACCCAACAAAAACTATCTGCAATGTTTCACTTAGAAACTGGAGCATGCTCCAATGTGGGCTCTATAATATTTAATTGCTAACTAACTATTATAGTCTATAATCAATTGCTTTAACTTGTTTAGTTTTTCTATATCTGTGAATCCAGGGCTGGGTACTAGTAAATAAATAAGGTTCTGTATATTTTCACATTCAAACTCTACAATCCAAAGTGGGGAAATCTCAATAAGTTACAGGCAATCTACTGTCAGATTAATTGTTTTGAATTGCTCAACACTTAAAAATAAAGCATGAAAGATAGGCCTAGATAACTAAGTAGGGAAAACATAACAAAATTATCTAACTGACAATGAACGTAGGTATGCAGTGTGACTCAACAGCTGATAATACTGATGACATGTTGGCCATATCTGTTTAACACTAGAAAGACGGGAGCAGTCATTTGACTGCAATTTTAATTTAAATGTTGATTAACTGAAAAACCATTTGACTTAACGTATTGAAATTTTGTGACTTTTAATAATATTAGTAGTTAAGTGGAACTATGTATAAAAATAACTCACATCTCTTTTGTTTATTATTTAAAATCTTGATATACCGACAAAGACGGCGGCAGTCATTTGACGGCTGAGATCCGATAAATGTTTACAATTGTAATATAAGAGGGTAGAACATAAATTAGGTACGCTTATCAGTTGTTTGTGGTTTGCAAGTCAAAAAAGTTAGTATTGTTTCGACTGCCCGTGAATTTAGTCGAAATTATTGTAAGTCACTTGTGAAAAATGTCTCGAAGGCTTCAGGATAAAGAAATACTTTCAATCTTGCAAAATATTCGTGAAGACGAATCGGATTGTGGCTCTGAGAGTGCAGAACGCGATAGTGACGATGATTGTGCGGTACCACAATTCAGTTCGAGTTCCTCTTCGGAAGAAAGTGACCTGGAAGATCAGGTACCTCTTGCAACTTTACAAAACGTTCACAGTTCGAGTTCTCGTGGCCATGGTCGTGGTGGTGCTCGTGGTCGCTTATCTTGCTACAAACGAGGAGAAAATATTACTGTAGACGAACAACTCTTTTCTACTAAGGTTAGATGCAGGTTTCTTCAATACATTGCTAACAAACATGATAAGTTTGGAATAAAATTTCGGCTTTATGTCGATGTGGATTCGAAGTTTGTACTCAACGGCTTTCCTTATTTAGGAAAGGATGAAAGCAGGTCACAAAACCAAAGCCTTGGTGAATCCGTTGTTATGCGTCTTGTGGAACCTTTTGCAAATACTGGCCGAAATATAACTACTGACAACTTCTTTGCATCGGTAAAATTGGCAAATAACTTGTTCGCAAAACGCACAACCATTGTAGGAACTATGAACAGGACACGACGAGAGATTCCACCTTACGTCAAATCACTTCATATGACTTCGTTTGAAACAAAAATCCTGAAATCTGATAGATGTACACTCACAATTTATCAAGGAAAACGAAACAAAAACGTGTTATTGCTTAGCACGTTACATAATAATGTTGAAATAGACTTCAATCACCCTAAGAAAAAACCAGAAACTGTGACTTTTTACAATGCTACCAAGTACGGCGTGGATGTGGCTGACCAGATGGCAAAAAAATATAGTGTCAAAGCGGCATCTCGAAGGTGGCCCGTACAGGTCTTTTTCAATATACTAGACCTAGCAGGGATAAATTCTTTCATTTTGTATAAAAAAATGTCAGGTATCAACATAAAAAGAAGAAATTTCATACAGAGTTTAGCTAGTGAACTTTGCGGCAAAATCGATGCCGAACTTTCTGGAACCCAAGAATTGCCTAAAGAGTCTACACCATCTACTTCTCGATCTTCTATTCAAAATCCAGAAACTCGGAAAAGGCGGGAATGTTATGTACAAAAGTGCAAAAATAAAACTAATAAAGT
Source organism: Mycalesis mineus (assembly GCA_034621355.1). Classification (NCBI taxonomy): domain Eukaryota; kingdom Metazoa; phylum Arthropoda; class Insecta; order Lepidoptera; family Nymphalidae; genus Mycalesis; species Mycalesis mineus. The sequence goes on along the minus strand of JAXAVZ010000204.1, from coordinate 135,445 downwards.
CTGCGACATTTGTAAAAAGCCACTTTGTGGCATTTGTAATGTAAACAAAATGTTTAAATGTAAAATATGTCTATAAATATAATAAATAATCATACATGAAACCCTGTTTTATTACTACAGTTACCAGTTTTAACAGTTAAAATAAAATAAAAAATAAAAATAATGGAGGAGTCATTTGACCGGTTGCCGTCTTTGTAGGTAGATAGATTTTCCCGACTTTCTAGTGTTAAGGCTATTGTACTATGTATACAAAAGAAAGAGTTTTGTTTAAGTGGGTCTTGAAAATTATAAATAGGTAGCAACAACCACTCCACTGTAACTACAAGTAATGTAGGGTTCAGATAGAATACCTAGGGATCGATAAACGAGAAAAAACGTTTGCTTGAAACATTGCTCCACATATAAAATTCTTTTTTTTTTTGAACATTTTCAGGACTTCGGTATGAGGCTTTTTCGGCTACTTCGGCTATGAGGTTGGCTGCTGTGCGAACATGCAACATTTAAGTAGTTTTTTAATTCTAATGCCTTGAACTGAACTGAACTCTGAGCACTCTGAAGGTATCAAAAAATTTTTTAAATAAAAATAGAACCGACTCAAAACGCACTAAAAAGTAAAAAATAATTGTGTCATTTAGTTGCTTAAGCATATCTCGGAGTCGGTGCCAACCCAGGTTTCTACTTTAAGAATTTTTATTTCTTACTTTTTAGTGATTTATCGCCACGTATCGTACTCGTACTATACTGTCATAGTATATTATATGGCACTAGTAGCCAAAAAGCTACCGATACCGAGACAAAAATCAAAATCGCTGTGAGCGTGCCTCCAAAATTTGAAGAGTTCCTTCAATTTCAACAGGATATCCTCATCAGATCCTAACACGATGACAATGGGACCACCTTGGAAGTATGCCCTTTCTAATAAAAAAAGAATTATCAAAATCGGACAACTCTGTAAAAAGTTATGCATGGTCATACATAAAAAAATATATATATATACATGTCGAATTGAGAACCTTCTCCGTTTTTTCGTCGAATAAAAAAAGACATCATCCTTGAAAATTTTATGTCATATGATTTATAGAACTTTATAGTTATGAGCTGAAATCGGAAATTTTAGATTCCAACTCTGGGCTATTGTTGTAGAAAGTCATTTATTAAAATTCATTTATTACCCCTATTGAAACATCACCTTAGTACAAATATCCAAAGCTGCTCTAGTAAGATCCTACCAAATTTGACTGGGCAGGGAGAATAACTTGAACTGAGAAAGTAAGTGTAAAGTGAAGCATCTTAAAGAAGCACAAGGGATATCTTTTAAACCTACACTTGTGTCACAAGTATCTGGCTCTGTTCGGAGTTCATCTCACTGCTATACCTGGCACCCGCTAGGCGAATCCATGGAATGCTAATATATTTGTAGTTGTTGTTATATACAGTAGCCCTACTTCAGTTAAAGCTTAAAGGTGAAAGAGTGTGGGAAGACTGAACTGTATTATTTCTGGTTTCCAGGTTATTAAAATAGCAAGGGTAGAGATGCAGAATTTTTAGAACTCTTAAAAAAATTTAAAATCAATACAGATTTAACCTATAAAAGATTATAATAAATTAGAATATCACAAATATATTTCCTCAAAAATTGATTGATTAATTCCAAATCTCATTATTCATAAATATTATTAAATTTAATAAAAGCATCTATATTTTGTTAACTATGCTATTGTCTGTATATAACTACACAATTTAATCGAAATTATTTACTGGATAGAGATAACTGACCAATAAACCAAGTAATTACTTATTAAAAGATTCCTAAATAATTTTAAATTTAAAATAAAAATGCCATCTTGAATAGCTATTTTATATATAACTAGCTTACCTGGCAAACCATTGTTTTGCATTAAAAATTAAAAAAAAAAGATGAAAATTAGATAGTAGCCGATTTTCAGACCTGCTGAATATGCATAAAAAATTTGGTAAAAATCGGTAAGTACGGTAACTAACATTGTGACAGATAAATTTTATATATTAGATGTTTATTGTACATGTGATGAAACCCATTTAGTGGGTATCACAAAATAGACTATGAAATTGGACTGGGAATCCAACCTTGGACCTACAATATATTTGTGTATAGTACAGGATGTATTAGTTAAACAATATCTTATTAAATTGGACATACATGTCCACTCGCCATCAACAAGCTTTTAACATAAAATACAATAGATAGTTATACCAAAAACATTTCATTACATATAAGCTTCCAGTCATAGCATGATTCATCGCAACTTTACCAAAAATGTTACCATCTGTGTGTCTATTAAAAATTCATTATACTTCTGAAGTTATGATAATTATAATGTAATTAGGTTAACTAAATGAAAGTACAGATAAAGGTGCTTTAGATAAAAATAAGTTATTTTTTAGTTACAATGATGAGTAATAGTTCTTGCTTAATTAATACTTTGTTGTAAAGTACATACATACATAGCATCACTTCTCTTTCCAAAGGGAAGGCAGGGATTACATCCTTCCATTTGGCACAGTCCTCATATACTGCCTGAACTTCTTCCACTCTCATTAATCCTTTCATACAGGATCATCAGTTTAGGTTACACTTGACCGGGCCATTATTTAAAATGTCCTGAATTTGGTCCAGGAACTTTTGCCTAGGTCTTCCCCTTCCAACATTTTCAGTCACACTCACCTCATAAATCGCTTTTGTTAATCTTCTTTCATCCATTCTCTCTACATGCCCAAACTATCCAAGCATATTTTCTCAATTTTAGTCACTACATCTTTTACACCACACTGTTCTGTAAAGTCCTTAGCAATACTTATAGATTTTTTAGGGGTTAGTAATGGCAATTGCATGTACTCATTAATAAAATGAATTATTTTTCTATGAATTTTAATAGCACTTGACTAATTAATTATTTTATTTCATTAGAGAACACTTGCGGTAAATACTCAATTCTCCTGACACTACACAATTAATTAAATTGAAAACTAGAAGGAAGATATTGAAAATTCTTTTTCTTTTTGATCCAGGCTCTTCCAGCATTTGACCATGAGGTTGGCCATGGATGACCAATAATATTCTATGAACAGCATTTAAAACTGTATCTGGCTTAATTTAAATTTCTTAATTTCAAGTAAGTTTATTATAGAAGTGCTTTTGAAAAGCTGTATCTGTCAGAGACTCTACCACCTATTTGGAAAGCAGATTCTGCCAAGAGCCGGCTAGAAAACCAGTAGCTACTCTTACAGTAAGTAAATTAAATGTATTTCTTGTTTTTAAATCTTTCCAGAATGACTATAACTTGAGCATGTTTACTGCTCTAAAAAGTTTTTGACATGGAACTTGGTCTGGGCTTGGAGAAATGTTAGAGTAGTGAAGCCAAGATTTGACACACATCTTAAAAGTGCCTCTTAAATTTAAGGCTGAGTCATAAGTCTTAAGAATGTGCTAAGTATTCCCTTAGCCATACCATGAATCCAGCAACTATACAGTCAATCTAAGAAGCAAGTATGTCTCTAGCATTGTCCTGTGAATGAGATATTGAAATGTGTAGCTCAATATTTAAATAGAGGTATTTTTTTCTTCCCTTTTTTGTTTGTAGATGTTAATATGTATTTATTTTCAATAAAGATATTTCCTACTTACATAAATAAGTCCAGAGTAATATCTGTCCTTGATGTTGTGCAAGACGGAGGCTTCATTCAAGCAGGTCAATGCTGCCATGTCCTCCACTTTATCATACTTGGGCGGATTCATCTTCTGGATGTCATCTATGGCGACCATCATCCGCTTGCCCGACTCCGCGATCTCGACCTCCACCTCGTCGCCATGCTCGCCCTTGATCCCGGCCGCCACAAAGCCCTGTGTGGGGTGCGGGACCCATACCAGCCGCTTGCGCGTCCATTCTGCTTGCGTCGCCGGGTCGTTGAAGCTGTTCCGGTCTACCGACAGGTACCGGAGCTCCGGGTCGTTCCTATCCATGTCCACCATCGCGCCAGATCACGCGCGACCCTGGCGATAACCTACCACCGGCACTGAGTACCACATTAAACGGTCGCTAGACCGACACACACCACACGTCGAGAGAACTCCGGGGCCGATCGTGCACGCAGACTGCACGACACGCACGAAATGAGGATACGACGAAACTGACGAGTTGACGACCCACGGTTCACGAGCGACTGACAGCGGCTGAGTAGGAGGGATGGACCGGTCGACGCCCGAATTCACGTTTTGACCGAAATACGTACAGAGTTTTCGTTGTTTAAAAGGACGACGATGTTCTTACACTTATTCTAATTATTAAATTATCACTTTTTGCGCACTTTAAAGAAGTATTTCAGTGGTAATAAAAGTTATTTATCGCAAAAAGCGCTGATAAAACACAAATTAAATCACACCTCAATTTCTAGTTCTGTCAAACGAAAACGTCGCACAATTTTCATTTGACGCGTGTGTCAGTGAGTCAGTGACCGTTATGCTTGCCAGTGATTGGTTCAACGTGGTAGTAGTAGTATGTCTGTTTAAAAAGAACCAATCGTAGGACACCTTTTTCGCAATGCAGTTAAATTATTTGTAAATGAAAACTTATCTACTTTTGTAGACGCGTTCAAAATTAAAAGTACGAACTGAAAATTATAATTTCTGGACATCATCACTGCAGATTATAATGCTTCTGTGGGCTTTTACATTTTATGGTATATATTCAAATATATATAATATCCCACCTAACTTTTTTGCATGACTCCAGTCGCGTGATTTTTTTATAGTTAATTTTTCTGTATATAGATACGAAACCTATGTCTTATTCTCTTAGAATTTTCAATATAGAAATAAAGACTGAAAGTGTGTGTGTACATTCCAACTTATTTCTTCAAAATATTTTAGATATCTCTGTACTTTAACAGAGAAAATTGAATAATCCGTAAAAGTACTGACTTGGTCTCCCTACATTCTTTTTTTAACTAGCCAAATTGGTTTTACATAATTGTGTATTGTGACGTGTTCGTTTGATCCATTATACTTTGTCCATTTTATTAATAGTTTTTTTGACAGCTCTACGATTGACAAATTATAGTAATGTCCTAAGGCCTGTGTGCGCCAAGATTTCGTTTATCATAACCAACGGTTAACATAAGCTAAACGTAAAATTTACTGATCATGACAACCCGTACACCGGTTAAGGACGTAAGCTCGGTTAAGATAACCGCCCGGTTTACGTTAGCTAGTTAACCGGCATACGGGTATATTATAAATAGTAAATTTATAGTAAAGTTATGTTAACTGTTGGTTATGATAACCGAAATCTTGGTGCACACAGGCCTAAAGGACGTAAAAATCGATATCGCTTATTTTTTATTGTATAAAAGAAAGTAATACTTTATATAATGTTAACATATTGGTTTGAACCTTAACATTTTGTTCTCTTATTTACATATAAGCATTTATTTTAATCGTAGTAATCGTTATGTGTGTTACATCACTAAGAGGGCAATACTCGTGCATGAAGTACAATATAATTTGTATAAAATTTTAACGTTAAATTCGAAACTTCATAAGCGTCAGCTGTAAAAAACTATTTATAAAATGGACAAAGTATAATTATGGGGCAAGACCTCCGTGGTGCAGTGGTATGCGCGTTGGACTTATACGACGGAGGTCCTGGGTTCAAAGGATTCAAAGTTAAATTAGATAAAGTTTAATAAAAGGCTTTTATTATCATAGACATAAATACAAATTCTACAATTATTTCATTTTAGCTTATTACTACAAAGATTATTATTGAATTTTATTAATTGTAATAGAATTATTACTATCATTGATGTCGTAATTACTTACTTTTTTTAGAAATTCACTGGAATTAGAATTAAAATAAACCCTATGATTTTGCTGATCACTTCAAAATAAGATATATATATATTTATCACGTCACTTCCAAAAGTCAAAGATGGCGCGTAACGGAAAAATGTGACGCGTAACGAAAAAATGTTACACTAAATTTTTTTCCAGCCCCAATAAAGAAGTTTCACTTCAATAATAATGGAACTGTAACTATATATTATAAATATCTGTATAATATCTAATATTTTATCTGTAACTGTTACGGTTTTATGACAACTGTGACTTGTTTCCAAGCCGTTAACTAAATTTAAAAAATATATGTCAACCGTCATTAACGTCACAATCATATGATACATGGAATAGCCCAGTCAATGTAATTTCATCTCTAATGTAATATATTTATACCTCAAAATATGATTACAGATAAATCGCATAATAACCTATAAAAAACTAATTTGATTTTTAACTAATTATGTAAATAAAAATACAAAGGTTATTATTATGACTTAATACAAGTCATTATAAATAAGTGCGATAATTTTTGCACCCATAGGTCAACGATCAAAGCAATTATCAAAAGCGTTGACGATTTCTTTAATTACTTAACTGCGACCGGTTTCCTTTCACAGAGAAGTTAAGTTATACGATTTTTATTTAGTTCATTTAGTTGCTACCGTATAATCGTGAGTATCAGACATGGCATACATTGTAGATTTGCGCTCGGACACTGTTACTAAGCCTACGGAATCAATGAAGCATGCCATGGTAAACTCTGCGGTGGGCGACGATGTTTTTGGTGAAGATCCCACTGTGAACGCTCTCGAAAGCAAAGTAGCTAATCTTTTAGGCAAGCAGGCCGCGCTGTTCGTGCCCAGTGGAACTATGGCTAACCTTATTGCTGGTAAGTATTAAACGCTATAATTTAAGTTGGTATATTATATAATTGCCTTATTTGTCCGGTGCGTAGCTTTCGCTTCTGCAAAGTATGAAGTTGCGGTATCGAGTTCTGGATTGCGCTATTAAATAACGAACTTGAGCTTGCCCAAGAAATTTTTAGTAGCAGTTAAGAAGTTGATGGTGTTACTGTATGCCTTTGCCACATTAATTCGGATCTGATAGTGATAGCTACATAGCATCACACATTATTGTAGAAAAGTCGACTATAATGGATTTAGGCATCAAACCTCTTTTATATAATATAGGGCTATTATAAGGGCCACCTTATAATATAATATAAGATATTTGGGCTATGCTCTAGTTTTGCAACCACTTTTATGCATAAAAGTAGATGAGAATAATAAGCTTAATAACAAAAATATTATAACATATTTTTTATTGATAATAATTCCTTTTGACTATAATTTATTTATTTATTTATTTGGGATAGAAAACAGTTGTGTACAAGTATGTCTTAAATTAAAAATAAAGTAGATTACAGACTAGTTAAAATACACATCCCACATCACTATCCACGTATTAATTAGCAAAATATTAATGGGGCAAATGAAAACATATTAGTGTAAAAAAGTTAAATTTAACAATAACAAACATAAACTAAAAAAACAAGAAAAAATTTATACAAAGAAAGAAAATATTAAACAAAATTAAAGATTTAAAAGCAATAAAAAGCAAAGCGAGTAAATTTCAAACTTTCATTTCACTTTTTCAGTGTACTTACGACCAACTTCTTAAAAGTGCCGACTCGAGTAGCGAACATGTCAATGTCACTGAAGTGCTTGTCATATGACTGTGTCATTCTAAATATCGGTGATCGTTTACCAGCATTCGTGCGACATTTAGTTGGTGCAAACAGCCGATGTACTCGGCAACTACGTACATGCGTATTATACGGCACACGATAGCAAAGTCTACGCGTTAAAGCTATACAGTCATATTTATTGTGACACAGATCATATAAAAGCATGGCTTCTAATTGCTGACGCCTAGACTTTAAGTCAAGTAGGTTATACTTTTGTAGAAGTTGGTCATAAGATAAACGATTTCTCGTGCATTTGTAGTGCATAGTTTTTAAGAATTTTTTTTGAACGGTCTCAAGGCTCTTCACGTACTTTTCATAATGAGGGTTCCAAATAGCAACAGCATATTCGAGTTGTGAACGTATCAGTGACTTATATAAATGAATATATGTTGATGCTTTCTTAAAATTATTGCTTGCTCTCAATACAAAGCCATACATCTTATAAGATTTATTTATAATATTTTGAACATGCGTGTCCAAGTGTAGTTTACAATCTAACGTAACTCCAAGATCTCTGATGGTGTTAACTTTTTCTAGGTCAACACCACACAGTGAATATTTAAAGTTACTTACTGCTTTTTTCTTAGTAAAAGAAATGAATTTACATTTATTTAGGCTTAAACTAAGTTTGTTTTCAAAACAATATTGAGTAAATCTGTGTAAATCAGCCTGAAGGTTGTGATGATCGTCAGGTGTGTTGATGGTTTTAAAAATTTTCAAGTCATCAGCGTATAGTAAGAAGTTGCTGTGGCGAAAGCATTTATGAACGTCATTTATGAAAATAATAAATAATAGAGGTCCTAGGATCGACCCTTGCGGTACACCAGACGTGATCACAACCATACCCGATTCATATCCGTTAATAACCACTTTCTGAGTTCGATTTGTTATATACGATTTGAACCATCTCCATAGATTACCACGTATACCGTTGTAAGCAAGTTTTTCAAGCATTATTTTGTGATCTACTCTATCAAAAGCCTTTTTATAGTCGGTGTAAATACTATCCGTTTGTTTATTGTTGTCCATATTTTCAAAAAGATTAGTGGTAAACTCAAGAAGGTTAGTTATAGTTGATCTCTTTGTGACAAAACCATGTTGTTGTGTTATAATTATTTTATGTAGGATCGGATAAATGGACTTATGTACAATTTTTTCAAAAAGCTTAGCAACCACAGGTAAAATAGAAATTGGACGGTAATTTTCTACATTTTTCTTCGAACCTCCTTTATGCACCGGTACTATACGTGCCATTTTCCAATTAGCGGGGAATATGCCTTGTTGAATGCACATGCTGTATAAAATGTACAACGGTTTATAAATAGTATTTGCAGTTGACTTGAGAAAGATAGGTGGTATATTATCTAACCCGGATCCCTTAGTGATATCTAGGTTATGTAGTCCTTGCAGTACGTTGTCAACTGTGATAGTGACGTGGTTAATAATATCACAAGAAGCTTTATCACGCTCTTGGATACCATTCTCTAAATTGAAATCGTCAGTGAGATCTGAGGGCACAAAAACAGAGTGGAAAAAATCCGAGAATAATTTACAGACTTCAGTGGGATTGCCTGCTATTTCATTTTTGTAGAACACATTGCATGGTATGGATAGACCGTTTTTCCTATTTGACAGGTATTGCCAAAAGAAATTTGTGTTAACTTTAATACTGTGCTCGACTAAGTTCATATATTCATCAAAGCGAAGTTTTGATTGAACTTTAAACCGAATTCTAAACATGCTAAATACCTCATAATCAGATATGTTATTATATTTTTTCCATTTTATCCATGCTTGTTTCTTGTTTTTAAATATTTTGATCAAAGGGGAATTAAACCAAACGGGAAAATTATTTGATTTTATTATTTTGAACGGTATGTATTTGCGAATAAAACCATAAATAATTTCGTAAAATATATCGACAGCACAGTTAGCAGTTTTGTGTTCAAAAGCTTTATCCCAGTCAAGGCTTAATATTTCTTTATTTATAATAGTATAGTCAGTATTTTGAAAACAGTAGCGGGTTTGAATATTTGTGGGAATAAAAGATTTATCGGCAAAGGGAAAGAGTATATAAAAAGGCGGGTGATGCCTATCAGGTGGTACTAATGTAGTTGGCGCGTTTGATATAATACATTCGCGTTTAGTGGAGAAAAATAGATCTAATAGGTGACCATTATCGTTCTCTATATTATTAAATTGTATTAGGTTCAAGGCTGACAAAACGTTCTCGCCGCCCGGTTGCCGTTCGATTCCTATCGCAACGGTATACGTGATATCGCGAATCAATAAATTCATTGTCAAAAATGTCACAGGTTAACCACGTCTCTGTTAATAATATTATATCGTAATCATACAAAAGTATATTCATATAGAGTGTGTGGAGTTTAGTTCGAATTCCTCGACAATTCTGATAATAAACTGAGAGAACCTTATCCATTAATAAGGAAAAATATAATTAAAAGGATTAATAATTGTAATAATTGTACTGGACACGAGTAGTAATTTCGTAAAATATTATAAATAATACGATTTGATACAACATATGCAAATAATGTTATGAGTATATATTTACTTTTTTGAGAGCCGTAATACTTAAAGACTGATTTATAAGTTAGCACTGAAATTATACAGATAAATTTAAATATGAGCCGATATATACAAAGCGTAATAAAAAATAACTTTAACTTAGATGTAAGTAGAAAATTACAAGTAGCACATAGAATACAACATGACAAATTCTTATTATTACTTTTCTGTGTCCATTTTATCGCTAACGTTGTTGGGACACTTAAATTTACAAAAGTCTTTAATAGACCGCACAGCAAATGCCGGCGAGGTGTCCGTTTGTCGCACGAGGATTGTCGCATTTTTGACCCATACATACTTGAACTTATACTTTTTTGCTTCTTCACGACATTCTCGAAAAAGGTGTTTATTTTTTAATGTAAGATGTTCATTCATATATATATGTTGCGACTGACCAGAGATACCCAACTGGTCACAGATACCCAACTGGTCACAAAATATAAAATTATATTTCTATTTTCAGTCATGGTGCATTGCAACAAAAGGGGCTCGGAGGCGATAGCTGGAAATTTGTCACATATATACAAATATGAGCAGGGTGAGATCTGTATACCTTCATATTTAACATCCAGCAGTAGATCTATGAAGATACCGTCTATAATTGAGTTTTTCTGTCTTAATAAAATTTAATAATGAAGATATTTTGAAGGGGTTGCTACCAACAAGCAAGCAGACAAGTGTCTGAAAAACTTTAAACTTTCATTAAATCATAAAATCTAGTCAATACAACCCCTCATGCTGTATCAGTGAAGATGAAACAAAAAAAATAGTCAAACAAAACATCATTTGTATATTCATTTCTTTTATGTTCTATGATATTAAATTTTCTTTCATTTATTTTTATTTACATATTTTAAAAAAATTTTTAACAATGTTATATAATGCAAAAATATATAAAAAACACTATTAAAAATTTATAAAAAAAATCTGCTCCTCCACTTGCGGGACCTTTGCGGGCCCAAGCAACCGGTGGTGAGGAACCTCCTCACAATACGCGCCGTTTCAAGGACTACTGCCTTCTGTATCCGACCCTTGATCCAACGATTAAGCGAAAGCTTCTTAAGGTGTTGGTCGAAGCTTTTCGCAAAAAGACCATTGACCGAAATGACTATCGGAACAATAATAGTTGACTCAACATTCCACATGGCGGTAATCTCGTGAGCAAGGTCGAAGTATTTTGATACTTTTTCCTTTTCGGCTTTCACGAGATTATCGCTATGACATTTATTATTATCATTGCAAAACAAAGTCGCTTTTTGTGTTTGTCCCAATGTATGCTTTAATCTTTAAAACTACGAAACCAATTTTGATGCAGTTTTTTATTAGATAGAGTGATTCAAGAGTAAAGTTTTTGTGTATAATACATGCATAATATTGTAGAGTAACACTGATAATTTAAGAGGTTTCTGATGTGATGTCGTAATTTAACGCATTTTTTGCGCTTACATTACAAACGCTGGCTAAACCCTACAAGATATATCAAAATAAATTATTACAGTATTGCACACCGTAAAAAGGTCAACAAAAAAGTCCGCGATGGTATATGTCTATCTCTTAGGAATAACATTTTTTATCTTTTACTTTCAGCCAAAATTAATGGTTTATTTACGTAGCGATTTTAAGCAATACTGCATTAATCCTTATCCAATTAAGTATCTTAAATACTTCGTGCATTCAATATAGATGACTATTACTCTTTAGATACATGTAATTTAAGTGAATATTTTCCAAGATATATACGATTCAAAATGCAGGGACATAGCAAGCGCTTGGGGGTCGCGCGGGGCGTGCTTTTTTAATATACTTCAGTAGCAGCATTGCAGCCGTGCGAAGCCGGGGCGGGTCGCTATTATTTAATATAAAAGCTTTTTTAAAAAACTTAATTCATATATCCATAGGTATTTATTCTGCCCTTCTCAGGTGGAGCAGCCCATGTAGCTGGGGTTCTTTTGAGTACAATCCAGAATAAGCCAGATGGTACATTCGACCTGCAGGAACTGGAGAAGCGAATTCGCGGCTCTGACATCCATGAGCCCATCACATCCATGATTGCTATTGAAAATACTCACAATGTTTGTGGTGGCAAGGTAATAAAAAAGAACAAAAGAAAAAATATATAATTTTATATTTAACTCTACATTAAATATTTTTTGCCAAAAGCTCTTGGATCTATTTTACTCACATCTCTTATCACTAGCCTTAGTTGTCTTCTAAGGAATAAATCAATTTAATTGCAGTTTTCATTGCTGCATTATGGCAAACTTTGTATATTTATTTTTATTTTAATTTTAATTGATTCATAAAAGTTATGGTTATTGCAATTCATGACAATTACCACAGTTATTTACCGCAGTTATTGACAGCCACTGACCTAATTAAAAATGGCTTTGTGGTTAGGTTATATGCAGTTGAAATACGTGTAAGAAATTCATTTCTAGGTAATAAATCAGCGGTTTCGTTATTGCTGGTCAATGAGCTCAAGTTCTTTTTTCTGATTAAGTAATTGCCTTTAAGTTTGTGCTGAATATCAGCGGCATCACCAGGTATTTAGGTAAGCGCATCGCCAGAACGACCTGAACGAACAATGTTACTTCTACCACCAAGTTGCATCCTGTGTAAATGTGACTTTTTTTGCAATGACGCCTCCATGACCATAGATAACGTTGAAAATCTAGAACCTCGTCTTCGCCGGCGAAGAGATACTGGGTATGATATGTTTCCGAGTCTCAGGTCATTGTCCTTATTTCTTCATTAGGAATGTAGCCATGTAGGGCACTTTCTGGGCATCTACGTTTGCAAGAGGCGCTAGGGTCAGGGAAGAACAAGTTGGTTGGGGTGAGTGACATGACAGTACATTTGTTGTAGGTGCTACCGCTGCAGTGGGTGGATGATCTGTCAGAGCTGTGCAAGCGACACTCCATTACCTTACACATGGACGGTGCGCGGCTGCTGAACGCCAGCGCGTACCTGCGTGTGCCGGCCGAGCGGCTGGTGCGCGGCTGCGATAGCGTCGCCATGTGCTTCAGTAAGGGACTGTCCGCGCCCGTCGGCTCCGCGCTCGCCGGCTCCTACCACTTTATACAGCAGTAAGTAGATATTGACTTTGTCAACTACGAACCTATGGTCTTCCCTAAAATACCTAGCAGCTGTTCCATGATTTAAAGCCGCCATACAAATTAAATACAGCCGCTGCGTAATGAAATGGTCGCAACGATTTTCTTTTGGCCACCATAATACCGTCATTCTCTTATTCGTCATCAGTTATTGTACTGGCGCATTCAGTAGGCTTGTATCTATGTCCTGAAGTAGACTCCCGTTTTTGACGTGACAACGACTAATAATTTTAAATTAAAAATTAATATATTTGTTATAAATTTAAAATATAAATTTATAAAATCAAAATCAATTATTTTATCAATTTAAATTAATATTTATAAAAATATACTTAAATTAAAAATTTTAAAAACCAATTAAATGCTACCATTCCATTGACATATTAATACTATAGACTTCGGGTCTAATGCAAAATTTACGTCAAAAGTGTCCCAAGATATTTTATACACACTAGGATGTATTTATGTTTTTATAAACAAAATAACATTGTAATGTATGTCTTATCGTATTGTTATACAGTCTAATTTGCAACGGTCTAATTGCATGCAATTAGTAATCAGCTTCGATTGACGGTTACCATGGCAGCCTTTTTTGACATGACAGCTTCTCGTGAAAATAGGACAACATAAATGGTGTGGAGTCGGTAGCTTTCAAATTTTTTTGGCATCTTATATTTATATGTTATATTTACAGCAAATTCTAATTTATATTTACATATCCCTCCTCTATATGCTGGGATAAATCTTGTACCAAATAATAATTGTTGTAATTATCTTGTATAAAATAATAATTAGTTATAATAATAATTAATTACAAACCAAATCCACTAATGTACAAAATGATATGCCACTCGACATAGTTCTTTACTTTGAAATTTTAAGTTCTCGATATTTTCCTCTTTTTAATTAAACTGAAAATATATTTTTTACTTCAATGACGTTAGATCACTTTTTTAAATAACTGTTCCTAATTTCATGTAGATAATTAGGTTATCAAATTAACCCCTGTGGGCCTGACATTCAAACCTTCTTTGAGAGCTATAATGACAGCTGTCATTACCCCACGGTACTGGGCTGTGAAACTTTAATATACCCTTATGGTAAAAGTTATTTGATTAATATTCATGACATAAAAAATAAAAGTTGACATAAAAATAAAAATTTTTGAATTGAAAATAATCAAATTATTTTCATTCAAAAATTAAGTAATTAAATAATTCAAATGTTAAACAACAAAATAACTCTATGCAGTCGTTGTTTAAAACATTCTATTGCTCACGGCGATCCGAACTAAATGTGGTTAATTAGATAAACAAACCCGTCTATCCTATACGCGGGTAGCGTATGGGAAGAGTACAGGATCGTTTGTTCATTTTGGTTGGTTATGCAATTCGTTTCTATAGTTTATTAAAATTTTAATAAAATAGCCTGTTTCTAAGCAAAATAATACTTTAAAATCATCAGAATATTTACTTACTGAAAATATGGTACACCGTCTTCTTTTCTCACCTTACTCGGGAGTTCTTACAAGTTTTTTATAACACATTACGGCATTATTGACGTGTATTCTGTCAATCAGCTAATATGAGACTGAATTGCGATTGGATCTCATTTCGCGTTTTGGCTTACTTTTGGTTCGGACACTTTTTATCGCTGACCCGAAGTCCATAGTATTATTGTCATTGTACATTCCATCAAGATTTTCTTAAGTGCACCCGCGCGAGTTTTAGCGATAGCCCTTTATAAGGGTTGGTGAACAGACCGTAAAATTTATAATTCTTGTATATTTTTCGCCATAGAATGTCATAAAAGGTTAACGCCCAAATGTTCAAACGCAAATTAAATTTAATTGCATATCAAATCGGCTTACTTTGACAGTTTGCAACTGAAATTTGCCAAAATAAGTTTACTCAAGACATATTTAAATTAAATTTGTGTTTGAGTATTCGGGCGTAAGTGACGTACCTGCGCATGCTGGCTGAGCGGCTGGTGTGATGGTTACATAACTTGCACCGTTTGTTGGTTTGATCAGAGCACGCCGCATGCGCAAGATGCTGGGCGGCGGCATGCGACAGGCGGGCGTGCTGGCGGCCGCTGCGATCGTCGCGCTGGACGAGGTGGCGCCCAAGCTTGACCTCGACCACAAGCGAGCCAAAAGGCTGGGGAAGGGTGAGTCAATGGAGGATTTCATATTGTTAGGTATTAAGTTTCAGTGATATCGGAGTCTCGTCAGAGGCAAACTTTCATTGGCCGCCGGAATTCACACACGCGTGACACAAGAGGTGAACGGTTCGGAGCGCAGTGGCGGCAGTTACGGAGCCTCGAGGGACGGTATGTACTCTCTGGATTGTGTCCCAGAAGGGAAAAAATAAAAATAATAAATGAGCCAGATACACATTAAACAAGCAGAATATAAAAAAAAATAATAAAAAAGTAAAACCGACTTCGATCCGCTCCGCTATTCTACAATCCCTCACTTCGCTCTGGATTCAAAAAAGCGTCCTCGCCGTAAAAATATTACTTTGCTCTCTTATGATACGGTCTACTATTTATAATTGTTAATCCGCAGTTATCGAAGGGCTGTTTCTCAAGACGTTCTCGGTGGACGTGGAAGGGCAGCACACCAATATCGTGCTGGTGCGGATAGCGGCGCGCAGTCCGCTGACCGCCGACCAGGTGCTGACGCGGCTGGCGCAGGTCAGCCTCGCAGAGACGCAGGTAGGATAACACTGCTGTAATTATGCACTCATTGCGGGCTTTGAAGCGCCCCGAGTCAGATTTTCTAAAGAGTGTATTGAATACCGCAATAAGGCAAGGCAATGCATAGTTCTATACTGTCACAGCTCAATGGAACTTGTCAACTGGCACAAGATTTAAAATCTTTTGCTAATTGACGAACTGTTGACGACAGTCCTTTGTCGACGTCCAAAAGCTCAAAAAAATCAAAAACATTTAAAAATTTAAAGTACAAAGTAAGCTACTGTTTTACAAGCACTTGAAACGTCAAGTCTGTCGGTAAGTAGTGACTCTACCACCGGTTCGGAAGGCAGATCCGGCCGAGAAGAGCCGGCAAGAATCTCAGTTGTTGCTAATTTAAAAATCAATGTTCCAATTTGTATTTTATTATTTACGATTTTAGTTATCCTGTCGTATGTAAAAAAACTCGATTGCTTCCGTCGTCGTTCAGTATTATTCAATGTAGAATTCTGCGTCTGCAAATTATAGTGTCCGACCGAAAGTTCGGTTTCGGCCGAGTTTCGGCGGCAGTTTCGGTTTCGGCCTAAATTGGCCGAAACTTATGCCGAAACCGAAACTGATTTCGGAACTAGTCGCACGCTCGCCTAGCGGCAACACTATGGCGGACGCTGGCGACCCTGTTCAGGAATTGTCGTGCGCCGTTCGGGTAGCTCCGTTGCAACAAAACTCAGTCATTAATGTAAAACTTAGTCAGTTTATGCAACATAATGTGTAAAATGCATCAAATTTCAGTATTTAAAGGAATTTTATACTTGACCACATAAGTTTTGGTTTCGGTTTCGGTTTCGGCCGAAACTGAAGCCAGGGCCGAATATTCGGTTTCGGTTTCGGCCAGAAAACCAGTTTCGGTCGAACTCTACAAATAATATACACATATACGAGTATATACAACAATTGTTTGTTTATAAATATTTGATTATTATGTATTGGTGGCAACAGGGTGACTGCAAGACTCCAAACGATGAAGGCGTGATAGTGAAGGCGATCTGCTTCAACGAGAAGACGATCCGCCTCACGCTGCACTGCGAGGTGTCGGACGCAGATCTGTGGCTCGCCATCATGAAGATCACCTTCGTGTTCAAAGAGCTGGACGCCGCCAACCCTGTCCCTGATAGTTAATGCATTACAGCAGTTGGCCTAGGATACACTGCTAAAGTAGAGAAAAAAACGTCGTCGTCTAATAGTAGTCAAATCGATAATGCCACTCTCCCTTTCGTTTCGTGGGGCGAAATAGTTAGCGACGTGGTTTTTTGCTCTACTCCAGTTATCTTTGCGCATCTTAGGACTACGTTATCGTCGCCCTATAGTGGTTGTGAGACTCTTTTAACGCAACGAAAGAGAGCGATATATTTTTGACTTCTGCTATCGGGCCACGATGCTTTTTTCTACACGAGATATGTCTTGCAGCGCATGCTAGGCCTACAGGGTTGTTAAAGAAATATTAGAAGAAACTAAAATACATATGTATCATTGTTTTTAAATTTTATTTATATAGTAATGAAAAAATATATTGATTTGTCTTATATAACAATTGTTGCAATAGTTATAAGGAACGAAGTTTCTTACCGCATGTTATGTGCGGATGAGGCCTACACTTTAGACAGTTTTGGGTTGGACGGTTGATAATAAATTGATGGAGTCATTCTCTCTGACCAGGAGTTCATAGACCTCAGACGCAGTTTTTAACCTCCGACGCAAAAACGACGGGGTGTTATAAGTTTGACGTGTCTGTGTAAATGTATGTGTCTGTCTGTGGCATCGTAACTCCCAAACGGATGATCCGGTTTTAATGCGGTTTTTTGTTTGAAAGATATACCAGCCGAATGTTCTTAGCTATTTTTGGTGGAAATCGGTTCGGGTCTTCAAGGTCATCAGGTGTGATAGAAACACTCAGTTTGCTTGAAAGCATGTGTGTGATCTGACATTTGAAACACTATCTTCTGGAACCACTGAGCTGGTCTGATGATAAGGCTCGAAGGTAGGAGACGTAACCCTGGTCTACCTTTTTAGTAAACCCATCGAGTTTGGGCTCGTTGAATTTGTCTTGACTGGTTCTTTTCATGTTTCTAACTTGGGTCGGGGTTTTTTAAATTTCTAATTTAATTAGTTATTATGTATTCAGGCTATAAAACGTATTGCCTGCATATTATTATATTATTTAAATTAAATTTTGCGAGTCACTAAAATCTAAGACGCTTGGTTTAAATAGCTGATTTACCCATAACCTTATCAGCAGTTAAGTATGTACTAGAAGGCATGATAAAGACAGAAGTATATGTGTATTGTGTTCATTTGCTTCCCTGTGACTTGTTATATTTTATTATTTTATGGACGTTAAGAACGGATGTTACTTTTTATATTTTGAAAATACCGCAAATGGTAAGATTATTAATGACGACTTGAGTGTTAGTTTGTTTAAATCAGACTGATATTGAGTTTTGCCTTGCTGGTTATATCATAGCCTGTCGGATATATTATAAAAGTTAAGCTATAAGCATACGAATTGGGACCACAGTAACACCCCTACGTTAGTCTTCCAAAGTGCAATATTATAATTATTTTAGATATACGTAAGACTGTAAAACAGTTCAAAATTGTTACAAAGTCAAGAAGTTACAAAATTTATAATGACTTAATGCATCAGTAAGGGCTAACGCTAAAACACGGGCGGGTGCGGGCGCGGGCGCACGCGTCGTACGACCGCCGCGGGCCACAAATCCGCGAGCGGGCACCCGTCGCGTGCCCCCGTCTCAGCGATGCTAGTACAATTTTGATGTCGAGCGTGTACAGTTGTGTCAAGTAGATTACCATGGATTATTTACTAATTTATTATTTGGCAAAAGACGTCAACGGAAACAACGTCGACTGCATAACCTGTTGTTGACAAGCAGGTTACTCAGCGGAGAATTCGATACTTCATTCGCCATATCCCATAATACTGGCCGAAATTGCACCTCAATTATTACGCGCTATGTATCGATGTTCATGATTGTACCTAGCCTCCGACGCGTGTGACCGTGGCATCTAGCGGCGCTCGACCGATTTGTAGAAACAAACCCGCTCGCGTGTGCCCGCCACCCGCGCCCGCGCTCCTTCGCTGTACATACTATTTTTCATTATACACACGCGAGCGTGTGCCCGCGCGAGTTTTAGCGTTAGCCCTAAGCCTGGCATACGCCCGAAGCGATATCTAGCAAGTCGAAGGATGTTGTCTCGGACTACTGCCTCTATCACTATGGAAACGAGAGATATCTCGAGTTTAGACATCGACAAAATAATGTTGCCCAATAGCGGCGTAAATAAAAATGTCGCTCTCTCTTTTGTTATGTTGGGGCGAAAGAGAGCTACAGTTTCTCATCGTTTTCTCTACACAAATTGTCTCTTCGGGTGAGTGTTAGGCTGAATAAAATTAGGCACAAAGATAGATTATAGGCTGGAAAAGCACGTTATTTTTTATATGTATGTGTTATGTTGTATTAACTAAATAAAAGACAAGATTGAGTTTATTTTTCGTTTTATTTTTATTATTAAGATCACTGCCTAGATCACAAAACTGTAATAACGAAAACATCTAGACTATAGTATATTATGTTATGTATTTAGGACATTACTCTTTCAAGAAACTATTTAAAATGTTTTAAATATGTTTTATTACTTACATTTAAATTAAAAAAGAATGAAAATTATATGTATAATGTATATACTTTTAAACATAGGTAAGTATTTTACTAACATTGAAAAAATATGTATATATGAATAAAAAAAACTAAAAATTATAATTCTATAGTTTTGCGAATATTGGTATGTAATCCAATTGACAACGACACATAGTCACAGGAATTCCTCCTATTCCCTCACTTGTAACCAGGGTCCATTTTTAATAATTATACCAAATAATAGCAAAGATTGGCCTAACTGACAAACACTCTATTATGTAGTTTTCGTGCCCTGTTAATTACATAAGTAGACGCACGCGACTCTGCTTCATAGACAATTGAATATATACCAATGATAATCAATATTACACAACACAAAACTACTCAGTATAATTTCCAGTTTATAAGATAGTGAAGTTAATGAAAAAATGACCTACTGGTACGCCTTGGATGCGATAATAGATAGGATGGGCTCTGTCGCCGCACCCGTACTGTGAATCCATGGAATGCTAAAAACTTCGTCTTTTTCTCATGAAAAAGAAAGATCGACCAATAGCGGGCGAATTCTAACATATCGCTGTCTCTGTCATCCTATCATAATGAAAAAGACATTTTGGATTTGTCGACAATATGTTTGTCTATAACATATATAAGGGCTACTGGCGTTAAGAGGTCCATCGCTATAGTTCTTAGCGTAGTCGTGGGTAAGAATATTCAGATTTTAATTGATTCCAAGAATATAAAAATATAAATATAACATCTACACTAATTAAGTAATTGATGAGCTTTTATATGAGCACAGCACACCTATATTTACATTTATAAAGCAGATTCAAAAGAGCATTCAAGCCTACTTGAAATATGAATGTATATTTGACAAATTGTGCGGGATTGAGAAACCACACTTTTATATTTTATAAAAATTGTAGCTCTCAGGTTTGAAATGTAAACATGTCAATCAAATGTCACGTCAAAAATGTAACATTAAGACTATTTCTTTTATATCAAAAGTTACAATGCATTCTGTTCATTCCAAATCCTATACAATTCATCAGGGTCACCATATCCATGGGATGCTATCACATCTTTGTACCCATTTAAACTATAGTGTTTCTTATAGAAGTGGAATTTGGAACAGTGTGTGGGTTTGACATCTAGCTTTTTAGCCACAATACCCAAATAGATATCGTCGAATCTAAAGGTTTTGACGAACAAACTACCCACGTAAAACAGTTTCATACATTGGTTCGAGAGGACAAAAGCACCTGCAGTCACGTACGGCGGCCATTTGTTCCATGGATACTCTTGCAAGGACACTCTCCATTTGCTCCAACTAAAACGCTGAGGGGCCGAATTAAAGACGTAACCGGCAAACAGTATTCTATCTCTCTCATCCCCATTATTTTTACTATTGTCTATCTCATTCGCACTTTCAGGAGTGGGATTATCGTGAACATAGTCTAACAAATTCTTAACAGATATATACATGTCATCATCAGTGAATAAATAGAAGTCAGCAGTAGAGCAGTGCTCATACAACCAACGGAATGACATCATTGTTTTAATAGTATTGTTGTAGTAGCTGTCATGGAAGTCTATTTGTATAATGTCCTTATGGTCAGCCATTTCACGTTCTACCCTCACTTGGGTGATTGACTTCAGGTCATCGATTCCTAAAAAGAATAGAACCTTAACAATTCTTCCTGGTATAAGATTCTCTTGACCGTAGGTCTGACGTATTGCATTTCGCTTCGCAAAGTTGTCCATAGCAGATTTTACGACTATAAATAAATCTAACCTCTCCAATGTAGAACATTTTCCGGAGTTAGTTAGAAACCTGTAGGGATACAAATTTATTGGTGCGACACTGGGTTTTTTTCTATTAAGGACCTCATTTACCAATGGCCTTATATCAGTATTAAGCGGGTAGTCGAAATTATCATCGTAACTCTTAGAGAAGACATAGTCACTCACACCAACATAGTAGTATATGTACACAAGGACACACGCACACACACAGTATAAGTAGACTCTTCTTTTCCTCATTTTTGTTTAAAGTCTATTTCACTTGAGATTCTAACTTGAGATATCACTGGGGTAGCAGTTATCTGAAAAAGAAAATGGTATTTTAACATTTACTAACTAGTAAAATATTATTAGATCTTTTTTAATTGTCGCTTATACTTGACTTGACTTAACATTCAAAAATCACAAATTAAATAAACAGTAATTATTTATTTTAATTGATTTTCAATTAATCAATCAATCGATCATTTATTTCCCAAAAACATAAGTATGACATGGAAATACATCAAATACAAAAACACAAAATAAATTACACTTGAAATATGTCGTATATAAATTTAAAACTTAATAATATTAAGACTACAATTTAATGTTGAAGAACTCCCTTACAGAGTATTTTTACATTGTTGAACAATTTGAATTATTAGCAATTACTACATTTTTCCAAGTTCTCAGTTGGAATGTTTGTAATAAACCGCAGTGTTTACCCATAAACTGTGATATCTTATCATTTACTGTTATTTGTTTGTACTGTCAGGCTATGTAACTTACTTTACAAGTAACTTTTATGATCTTTCATAATATTATATGAACTGAAATTTTGAATTGTTTAAAACATGGTATCAATTTACTGTTGTCTATTAAAATCTTTGCTTCCAAGAAAACTTTGGGAGTATTGAGTTGAAATGAATACCCTTGGAACTAGGAGAAAAATTAAACCTTACTACGCACAATGTAGGCAACTCTGTTTGATCATGTTATCTAACACAGAATGCAGTATATAAAACTTCTACTTTTCTCTCTGTCTGTGCAGGCAAAGGTATGAAGCTACTCTCAGCTACTGACCATTAGAGAAAAATAAACTGTGTTGCAGATTAGAAACACACATTAGCTCATACAGAGATGTATCTCTCACACTGTAGCTGATGGACACTGGGGTTAGGTAGTGGGGGCAGATCTGTTCTGCAGCTTAGAAACACACATTAGCTCAGTATCTCTCACACTGTAGCTGATGGACACTGGGGTTAGGTAGTGGGGGCAGATCTGTTCTGCAGCTTAGAAACACACATTAGCTCAGTATCTCTCACACTGTAGCTGATGGACACTGGGGGTAGGTAGTGGGGGCAGATCTGTTCTGCAGCTTAGAAACACTTACTAGTTCACAGAGGTGTCCACAGTGGAGCGAATGGACCCTGGGGGCAGGTAGTTGCTGCAGATTTGTTGTGCAGCTTAGAAACACTCACCAGCTCACAGAGGTGTCCACAGTGGAGCTGATGGACACTGGTGGCAGGTAGTGGCTGCAGATCAGTTGTGCAACTTAGAAATACTCACCAGCTCACAGAGAGATATCCACAGTGGTATAGCTGATGGACACTGGGGGCAAATA
Source organism: Mycalesis mineus (assembly GCA_034621355.1). NCBI lineage: Eukaryota > Metazoa > Arthropoda > Insecta > Lepidoptera > Nymphalidae > Mycalesis > Mycalesis mineus. The sequence goes on along the minus strand of JAXAVZ010000204.1, from coordinate 112,299 downwards.
GTGGCAGCGGATCTGTTGTGCAACTTAGAAACACTCACCAGCTTACACTGGGGTCCACAGTGGAGCTGATGGACACTGGGGGCAGATAGTGGCAGCAGATCTGTTGTGCAACCTAGAAACACTCACCAGCTTACACTGGGGTACACAGTGGAGCTGATGGACACTGGGGGCAGGTAGTGGCTGCAGTTCTGTTGTGCTTAGAAACACTCACCAGCTCACAGAGAGGTGTCCACGGTGGAGCTGATGGACACTGGGGGCAGGTAATGGCTGCGGATTTGGTTGTGCAGGCGAGCTATTTCATTGTCCTGACTCTCCATCTCACGGACCAGCTGTGTGAATTGGACAATGCCTGCAAATAATTAATTTATATCATAGTAGGTGCACTATCCTTAATTGATAAAATTAGAAATACAAAGATTACTAAATACCTTGAATATTAGTCATTCACAAACTTTAAATTATGAGATATTTACTAAGATGCAAAGAGAAATCTAAAAGAGGCACTGAAAACTTTATCTAGAACTAAGAAATTTTTATAGCAAAGAATTTGACTTTTTCATAGTCACTTAGTTTTCAAGATGATATAAGACATATTCATACAACAAACATATTTCATTGAAACACATTTTCCTGTAATTCATCACATATAAAAATAGATGTCAGTGTGATGAGTAATAGGCTATAGCAATATGTCTATTATTTTAATATAATTTTAAACACAGGATATTAAGTGGAAACTTTACTTAACTCAACTTATATTACTGACTTTAGTATCAATTCCAAAGTTTTAAAAAATTCAAGTAGTTTAGTAATAGTCAAAACCTAAATTAGGAACCAAAAGGGTGAAAACTATAATAATACGCGATTACCACTGCCCTTAAAGATTTGCAACACCAGAGGAGCTGTAATGTATTGCCGGCCCATGAGGAAAGTATCCAATCCAATCCAATCCAATCTCAATAATTAATCCCTTAAATAATATAGGTACTAAAGGCATCCAATATATTAAAGACAAAGAAACTAATATTAAATATTGAAATTATATTGACTCACCTTCCCTAGAGCCAGCAAAACCATGTCGTTTAATAGTCTCTGTCTCAATTTGCACCACCATGGGGAAGACCAGCTGCATCATCTTCAGCATTTCATTGCCCGCTGCCTCCTTTGCCTCGTCTAACTTTGACGCATAGTCAGGGGACTCCAGAGAATCGAGAACTTCGTTCAAGATCACTCTCACTTGGTCAACAGTCACATTTGGAGGAGAGGCCATATTATTAATAAGTTGTTGTTTGATCTGCAATGGTAGGGAGCAATATTAAAATAGAAGACCACTTAAGGTAAAACCAGCAACCAAAATTAGTAATCTTATAAGATAATCCCAAATCTTCTGACAGTTGAATATAATGTAACTATCTTACCTTGCTTGATAGTTGCGTTAAAACAATTCCGAGTCCTGAGTAAAATTTATGTCATATATAATCTTTTACAATCATTTTCATTTCCTTACAAACCAATGCAAATGTCTTGTGATGCAAACCAAAATTTAATTATTAAAAAATAATATTTCTGCCACCCCTAGACAACTACACAACAGTGAACATAGAAAACATAAAACTATGTTGTCATTATTCCTTGAATTTTTAGATTCATAGCTTGAATCTATATTTTTAATCTGCTATAATCAAAGTATGAATAAAAATAATCTGTGTTTGTCTTTGGAAATAAATGTAGATTCAAAAGAGTGCTTAATGCATAGATTAAAGACAATCTATGGCTTAATGGCTTAAGTATGGCTAAGTGCTAAATAAAATATGAAAATTTTACCTTGAAATAAAATTTGTATTATGTTTCCTAAGACGTCAGAAGTCCATTATGAAGAGTACATCGTCTTCTTCCGCTAGATTTCAAATCTTTTCCGTTCGATCCCACGTCACGCGAATTCTGCGAACTAATTCAAAAAGCAGGAACAAACGCCGCCATCTATTTTAAAATCATTGTCGGAATAAGATGTCCCTGAGGAATAATAGCCCCAGGAAGACATCATCTGGACTTCTGACGTCTTAGGAAACATAATACAAATTTTATTTCAAGGTAAAATTTTCATATTATGTGTTCCGTTTGACGTCAGAAGTCCATTATGAAGAACTGTTTGTTATCTCCTGGCGGCGTGTACTAAAAAGAATGCAACAATGTGATTAAGACAATTTATTTCTTATATTGTAATTTTAGAAATTAAAAACAAAAGAAGTATGATAATACAGAACAAATAAAATAAAACTATAATCAGTATGTGTATATTATATAAATTACCATGTTTCGAAAAAAAACTAATAATTTATTATGAGATTAAATATATGATTCCTTAAACTAGAAAGTACTGAGAAAGGGACTTAGTATTTGAATCAATATTTTTAAAATCTATTTCCTTATGGTAAAATCGTCTAAAAGTATTCTCATGACGCCAATTTGCCTTGGACAAAATATCATTTACGGGATAATGTTCAACCCAGTTTAAGGACGACACTGCAGATCTGAAACTACCAGGCGTAGCCTCAATGCCAGCCTCTAATAAAAGGTTCTTAACCCAACCACCAATAACTGTTGCAGAGGCTGGTCTGTATGGTTCTCGTGTGGAAATAAACAAATTTGTCATAGACCCTCTAACACTATTAGACACATTAACTAAGGTTCTGAGCCAAAACAAAGGATTCGTATTCTGTACGGGACAGGACGTAAAAGTCCAGCTCGACTGCTGGTATGTAGCGGAATCTGTCTTCGAACCAAAAACGGGGTGCAAGGTTATACAATTATTCTTATCTACAAAATGTTGAGGATCACAATGTAGCAATGTAAGATCATGAACTCGACGGCTAGATGATAGCAAAAGAATTGCAGCAGTACGTTTTGATACTTCATATAAGTTACTATGACAAGGATTTGTTTCCTGTAAATACTTAATGAGAATTCTTGCATCCCATATGGGGATTTTAGGAAGTATGGGCATAGCTAACGAGACTGCTTTCAAAATGTGTTTAACTAAATGATTTGATGAAATATTTATATTTGAAATTGTTTCACAAATAGAAGCTATAGCTGATTTATGTACCAGTATGGTACGGTAAGCTAAATTTTCTTCTAAATACAATTTTGCCAAATATCTAGCCACCTCACTGGGTAATGGACAACGAAAATTTACTTTATTTAATAAACACCAATCTGTCCACTTTCTCCAAATGGGGGCATATGTTTTAAGCGTCGATGGTCTCCAACAAGATAAAAGAAGATTTTTCTCCTCTTCAGACCAGTTTTCCGTTAAACTGTCCCACCCAAAATAAGCCACGCTTCCAAGTTCAGCGACTCGATGAAAGCTGGTGGACGCCCCGATGTCGAGTCTATTAGTGTCTTGTCTAGATCTCGAATCTTTATAGGCCGTGCTAGAGCACGACTTTTCAAATCCGGGCGCCAAAAGGGCTTCTTCCACTTGGGTGCCACTATTACGTATTTGCCTGCTGCCGAGTTTAGGTGTTGCAAGACGCGAGGAAGTAGTCCGGGCGGTGGAAAAATCCAAGCTAGATCGTACATCCAAAATTTGCTGAACGCGTCGTGAAAGGAGGCGTTCAAGTCGCTCAAGTCGAGAGATGCATAATTTTGAACGACGTGAGCTCTTTGAGACGCAAACAGATCTATGACTGGCGTTCCCCATACGTTGAAAATTCGAGATGTTGCTCCTTCTAGCAAATGCCACTCCGAGCCCACGCGATTGCGCGATAGATTGTCGGCTTCGGTATTGTACACTCCCGGAAGGTAATGAGGGAGAAGTACAATATTCAGGCTGTCCGTCAGAGTGAAAAGCTCCTTTGTCAAGTCCAGAAGCCTTTTCGACCTTGTTCCTCCTTCGTTTTTTATGTATGAAATCACTGTTTTGTTGTCGCTTTGTAAAACTACTGTAGAATCTCTCAGTATTAGGGCCTTGGCTGAGATTGCAGCAATCACAGCCCACATCTCTTTCAAGTTGCAATGGAACTTTCTCTGTTGTTGACTCCATGAGCCCGTCACTATGTCGTTGTTCACAAGAGCACCCCATTGTATGTCCGATGCATCTGTTATAAGATAATTTGTAAAACTTCTCTCTTGGTGAATTGGAGTCGATTGACAAAGATTCTCTAGCCACCAAAGTAGTTCGACACGCACCTCTTCCGGATATTGCATGAGTTTTCGTGAACCTCGGTGTAGATACTTTTGGTGACGTTGCAGAACACGGCAATGCAACCTTCCCCGGTGGGTGATGAAGGTCGCAAAGTTGAGATACCCTAAGAGGCGTTGCGCCTGCTTGAGGGTCCAACTGCCGATTGCAAGGAGAGATTGCAGACTCTGACGGATTCTCGCTACTTTCTCTGGAGGTAAAGACTTGCAGTTTTGTTGCGTGTTCCATGTTATTCCTAAATACTCCAGAACTCTCGTCGGTGTTGTGACTGATTTCCCGTGGTTTACACACCAGCCCAGACTGCTTAAGAAATCTATTGCCATATGGACGTGTGCTCTCAGAGTTTCCTTTGACTGGTGAACAATGAGGCAATCGTCCAGATATACCACTAGGCGAAGTCCTTTGTCGCGTAATATTTGTGCAGTCCAATTTGTTATGGAAACAAACATTCTTGGCGCGGCTGCTAGACCAAACGGTAGACAAGTCATTTGTAGCAAACGACCTTCGTAACTGATTCGCAGATAACGTCGATGCTCTTTCTTTATTGGGATATGATAATAAGCTTGACTCAAATCGATCTTGACCATCCAATCTTTGGGTTGTAAAAATTTTGGCAGTTGATGGTGGTGAAACAGATGAAAACGCTTCGGTATCATGAATTTGTTCAAAGCTTTTAGATTGAATATCACCCTGTTTTTTCCATCGCTTTTTGGTATTATGAAAAGCGGGGAAATAAAGGATGCCGTTGGAGGAGCTGGTTCTAATACCAGAGCTTTCAACATTTTCAAAATTTCCAAAGTCATATTCTCTGAGGTTGGGGTCCGATATTCTGTCAGAACTTTCAAGGTTGGAAAGACTAGCGGAGGGGCGTAATTGAAAGGAATTCGGGCCCCCGAAATTAGTTTTAAAATAGTCTTGGGCGGTTTGAAAATTAGCCACTTGTTTCGAAATTTTTAACAGCCGCCCGAAAAAGTAACCGAGTCATTTTCTCCTATTTTTTGAACGGGTATCCTTTCGTCCCCCCTTTTTCTTATTAGCAAAGTCCCTATCTCTATTCCCGTCCTTTCGCTGCTTATTCTTGATTTGTTGCGGACGAAAATTAAGGACACGCGAAGTAGACGGTAACGGTGATTTCGAATCTACCCGAGAATGCGTGGGAGTTTTAAGACTCCTTTGAAGTTTATCAACACCACCAATTTTTTGCAAATATTGAGCTAAATTTAAAGAATTAAAAATATATTCTTCAGAAGGAGGTATTTTTGTTAAATCTTCACGAATAAATTTGTCTTTAAATTCTTTTAAAAGTTGTTTTCGACGAAATTCTATAATTTCTGCACGTTTACCGCATATAATCTGCAGGATATCATGCGAAACAATTTTATAGTTTGATTCCGAGCCAAATAACTGTCTAAGCTTCTCATACAATGCAATTGAAGAGATCTGTGTACCAGCTTTAGAAGACCATTCAATTACTGATTGTAAAGCCTCATTTAGTAACTCGTTCTGAGCCAGAAACGCGTTTGACAATGCCGCAAAACTACGTTCCATTTTAACCCATTTCACTAAGCTATAAGAATCCTCAAAACGCCTTAACTCTTCATTAATATGCAACTCTGTAAAAGCTGGGGACGCCACATATTTCTTTTGCGCGTCATTATATCGCACCGCATTCCAATCTGCAGTATTAAATCTTTGCATAGAAGATATTTTATTTATCCGATCTGGTGTTGCTTTTTGAACGGATGGTTCTTTAATCGAAACCGCTAAATTCGAAATGTCGATCTTGTCGGGGGACCGTGAAAATGGATCTGATACAGCTGTAGAATTTGGTAAATTCTGTTGCATTGGCAGTTGAGCACATAATAAATTATTAACTTGACTTACCAATTGTTGAGTAAGCGACTCAAACCTGCGATCCAATTCTTCCGACTGGCTGCGGGTCCTTGAGCGGCTACGGTCCCCCGCGCTGCGGCGTTTTCTTTTCGACGGTGGCAGTGTTGCTTCCGACGAGTTTTCATTCTCACTAGAAGAATCTTCTGATCGAACTTTCTCGATCTCCGATGACGCGGGTATTTCCTCCATTTCGTGTACACAAAACTTACGTAACGGAAAACATCTGCTAGTTAAAAATACTTTTTACTTTAAATCTCAAAAGATTTTTAACAAAAATTCTAACGGTTATGCGTAGTTGAAGAACAATGCAACAATGATTTTAAAATAGATGGCGGCATTTGTTCCTGCTTTTTGAATTAGTTCGCAGAATTCGCGTGACGTGGGATCGAACGGAAAAGATTTGAAATCTAGCGGCAGAAGACGATGTACTCTTCATAATGGACTTCTGACGTCAAACGGAACACATAATAACAATTTGACATAAAGTCATGGCTGTACGGTGCTTTTCCCTACGGGAAATAATAATAAAGAAATTATGTTTCATTTTATTTTTGTTTTTTGTTGTGCTTTTCCATAATAGCAGTTGATAATTTAAAAAGAAAAACCCAATAATATAGCAATTTAATGTAATCTTATCAAACACTCATTTATCTTTAATGACTAACATCAATATTAGTATAATAGTTTAACAACAGTATTGCTGTAAGATTATCGGCACTGAAAACCCATTACCTAGGCGAGATAATTTCCGTGATGAATCATAAAAGAAATTGTGAATAGAACGGTAAACAATTTATCTATTTATATTATTCAATTGAACTTTAAAATAAAGTAGATAGTACAAAATGTTTGAACTAATGCGAATTGGGCAGTTGATATTACTTTATTGAATAGGTTAGAAATACATGTTAGTCCTAACACTTGCAATTAAAAAAAAATTGTGGTCCTGTGTAACAAATTATTAAGGAGGATATGTTTTTGAAATAAGTATCTTATAATGTTTACAGAGTTAATTAACACAAAAATGGAAGACGAAGTTGAAAGTATAGAAATGAACACATCCAGTGCTCGTCGCGCGTACACTCTGAGGAACAATGTGGCGCGGCAGGTGGCTGTGAACTTCATGCCCTCACGGCAGATTGCGCACAGTGAGTATCATATAGTACTGTAGTGAACTGTAGTCCACTAAATGCTTACAAGTAATTTTTTCGAGTCAATTTTTGCTTAAGACAGAATTTAGCTGGTTCGCCAGGGTTCAGCCATTGTGTTGACTGTTTCTGATTATTGTACAAGATCCACTTTTCATCACAGTTATTAATTTAATTTAAAATCCTTACATTATTGTAAAACAGTTTTATCACCAACACTGCAGCCTGTAGTTAGCTTGGAAGTTGTTTGCAATGGACCTGCTTCCACAAGTCTTGAGTACTTCATTATCAACTTTGGTCTCTGGCTTGAGCCTTGTAAACTGAAGATAGATGGTTAGTCAATTTCAAATTAGGAGGTAAGCATTAGCCCAGCCAGAGCCCCTGGTGTCACAATATCCCAAAAATATTCTCCCCCTATCTGTGTACACTGGCATAACAGTTTTGTGAATTCCTATGTAACAGTGAGATGACAAATAAAAAGAACAAAAAATGAAAAAGTATTTATTCCAAATAAATGTGCCACACTATACATAAGACAATTCATCATTGTCCTTGTTGCTTGAATTAGTTAGGAATAAAAAAGTGGAAGCTTAATTGTGTTGAGATCCCTTTGGGCCATAGATAAATCAAATCAGATTTCCATCTGGTGTGAGCTTGAATTGTTCTACTTGGCTCTTGTTTCTGATGCTTTGTTAAATTTGTTATTGGTAAGATGCAGCTTAGTTGTTATACAAGGTCCTGTTATGCCTAGAAAATGTCTTTTATTAAAAAAACTGGGTTACTTTGCTTCTGCAAGACCTTTTTTTACTTGGGCTTCCTTCTTCTACTGGAATCAAACTTATCTCATTAAGTATATAAAAACTAGACACTGAGCTCTTAAATGAGCAAAGCTGGTTCTGACTGGATCCAAAGGTATTCTAACATGCAGTGACTCTAAAGTGTTTGTAAGTTTTTGCATGAACCTTATATGATGATGCAACCCTTAGCTTGTCATATACTAGGAAATAACAGTTGAATTATGTTATTTGCACTGGGAAGTGCAAATAAAACAATTTCCATCCCCAGATCAAAGTGAGTGAAAGGCTGCTCAAGTACATATTCCACCAGCAAGCCTTATTCAATTCTGGGCTCTGCTCCTGATTGTACTATATTAATGGACACATATGAAAAGCACTATAAAATCCCTGAAGACTTAGTTATTTCGACATTTAGACTGGACATATTTCTCTTTTCCAAACAAATCAAACGTATAGTACTTCTTTAGCTTACAGTGCCGTGGGAAACAAACATCCCTAAAGACCATGTATTCAAAGTGAAAAAGTATTATGACCTTACTGGGTCTTCGGGCCAGCCTCAGTACTTTGAATTTCTGGCAGGAGAACAACTTGACAGAGGAGTATTACGCGCGTCACTAAGGGTACCCTTAAACCTACACCCGTGTCACAAGTCTCGGGCTCTGTTCGGAGTTTTTCTCTCAGCCACGCGATGTACCCGGCACCCGCACGGTGAATCCATGAAATGCTAAGATATTCGTCTCTCATAAACTGCACAAATGCACGTCATCTTCCCCCGCATCGTCTTGTCCGGCGATAATTGTTGCAAAAACGTAACGCTTTAATATGGCATGCCGTATAAAATAAGCTCAGGTTGGAGAACGACTTCCAGACGTTCACACTCCTACATTTCTGCTAAACCCGATATTGAACCCAAAAGTAAAACATTTTACTTGGTATTTTCTTCTTTCGGTTTGAAACGGATAGTGATAAGTAGCCAAGAATACTTCTCAGACTTTTTCATATAAAGATAACTCACCATATCAGAGATTGGCCAAGCCGTTTGGGGGTTGTAAGGGTACATATAAATAGTGCGGACAAACAGACAACAAGAATTTAAAGCATTCTGCAGAAATGCAATATGTTGAAACCAGTGCATTTTTAGGGTATGATTACTCGATTAAGTGCTACATGCGTGCCATATTCGTTAAATTACAATTACTTGAGAACTTCGGATGAACCGATTTTAATTTTGTTTTTATGTTTGAAATGATAGAGGGAGGGTTCAGAGATGAAAATGGCGGATTAAATAGTTTTCCACAACTCCATTAATATGGGTATCAAATGAAAGGGCTTGACTAGTAGAACATTATACACTATGAAAAGTTTCAAATCCAAGATGGCCGCCATTAAAAAAGACATTAGTCCGGGGGTTTTCAAATGTTTAATTGAATCTTGTTAACTACTGAAAAATTAAAGAAAACAATTAGATGTATATGTTTCTGTATTTCTTTAGTTACGCCTTAACCTTTTAGACTGAAACCATAGGCTTTCAACTTAAGGCTTTATATTAAAAGTGTGTTTAATTTGTTTATAACTAGACACGCTCCGACTGAGGCGAGTGAACAGCGAGCACAATGCGCTACTGGACGCGTTGGCGGACGCGCCGGACGCTGCGGACGCGCAGGCGGACATCATCGTGCGCGAGATGGAGCAGCACCAGGCGCTGATGGAGGACAACCCCATGTCCGAAGAATTGAGGAGGTAAATACAACTGGACACGCCCTGACTGAGGCGAGTGAACAGCGAGCACAATGCGCTACTGGACGCGTTGGCGGACGCGCCGGACGCTGCGGACGCGCAGGCGGACATCATCGTGCGCGAGATGGAGCAGCACCAGGCGCTGATGGAGGACAACCCCATTTCCGAAGAATTGAGGAGGTAAATACAACTGGACACGCCCTGACTGAGGCGAGTGAACAGCGAGCACAATGCGCTACTGGACGCGTTGGCGGACGCGCCGGACGCTGCGGACGCGCAGGCGGACATCATCGTGCGCGAGATGGAGCAGCACCAGGCGCTGATGGAGGACAACCCCATGTCCGAAGAATTGAGGAGGTAAATACAACTGGACACGCCCTGACTGAGGCGAGTGAACAGCGAGCACAATGCGCTACTGGACGCGTTGGCGGACGCGCCGGACGCTGCGGACGCGCAGGCGGACATCATCGTGCGCGAGATGGAGCAGCACCAGGCGCTGATGGAGGACAACCCCATGTCCGAAGAATTGAGGAGGTAAATACAACTGGACACGCCCTGACTGAGGCGAGTGAACAGCGAGCACAATGCGCTACTGGACGCGTTGGCGGACGCGCCGGACGCTGCGGACGCGCAGGCGGACATCATCGTGCGCGAGATGGAGCAGCACCAGGCGCTGATGGAGGACAACCCCATGTCCGAAGAATTGAGGAGGTAAATACAACTGGACACGCCCTGACTGAGGCGAGTGAACAGCGAGCACAATGCGCTACTGGACGCGTTGGCGGACGCGCCGGACGCTGCGGACGCGCAGGCGGACATCATCGTGCGCGAGATGGAGCAGCACCAGGCGCTGATGGAGGACAACCCCATGTCCGAAGAATTGAGGAGGTAAATACAACTGGACACGCCCTGACTGAGGCGAGTGAACAGCGAGCACAATGCGCTACTGGACGCGTTGGCGGACGCGCCGGACGCTGCGGACGCGCAGGCGGACATCATCGTGCGCGAGATGGAGCAGCACCAGGCGCTGATGGAGGACAACCCCATGTCCGAAGAATTGAGGAGGTAAATACAACTGGACACGCCCTGACTGAGGCGAGTGAACAGCGAGCACAATGCGCTACTGGACGCGTTGGCGGACGCGCCGGACGCTGCGGACGCGCAGGCGGACATCATCGTGCGCGAGATGGAGCAGCACCAGGCGCTGATGGAGGACAACCCCATGTCCGAAGAATTGAGGAGGTAAATACAACTGGACACGCCCTGACTGAGGCGAGTGAACAGCGAGCACAATGCGCTACTGGACGCGTTGGCGGACGCGCCGGACGCTGCGGACGCGCAGGCGGACATCATCGTGCGCGAGATGGAGCAGCACCAGGCGCTGATGGAGGACAACCCCATGTCCGAAGAATTGAGGAGGTAAATACAACTGGACACGCCCTGACTGAGGCGAGTGAACAGCGAGCACAATGCGCTACTGGACGCGTTGGCGGACGCGCCGGACGCTGCGGACGCGCAGGCGGACATCATCGTGCGCGAGATGGAGCAGCACCAGGCGCTGATGGAGGACAACCCCATGTCCGAAGAATTGAGGAGGTAAATACAACTGGACACGCCCTGACTGATTCGAGTGAACAGCGAGCAGCGTTGCTGGACGCGCTGGAGGACGCGCCGGACGTGCCGGACGCACAAGTGGATGTGCAAATTTGCAGTGCGTGCAAGGTCGCTATTTTAACAGCGACCATCTGTTCTGCGAAATAGTCGATCGCTCTAGATTTGAGCTATGTCTGTGACTTGAGCTTTTACGGATCTTATGGATCATGAGCCACAAATAAAGTTTCTCGACCATTTCCCTTCCGGTGATGTTTTATGCACCCTAATAAATTTTTTTAAATAAAAATAGAACCGACTCAAAACGCACTAAAAAGTAAAAAATAACTGTGTCATTTAATTGCTTTTAATTACTGAAGCATACCTATGAAGTCGGTGCCAGCCAAATTTAAGGAACCTTTATTTTACGTAGTAAAGCATTTTGTGGGTTCTAGGTAACATCCTTAAAGTAGAAATCTTGGCTGGTACCGACTCCATAGGTATGCTTCAGTAATTAAAAGCAATTAAATGACACAGTTATTTTTTACTTTTTAGTGCGTTTTGAGTCGGTTCTATTTTACAAGACAAGATATGCTTAAGTAATTTAAAGCAACTAAATGACACAGTTATTTTTTACTTTTTAGTGCGTTTTGAGTCGGTTCTATTTTTATTTCTTACTTTTTAGTGACTTATCGCCACGTATCGTAGTCGTACTATACTGTCATAGTATATTATACGGCACTAGTAGCCAAAAAGCTACCGAAATCGCTGTAAGCGTGCCTTCAAAATTTGAAGAGTTCCTTCAATTTCCCCAGGATATCCTCATCAGATCCTAACATGATGACAATGGGACCACCTTGGAAGTATGCCCTTTCTAATAAAAAAAGAATCATCAAAATCGGACAACTCTGTAAAAAGTTATGCGTGGTCATACATAAAAAAAATAGGTAGCTGTCATTGGTAGATTTATGAGGAGCAGCGACTTAAGTGAACATAAATAGCCAAGCAGCCAATTTTTCATTGCTGTACTTTATCCTGGGCACATATATCATGTAACAGTTCCAGTTCTTAGTAATGGTAATATTTTAATCATATGTCCCCAGGGAAGCGTTACGGGATCTGCCCCAATGTCTGACGATGAAGAGGAATGTGCGCGCTAAACTGTCGGCCTCGGTTAGTCTCCGCTCCAAACGAAGGCCTATCTCTTTCTTTAAAAGGCTTAAATATAGGATCAGCTTCGCGTGGAAACGAGTGAGTTAAATTTATCATCTATTATAGAACTATAATTTCTTAAAGCATGAATACATTGGAAAGAGTGAAACAATATTATGGTTCTTTAAATGAAACGAACACCATTTTGACCTTATTGGTGGTCAAAATGGGTAAACTTAAGCGTACATCTTGTCAGCTTGCAAATATAAAAAGACTATATCGAATCTATTACAAAAATCTAATTAGGCTTTTTCCTCATTCACTTATTTAACTTCTTTTACTTATTTTACTAATTTTTGTTTACTTATTTTATTAATTTTTGTTTCTATTTATGTTTTCCATATTTGTACTGTTCATTGCTGATTTATGCCTGTATGTTTTGTGACGTCATAATTTTTCTGTGTATTCGTGGATAGTGTTATTGTTTACATATTTAACCCTCTTTGTGTATGTACCTTAGATTTAAGATTCCAATATGTAAATGTTTGCTGTCCCAAATAAAAGTAAATAAATAAATACATCCGTGGCGTAAGTCTCTCTCACTCTGTTCGGCGTTTTTCTCTGCCACACGCACCCGCACGGTAAATCCATGGATTGCTAAGATATTTGTATCCCTCCCACAGACTCGCGACAAATTCCGCGACTTCATATTTTCCATAGAGCTGTGGTACGAAGCCATCCGCAACATCGAGGGACATCTGGGCTCCGCGGTGGGATCCTACTTCCATCTGCTGAGGTGGCTGTTTGGGCTCAACCTTCTGCTGACCGTATTCCTGCTATCGTTCGTGGTGGTGCCTCAGGCTTTGCACGACCAGGCTGGGAACGGTACCACTGAGTTAGGAGCGTTGGATTTCATAAGTGGTAGAGTAAGTGGAAACTTTTAAGGCTCATTACTATTGTTTAGTGTTGTCATTAACCTATGTGGCTTCGATCGAGGTCCTGGGTTCAAGTAAGTATGTAAAAATAAAACTTAATATCCGCATTAGAGTAGTGCACTGGGCTTATACAATACAGATTTGTCTTTCTTAATTTGTCTTGGTCTTTTTTTTTTAAATGGGTGAATTATCTGATCTCAGAATTCTCTCCCCATAACTACTCGGTCAGCACGGTACCGCCTTGCATTTCTTCGTGCTGGCCTCGCTGTTATTATTTTTCCCGCGCTTTCTTATCTTCTTCTTCCTTTTTTTCTCTCCGGACCATTATGGTACGGAGCATCTTTGCGTATTTGTGCCATTCATCTTCATTCTTTGGCATGGAATAAACCAGATTTTGCGAATTTATATCTCCCACTCCCTGAGCTTCAGCTCTGATGTCTGCACATCCTGGGCATTCAAAGAGAGCATGCCTCGGACTGTCCTCTTCTTCACAGAAGTAACATGGAGCATGGGGTGCCTTTCCAATAGCGAAAAGGTAAGTGTTAAACACCCCGTGTCCGCTGAGGGCCTGTGTCAGCCATCGGTCCACTTCCCCGTGTTTCCTTTTTAGCCACATTTTTAAGTCAGGGATAAGCTCGCGGGTCCAGCTTCCCTTCCCTGCTTGTGACCACTCTTCCTCCCACTCCGTCAGCATGCTCTCGCGTATATCGAGAGGACTTTTATCTTTATTTGCGAATACTATTGCCCGCTCCTTGACTAGCTTCGCATACAGATATGTCTGTTAAAGAAGAGTGGAAGCTTTTCTGTAATAAGCAAATGATAAGATGATGGATGGTGGTGACGACGATGATAATGATTATGATGATGACGATGATGACGATGATGTTGATATTAGACGTAATTTCCAGGGTGGTTTGGAACATACGCTGCTGTTCTACGGGCACTACCACGACGCAGACATAGCCACCCCCGGCCCGTTCCGCTACTACATGCCGTTCGCCTATTTCTACACGATGCTCTGCCTCTATCTGATGTTCTTCGCCGTTTTGTGTTATAGGTGAGACAAAATATAAGGTCAATTAATTAATTTATTTTTTAACAAATACCAAAAAAATACACAAAATTCGCCACTACATCATCAGACAACAAACTAAAATAATTGACGTCATTACATTCGCACTTAAATCCAAATGGAAATGGGCTGGACACGTCGCTCGACACACGGATGACCGCTGGACTGTCAGAATAACAAAATGGCCGGGACCAAATGGAACTCGAGGCAGAGGCAGGCTGACGACATTACGCAATTTGCAGGTCAAAATTGGATACAGAAAGCCAAAGATCGATCACAATGGCTAACCCTGGAGGCCTCCTCCAGGGTTAGCCATTGTGAGCCATTTCACCGTAAAGGGTTCTTTTTTAAATAAATAATAATAATAAAAAAACACATACAATACTGAACACAATTAAATTTAGTTTTTTAATATTTAGGTTAATTATAAATTTGTAAATTGTTGTAAACACTGTAAGAAGAAATAAAAGGCTTTTTATTTTTTATTTATTTAATTAATTTATTTTTACTAACCTTCCTTACAAGGTCTTTGGAAAAGTCAAGTCTGTCAGTGCGAGTCTCTTCATTCATTTAAAGTAGACTTGTCTATGTTTGTTACAAACGCTATTCTGCACTGACACTCACTGTACTCACTAAACAGCTTTCAGCCTTCAAAACTACTGGGTCCTTTCAGTACATAGATTAAAGACTACTAGATAGAGCCCATAGCGTGTCCACTTGTGAGACAGCAAATCAGCCTTATTGACATGACATGTCAACATTTAAAGTACATCATAAGACGTTATGTTTTAAAATTTATTTAATTACTTTATATAAGATAGTTTAGTAAACGCATAATACATGAAATTTGCTAAAAAATAACATATCTAAGCTTTAAATCATCAATCAATGAAGTTAATGCCTACTTACGTATGAAACGTAATTCCTCCGATTTTCTGTTCGCTGCGACTGTTGCAGCCGAAAATATTACAACCCACCATAGCACGATAACGTTTAAATTAATATCGTAACCGCAAAGTTATATTATTTATCAGCAAATTTAATAAAAAGTTAATAATTGCTCAGATATGTCCCTTGTCTGTCACAAATTCCACTCTTGACAAATAATAAAAACGAACACGCTGAAAAGGACAAAAAATAATCTTGTATCACTTTCTAATAAAGGCCGAATGAAATAAGTCTGTCACGCTCTTGAACCTACAGCCGCGTTATGACTCCATCTAGTAGTCTTTAATCTATGTTTCAGTACCTACTCACTGACATGACATAGGCACATATCATGTAAACGCTTCTGTAACCAGTCGTAACCTAAACGTAAGCGTCACCTGTAAGCTGTAAGCGTGTGTCGCTTGTATCAGGACAGCGTACTCGTACCGGCGCAACTTCATTGAGCCGTCGGGCGGCAGCGGCGCCCTCTCGCAACTGCTGGCCGCCAAGCTGTTCTGCGGCTGGGACTTCGGCATCGCCTCGCCCGCCGGCGCCGCGCTCGCTGCACACTCGCTCTATCTGGAGTTCAAGGTACTCTCTTTAGTTTTATTATTATTATTTTTTTTTATCGACTACAAGTTGGCCCTTGACTGCTATCATACCTGATGTTAAGTGATGATGCAGTCTAAGATGGAAGCGGGCTAACTTGTGTTAGGAGTGGGACGAAAACCCCTTTCGGTTTCTACACGACATCGTACCGGAACGCTAAATCGCTTGGCGATACGTCTTTGTCGGTAGGGTGGTAACTAGCCACGGGGAAAGCCTTTCACCAGCCAGACTAAGACAAATTAAGAAAAATCTCAATCGGCCCCGCTGTGAATCGAACCCAGGACCTCCGTCTTATAAATCCACCGCGCATACCACTGCGCCACGGAGGTCGTCAAATTAGTTTAGTCGTCGTATTAGTTTTAAAAAACTTGGGTTGCTTAACAGGGCCAAGCTTCTGAAAAACAAGTAGCCTCACACTTTTTTGGGGGTCTTCTCCATTTCTCCAAAATGGAACCGTAACAATCCAAGTGTACCAATCTAATTTCACTGTCAACATCTGGATGCACGGTTATCTATAACCTCCAGATTTTCAAGATCATTTCTACCACGCACTTGTAAACTATGGAATCTATTTCTTGTTGCGGTATTTCTTTCCAATTTTGACATAGGGGTATTTAAGGGCTGAATAAACAATTTCCTCCAAAGGCTATCAACCCATTAGCAGTGCCTTTTGTGTGATCAATTTTTAAAAACCTTAAATGCCTACAGGAGTTGCTAAACGAACAAAACAGGAAAAAAATGGCGACGTCAACCTGGTTGCGTGTTGGGCAGCGTTTGGCCAATGTTTTGGTCACAATGTTGGCACTGACCATCATCGCTGGCATTCTGTACGGCCTGTGGCTGCTGCTGGGCGTTGAGGAGCTTACAGACAACAGAGAGATATACATATCGTTGGCCATCACTGCCGTGGTTAGCCTGTGTCCTGTGTTACTACATTTTATAGTTAAGTGAGTTGTCATATCTTTTTCTTTCCTTTGCACGTTTATGGAGTCGCTGTAAGATTGAAAGAGATGTTTGTAGCATAACATTCTTTTGGTAAGCCATTTGTATGCAAATGTGGTTTGTAAAAAAGCACATGGCCGGATTCTGCCCCCAAATGGAATAGAATTTGCAATATTTATTATTATGTTAAAAAAATTAAAAAAATAAAGCAATATTTAAGGCAAAAATTATATTTCTTTATAACATTTGAGAAATACGTATTTTTTTGTTTATTATGGATATTCCTTTGACTCGCATTAGCTTGTGAGTTTGGATACACATATAATACATATTCTGTATTCATATGTATTTAGGACTTCAGTTTGTAATTAAATATAAAAAATACGACAAACAAAACACTTTAAACTAAAGTAAATATTATAAACATAATTATAATAATAAAATAAAGATTTACGCTTTTTTTATTGTAAAAATATGTTACGATTGTTGATGCGAATGCGCACAACCACGCGACATGCAAACGAGTGTACAAGTATCCGATCGTGTTTTGACAGATTTGAAATGTTTTTTTTTATATGGAACAGTCATATGTTATGTAATAATAATGACCGGGATGAATTAATTCGCTTTGATAAACTAGAATAAATGTTTAGTACCAACTCAATCTCCTTATATACCAATGATCTTAACCCATATAGCTTAACTATTGGACCAGTGAGGTATTATTTGCTACTAACTATATAACACTGGTGAACGACAATAAAATCATTGCTATTTAAAATAATTTGGCGCCTTTTTGTAACATGTTATTGAAGAGTCTCGAAAGTTCTTTGACCACAAAACTTAAATAGCGGTAATATAATACTCGTAAGCTTTCAAATAAGGTACTATATGTCACTGCAAACGAATTTTTTTTTCTGGGCACAGCTCCATACTAAATCCGGCCATGTCCTTTGATATTGATATAATATGTTTTTGATTATGTCATAAAATATTTGTACAGGCTGGAGTATTACGAAGCCCGTACGGCATTCTACGTGACGTTGGCCAGAACTTGGCTGTTGGACATTGGCATATTGGTCATTCTGCTTGTCTATTGGTCTCGGTCTGATGATCAGGTAAGAGACTTAATGACAATAATTTAAATTTCCTCCAGTACCTTATAAAGTTTTCCAGATATTATAGCGATAAAATTAAAGCTAAGTTATTATTTTAATTTCAACTTAGATTTTTTAGTGTTGTCGTAAAATTATTTTAGTCATATTTAATCGTATTGGGTAGGTTAAAGTTAAGTGTATTTCTTCGTTTTATTTTAATAAGGTGTAATGTTTTATGGTTATAAATAGTATAAAAAATTCAAAAAAAATTGTTACTAGTTTCTTATGATGTTTGCAGTGCTGGGAAACGCGTGTGGGTCAGGTAGGCTACCGACTGGTGATACTCGATGTGTTGGTGTCGCTGATACTGATTCCTACTGTCGAGTTCGTTCGCGGTCTACTTTTCAAGTAAGCACTTTAATATTCATGCCTCAAGTATTTTATAATATAGGCAAAGTAAAGCTACATTTCTAGTAAAGACTTTAATATATATGTGTAGTTCATAGCGCGAGGCATCTTTTATCTGGTGGGTGTATGAAAATTGTTTAGACAAATATGTATATCTCATTATCCCACTTCTGATACAACTACTATAATTATGAAAAATTTCAATTACAATATTACTAACAAACTTCCGTGACTTCGCCCGCGTGGTAAATAATGTGTTGCAATCATCTTAAAACATTAAAAAAATACCTAACCCTTTTTTTTAAGAAAAATTGGTATAGCTATAGTTATCCTTAAATGATACATGCCATCGCGGACTTTTTAGTAGTATTAAATATACCTATTAAAAACGAAAGTATTCTTCCTTTTTTAGAAACTATTATAACGAGAGGTAGCGTGACGGTACGAAAGAAAAGAAATTTTAAGGAGCACAACAACGAACTATTATATTATCTCAATCGAATTACAAAATCCCACGCCAAGCATGACGCAATCTGTCACAGAATAATAAAACAAACATAAATTACCACTCAGTAATAGACAAATTTATAAACAAAATAAAAAGAATTTTTACAATAAAATAGTTATTATATTATATAATGTCAATTATTTAAATAGCATACAATTCTCTAAATCTAAGAAATAATTAATAATACAAAAATAAAACAGATACTAGTTTTCATTTATCTTTGACGGAAGCTGGTATTAAGACATTGATTTACTATTATCGAATTGTCAAAATGTAATCTCTAAAATCAACAAATCTATAACATTAAATAATAATTACCAAAACAAAGATATATATATTAATAACTAGACTGGTTCTTGTAACACTATTCATACATTGTTTCGTTATAAATACAGCAGCGTATATGCATGACAGTCCTTCTAGTAGCCTTTGAGTTTATTGCAAACAGACAGCCAGACGCGGCGGGGACTTTCTTTTAATAATATTAGGTCGGAGAAGTTGTTTTTTTAGCATTTTAGTATGTGTGAACTTGTAATAAAGTCTCTTTGGCTATACTATTTGAAATACACATTTCCGCTTATCTACAAAGTTATTGGAAGGTGGTTTTATAATCTAATTAGATATGTACTAAGAGCCAATGATGTCCAATAAGGCCTAATATGCCGCAACCCGCAAGATTCATCTCGTAGTAGACTCGGTTACGATGTTAGAGAACAGACTGCTTCCATCTACATAAATATCTTTTATCTATCTTCCGTTGCGTTTTGTGGCGAAAGGGAAAGTAATATTTTCGATTTGTTTTAATATGTCTTTTATCCATTCTAGTGGCGCATCCTAGGTCCTTGTTTTTTTGTTTTCTTCGTCTTTATCCCCAGACCTTCAATGACAGTCACAACCCATCTAAATGTAAAGTTCTCATTGAGACAAATTAATCGAGCCAAACACAAGGTAGCTACTGTAAACTGTTAAAGAGCTCCCTTAATTGTCCTTCGTCTTCATCACCAGACCCTCAATGACAGTTACAGTCCACTTAAATGTAAAGTTCTCATCGAGACAAATTAATCGAGTAATCGATAAACCAAACACAAGGTAACTGCAGTAAATCGTCGAGGAGATCTCTTATCTGTAGATCAGCTCCATCATCAGATCGACTCCAGACCTTCATAAAATTGTAGCGCTTTTAAATACTTGCCCGAAAAATTAACAAACGTACTTGTTGTCCCTACAATTTATGAAAGTTCCCCTCGGTTTCTCCAGGATTCCATCATCAGATCTTGGTTTCCTTATCATCGTACCACCACCGGACTATTTCCTTTCAAACAAAAAAAGTATTATCAAAATCGGTTCATAAACAATGAAGTTATGCGCGAACACACATAAAAAAATATATATATATACAGTCGAATTAAGAAACTCCTTTTTTTGAAGTCGTTTAATAAGCGACTTTGTTTTATACTATGTAATGTATTATACACATAAACCTTCCTGTTGAACCACTCTATCTGATAAAAAAACAGCATGAAAATCGGTTGCGTAGTTTTAAAGATTAAAGCATACATCCGGACAAACAAAAAAAAGCGATTTTGTTTTATACTATGTATAAAACAAGATAATAGGTCGGAGAAAAAATCTTTTCCCTTTATAGTATGTATGAATTCGTAATAAAATCTCTTAAGTGACGCCTATACTATTTGTATCTGGCTGGTTTTGGTATCATTAAAAGTTTTAATTTTAAAGAACATCATTCAAATGTGTGATTTTCATTTCTTTTTCGTACTGTCAAGATGAGTGAATCTAATGGATATATTTTAAAATTTTACTACGAAAAAGGTGAAAATGCATCGGAAGCCGCGAAAAAACTTTGCCATGTGTAGTATCTGTGAGAGTAGCACAAATTTGTTTAAGAGTTTTAAATCCGGAAACTTTGATGTCAAAGATGCACGTCGCTCTGGTCGCCTAATAAATCAATTTGATTGCTACTGTTTCACCTACAGATGGAAGGTTCTAGAGGCGGCGCCTGAGTTCGACATAACGTACAACTCTCTGACGTTAATCTACAACCAATCAGCGCTGTGGCTCGGCATGCTGTTCTCGCCGCTGTTGGTGGTAGTGGTCATATTTTTTACGGTCAAGTTCCTGCTGCTGTGACTACGTCATATAGAAGCAGAAACACGCACAACGTACTCAAACGCATACACACACACGCATGCACGCACACACACACACATATTAAAACGTGCCAGACTTGATATTAATTAGGGAATTAAAGGAATATATCTTCCCTACTACGATAATCCCTATCCAGATGGAAAGTAGTGAGATTTTTTTATGTTTTTTGCGTGAAACTTTGATGTCAAAGATGCACGTCGCTCTGGTCGCCTAATAAATCATTTTTTTTTTGCTTGATTCTTTCCCGTTGGGAAAAGGCAAAGGTATAACACCGTACAGCCATGTCTTTACTAATAAATCAATTTGATTGCTACTGTTTTACCTACAGATGGAAGGTTCTAGAGGCGGCTCCTGAGTTTGACATAACGTACAACTCTCTGACGTTAATCTACAACCAATCAGCGCTGTGGCTCGGCATGCTGTTCTCGCCGCTGTTGGTGGTGGCGGTCACGGTCAAGTTCCTGCTGCTGTTCTACGTCACATGTGCCCGGATACACCTACTGATAATCCCTATCCAGATGGAAAGTAGTGTGATTTTTTTATGAATGTGTTTCCGTAGCTGCTTCTTTCTTTTTGTTTGTTTCTTATTTGACTTTTTTTGTATTTAATTTCGCCAAAAACAAACTAAACTCTATTGTATAGTCAGTATTGTTACCCATTTAAAGGTTTTCCCTGAAAACCAACGCTGCAGCTTACTGTAGTTATTATTATATTATTAAATAAATTATTATCCCGGATACACAAATACACCCGAAATTGTAATTATAAAATTACCTAAATATTTAAAATAAATAAAATTAAATATACGCTACATACATATATGCTCCGGGCACACCGACTAGCCGAATCCAGCTAAACCGCTTTTTGCATCTTGGCGGCGAGCTAATTACCGTGGAACCCCATCCGCCTCAGACGGTGAGCGGGGCTGACTGTGATTGCCAGATTACCCCCTGCCAGATATAACGATTGGGATGTTTTCAGTGGACTCCACGTGTCACATGATGGTAACCTCGTTAAATACTTTGGTTTTTTTTCCGTCTCAGCTATCACAAGGTTCTCGTCATATGGAATTGTGATGTCCACGGAAAACACCCTCAACTGTGCCCGGTCTAACACCACGATATCAAGCTTAGGACCACAGCTTACCCTAACCGGTTTTGTAAATATACATTTCAGTACCTTACACAATACTTTCTTACTACTTACTTTCACAAATCGGTTCAGTTATTGAGAAACAAACAGACAAGAGTTACTTTCGCATTTAAATGTTATAGTACAGATTATGTTTTGTATGTATTATAAAATAAGCTTTCAGTTGACAGTTCTGTACATTGGTTAATGTAATTGTTGACACATAGTAATTATGCATCTATTTTCATTGTATAACTCCTGCAGGTGTGGCGCGCGGCGCAGACTCAAACAGTCCTGTATATGCTCGTCACTCTCTCGCTCTTTACTATGCTCTTTGCGATCGGATCTCTGTTCTTGAGGTACATCATCTCATATAAATAAAATGTAGTTAATTGTAATTTTCGCAATATCTCGAGAATGAATAAAACCATTTGGATAACTTATTATGTTATTTATTTGTTTGCTCTATTAAAGGCATGAATAAGGAAAAAATGGATGATGATGATGAGACACTTCATTCTATAATGAAGCAGCCAAAAAGTCGATATAAGGAGCTACGTAATGCCCTTAGCGTGTTCTATGACTTATCCAAGGCATTTGATTGTGTGCAACATAAAACATAGTAATTAATAGTACGGAATTAAGGATAGCGCCTGATTTTGCTATTTAATAAACAGAGTTTATAAAGTAGACAAATGAAAAACTGTCAACCGCTAGTCTACCGCTAGTCAGTCATAAAAATTGGTGTCCTTCAAGGACCTGTATTAAGACCTTTTATGTTTCTAATTCATATCAATGAAATGAAACAACGTGTTATATTTTTATGTTAAGCTTTAAAGATATAAATTATTGTTTCCATAAAAAATCTATTTGTGGTCAGATCGTCGTCGGTGTCGTGCGGCCCGTTCCGCCAGTACGAGCACGTGTTCGCGATAGTTAGCGAGGGGCTGTTGCAGCTATCGCGCCACCACACGCTGCGCGCCGTGCTGCACTTCATCGTGCGGCCCGGGCCCATCGCCTTCGTGCTGCTGGGACTGTGGTGAGCATACTTGCGTCAGGTCGTCGTCGGTGTCGTGCGGCCCGTTCCGCCAGTACGAGCACGTGTTCGCGATAGTTAGCGAGGGGCTGTTGCAGCTATCGCGCCACCACACGCTGCGCGCCGTGCTGCACTTCATCGTGCGGCCCGGGCCCATCGCCTTCGTGCTGCTGGGACTGTGGTGAGCATACTTGCGTCAGGTCGTCGTCGGTGTCGTGCGGCCCGTTCCGCCAGTACGAGCACGTGTTCGCGATAGTTAGCGAGGGGCTGTTGCAGCTATCGCGCCACCACACGCTGCGCGCCGTGCTGCACTTCATCGTGCGGCCCGGGCCCATCGCCTTCGTGCTGCTGGGACTGTGGTGAGCATACTTGCGTCAGGTCGTCGTCGGTGTCGTGCGGCCCGTTCCGCCAGTACGAGCACGTGTTCGCGATAGTTAGCGAGGGGCTGTTGCAGCTATCGCGCCACCACACGCTGCGCGCCGTGCTGCACTTCATCGTGCGGCCCGGGCCCATCGCCTTCGTGCTGCTGGGACTGTGGTGAGCATACTTGCGTCAGGTCGTCGTCGGTGTCGTGCGGCCCGTTCCGCCAGTACGAGCACGTGTTCGCGATAGTTAGCGAGGGGCTGTTGCAGCTATCGCGCCACCACACGCTGCGCGCCGTGCTGCACTTCATCGTGCGGCCCGGGCCCATCGCCTTCGTGCTGCTGGGACTGTGGTGAGCATACTTGCGTCAGGTCGTCGTCGGTGTCGTGCGGCCCGTTCCGCCAGTACGAGCACGTGTTCGCGATAGTTAGCGAGGGGCTGTTGCAGCTATCGCGCCACCACACGCTGCGCGCCGTGCTGCACTTCATCGTGCGGCCCGGGCCCATCGCCTTCGTGCTGCTGGGACTGTGGTGAGCATACGTGATCAGGTCGTGCGGCCAGGTCCGCCAGTAGAGGTGATTCGCGATAGTAGCAGGGCTGTAGAACGCGTCAATCACGCCGTAATTTCGCCGCGATCGATTGTCTGCTGGCGACTGTGGTGAGCATACTTGCCCACCCGTCTCAGGTCTGCAGCCTAATCCATACAGAACGTGATATAGTAAGAGATGTTTAGCTTCGCGCCACCAAGTGCGGCTTTGCTGACTCATCGTGCGGCCCGGCCCTCGCCTCCTGCTGGGACTGTGGTGAGCATACGTGATCAGGTCTGGCGGCCAGGTCCACCAGTGTTGTGATTTGGAGCTGTGCGACAACTATGATGACTATAATATAGATCCGACGTAAATCAATAGAAAATGCGTCTGCAATAGTTAAAATAAATAAAGAAAAAAATAAAAAAAAAACAAAAAAATATTACGGGGCTTGTACTAAAGAACTTGTCTTTATTCGTCAGTGTGTGCGTGTACATAATGCGCGCGCGCGCGGCGGCGCAGCGTTCGATGGCGGCCATCTTGCGGCAGATGCTGCGTCTGCAGGCGAAGGATAAAGACTTTCTGCTCTCTGCCATTGAGAAAGTGTCCAATGGAGGTAAGATCTTTACTATAGTTCGTTCGCGTTAAGAATGCAGTGACATTGTTCGCCGGCCAGCCCCGTCTCCTAACCGATCAAATCTTTTCAAATTACAAAGTGAAGTACACAGCGACCAGTTGAAACGCGACGCGCATAATTTGAACAGATTTGATTGGTTAGGGAGCGGGGTTTGGCTGGCGAAGAATGATGAGTCACTGCATTCTTAACGCAGTAGCCATAGAGATTTGGGTTCGAGTCCCGCCGGTTTTGTAATTTTTCATACCATGTGTTATTTTGTTATTTTCTAATATTATAATCTAGGATATAACATCGCACACATTCTGTTTTCGCCCAATGCAACATACCATCATCATTACTAAGTCTATCCTATCAGACGTTTTATCTTTGCATTCATTCGTTGTAT
Organism: Mycalesis mineus; assembly: GCA_034621355.1. Lineage (NCBI taxonomy): Eukaryota > Metazoa > Arthropoda > Insecta > Lepidoptera > Nymphalidae > Mycalesis > Mycalesis mineus. The sequence continues at coordinate 87,032 of JAXAVZ010000204.1, read as the reverse complement.
GTGAAAGTTAGTAGGTATATGAATCATCCTTAACATTATTAGAGTTGTTTGCCCCATTTAGTTCCAAAACATTCACTATAGTAACAGTTTACAAGTAACAAAAACGTATGTGACAAAAACTATTTGCTCCATTGTACGCCAGAATATCCATCGTAACAAATCCTCAAATTTTTAGAATGGCTGTACAGCCCAAAAGCGGAAGAATATGGTGAAGACAGTCACACGTGGAAGTACTTGAATGAAGTACGCAAACCTTCCAATGCCGGTTTCCACTTCGACGGCTCTCGACTGAGCCATTCGTTCCTAGAGAGGCCAAAGTCCTATGTGAAGGAAAACCGACCTACTTCCTACCATACGGAGAGACCAAAGTCGCTTGAAGACGGTGATACTGATAGTTCCTTTAGCTGGCAAGGCTCCAGCAGTTATCTGAACCAGAAGGGTGATGCCGAGGAGAAGAGAGAGGAGAGATAACAGTAGTAAGGCTGGTAGGTTAATAAAGTTTGAGGGTATATATGAATATGAAAATAAGTTAGATCAAGAAATAATTTTCATTATCGAGGGTAAAGGAAAAATGAGAAGAATTATCTTATATAATTATAAACTTCTTAACACTCTTTCTAACTCGTGTTGTTTGCTGAGAGCTTGCAATATATAACAAAAAATAGAACTGACTCAAAACGCACTAAAAAGTAAAAAATAACTGTGTCATTTAGTTGCTTTAATTTACTTAAGCATATCTAGGAGTCGGTGCCAGCCAAGTTTAAGGAACATTTATTTTACGTAGTAAAGCAGTTTGTGGGTTCTAGGTAACGTCCTTAAAGTAACCTTGGCTGGCACCGACTCCTAGGTTCTATTTTTTGTTAAAAAATTTTATTTCTTACTTTTTAGTGATTTATCGCCACGTAACGTACTCGTACTATACTGTCATACCTATTATACGGCACTAGTAGCCAAAAAGCTACCGATACTGAGACAAAAACCGAAATCGCTATAAGCGTGCCTCCAAAATTTGAAGAGTTCCTTCAATTTCCCCAGGATATAATCATCAGATCCTAACATGATGACAATGGGACCACTTTGGAAGTATGCCCTTTCTAATAAAAAAATAAATTATCAAAATCGGACAACTTTGTAAAAAGTTATGCGTGGTCATACATAAAAAAAATACGTGTCGAATTGAGAACCTCTCCGTTGTTTTTTCGTCGGTTAGAAATGTACCCGCCATGTCACAACACTCGTCTTTTTAAAACAATCAAAAATTTCTTGTCTTTTTAAAACAAAAAGGGGCGGAGCTATATTGGCGTGGTCGATGATCAGTGCTGCCACCACAACAAATATTTGCTACGACGCGGCGCTGCCAACACCGCGCATGTAAATAGCCGTCAGCAACGCGGTGTTGCCAACATATATCAGTTAAAAAAATCTGCTTCTGAACGATAAATTATGGTTTGTGTACCGGCGTAGATACTTGGCAATAATGTAGTTACGTATTCACACAAGTACAAGTTAGCCGTTGACTGCAATCACATCTGTGGGGCGAGTGTGAGTTTTTCACCGAGCGACTGCGTAAAAACGTAGTCACTAATAATGTCAAATTATATAGCATAAAAAGCGTTCTGACACTCGCCCATTTGAGTTTCCTCTCACTCCCGCCAGGGGCGCTGCTTCAGTTCCATATAAAATTTGCCCTTAACGCGAATGTGAAGTTTTCGATTGTTTTGAAGAATCTCACACTAGGCACCCTGATAGTAAATGATGATTCAATCTAAGATGGAAGCGGGTTAACTTGTTAGGAATATGATGATAACCACATTTATTTTAGTTTTTACGCGACATCGTACCGGAATGCTAAACTACTGGGCAGTAAGTCTGCCACCAGGGTTGTAAATAACAGCAATGTCCGTGATATGACCTGGGCCAATTAAGAAAGTTTCAATCAGCTCAGCCGAAATCAAACCTAGGACTTCCGCGGGTAACATTGCGTCACGCAGGGCGTCGAACATGTGAATGGGTTCTTGTACTATTATGTATTCTGTGGTATGGGTGTGATATGAATGTACGCTCATGCTACACAACGGAAAGGAGAATGCCAGACAATGTATAGGACTTTAACCCACTAATTAAAACATTGTACAACAATGTATTATGCATCACTTTATTGCATTTTTCTTACTATTTAATATAAATTACATTTAAAAGCTCTAGAACTCGGAGTATTCGACAAGGACCAAACTTTGGTTATCGTCCATTTCCGTATTGTTGTTCCGTATAGTTGTCACACTGACATGAAAGTCGCAAAGCTTCATGAAATACATTTTAAACAGGCTTAACGCCTCTGGATACTAGCCTTTTAAAGCCCACATTTGATGAAAACACAATAAAAACGATTTAAAAGGCTAGAACCCAGTGCAACAACAAATATTTAAAAATGGGTAAAGAGTGTAATTTAAAAGGTGATATTTTAATTACTTTTTTTAATGGAATTTTATTCCGAGGTCTAACAGTAAAAATGGCTTATTTTAAAACATTTATATAATAATAGGATATTTTTAGTATATTTATAATTTCTGTTCTTTCTGGGTTAGGATCTGGCATTCTCCTTTATCACGCAGAGATATTTCTTCTTAATTTTTTGTTTATTAAACTATGGAGGATAAAACCAACGTTTAATAACTTAACAATATGCGATTATTTGTATAAAATTCGTCAATTGAACTTGTAGTATAATATTTATTTTTGACATTTTTAAAATTAAACATTCAGATACTTCAATTTTATTTACTTGTATTACGTCGTACTTGTAATAGACGTCTTAACAATTCATAATAATTAGTTTTAACAATTAGTATGTAACAGTTAATTAGATAATTTTACTTTATAACAATTATCGCAGACGAGTATTATCTCTGTCCTTTTGTCTGGTAAGCAAACAATGTTGCCAGATTTTCAAGAATTTAATTTGGTTTCTGTCGTTTCGATGGATCAGTTATAGGTTACAATTACATCAAATTGTCAATTAAACTATCGATAACAAAACAACGACAACTGGAGCGGTAAAGTATTTTTATAGAATTTTTGACATATGCATTTGTCAGAATGTAGCCGACTTAATTTGGACCCACGTTCTTCGTAATCAGACTTACCTTGGACTCATTTTGAAAAATTATCTGGACTTATAACGAAAATCAGTGACTATAATCTAATATATAAAATTCTCGTGTCACAGTTTTCGTTGCCATACTCCTCCGAAACGGCTTGACCGATTTTGATGAAATTTTTTGTGCTTATCACCGGATAAGGTGGTATCTATGAGAATCGACCAACATCTATTTTTCATCTAATTTTTTTTTAATTTTTAATGCAAAACAACGTTTGCTGGGTCAGCTAGTTAACATTATAAAATAATTATTTATGGTCTAAGTTCCCGCTGCTCCATTCTGCAGATATTAGTGTTTTTTAATTTAAGTAATTTTAAAGGAGTGTTGTTGTTTTAAATAAATATATGGGGAGTACATATGAGGATTAGCATTAGGTTGTGTATCAGAAATTAACCGCAACTACCTGTCTTCTTCTTCTTTCTTCCTCGGTCTTTTCCGCACTTGGCCAGTAAGTTGGTTGTTGTACGTGGGTCTCCTGGTGTAGGCTTCCTCCCGCTGACTCACTCCAGCTCCAGCTCGCTCCAGAAGCTTAGCAGGCCACCCAGGTCGCCGATTGCTTTTTGGAGAGTCGCCTTGGAGTCAAACTACCTGTATTTCATTTTCGAAAAATGTTTTTGCTGATATTAGTTGCAATTACATGTATTTTTTAATAAATTTCATGTAATGAATTGAAAAAATATGGTTGCCAGCTCTAAGTCAGCCGCAAAGTTTGGGTTGCCAGGCAAATATTTTACACTTAGCAAACATTTTTTTCTGAGACGAATATCTTTAAGAGATCTCTTAGTGACGCGCGCGTTGACGTGCCTCCTCTGTTCATATATTCGTAACTTCCTTTAAAAAAGATTTGAGGGTGCATCCCAGTAGTACCCCATACCGTAGTTCTATAGAACTGTTGGGATATTTTCCGTGCTGTCAAATTATATCCCAATAATTCTATATAGTACTGTCGTATAGTTTTTGCTTTTGACTTTACTTATAACATATAAGTTATAAACTTTATATTATTTTGATTGATATTTCATTTTGTTTTTAACAAAAAAATGTCCCTTGCGACAAAAGCTAAGTTGTTAAAACCAAGTAGTAGTTGTGTCTAAAAAAATATTCTCTTATTTTTAGAAGTTACAGGGGGACACACATTTTACCACTTTGGAAGTATCTTTCGCGCAAACTATTCAGTTTAGAAAAAAATTATATTAAAAACCTCAATACGATTTTAAAGATGTTTTGTGCAATTTAAGCAAAGCTGTATTCGATATAGTATGTTTATAGATACTCTCGAATTTAAGTGGACATTTATTATTGCAATCAAAAGAGATTCCATATTAAACTTATAAAAACTATAGATATTTTATTTGTAACGTACAAACAAGATGTTGATATCGACATTTCTTTAATTTTGTCCCATTAGTTCTATATAGAACTACACTAAGCACTAATATGGTGTATCAACAGTTCTATAGAACTAAATTTAGGGGGTACTACTGGGATGCACCCGGATTTGATAGTAGTGGTAGTTTGAAGTTTGATATACTCCCTCAAAATTCGTTTAAAATTAATTTTATTAAAAAACAGATGCCTGCAGAATCAAGCTATAGGATTTCAGGGTCTAGTAGACGATCTTATTTTATCTTGTAAACTTAACAGTATTTTTCTATCTGTCGGGTCATCTTTGTTTATTAGAGTAATTTTTTTATATTTTTAAGTTATTGTAAGATTTTTGATACTATGTAATGCTATTTAATATAATTAACTAAGCATAATGGTAAAGTACATAATATATTTTATAAAAATTATATGAATTCTTCTATAATTAAGTCAATATCGTCTTCCTGTGATTCAAAATCAGATTTAGCATAATGATCAACTGTGGTATGTTTTTATAAAATAAAATTTCTGGACCATTTACAGTATTCAACCACTGTGCCAATAATAACGTGCCAAAAAGTCTATTCGTTTGTCATATAAACAATGTTGTATTTTGATACTATAAAATATTTTGGAAATTATAATGTTTTAAAATTATTTTTGACATGTTTTATGTTTTGGTAAGAAAAATGTTGAACAGATCATCTCAGCAGTGAAAGAGAGTATGAAATAGAAAAATTATAATTTCTACAAAGAGACTATTCTATGTTTTGTATTTCAGAAAATAATCATTATGTAAGTACACTTTTCTAAGGCATTATGTAATTTTGTGTGATTTATATTTTTATACAACAATAAATTATATTATTCTGTATTTCATTCTTTTATTTCACCTTCCAACCTTTTTTCTTCGCTTCTTTTAGTTCAATAATGAGATATGTGCCAGCCAGACCCAGACCAATTTAGAAAATCTCAATCGGTCCTGACGGGAATCGAACCTGGGAGCCCGGGACCTCCATCTTAGAATCCACCTCGCATAGGTACCAATGCGCCACAGAGGTCGTCAGTGAAACTGGCCGAGGTTAAAAATCACGGATACCTATTTTTCCATATAGTGTATTATTTATGATTTTTGGGGGTTCTTTCATTAAACCCATACGTGTGGGGTATTTATAGATAGGTCTTTAAAAATGATATTGAGGTTTCTAATATAATTTTTTTCTAAACTGTATAGTTTGCGCGAAAGATACTGTTTGCGTAAAATGTGTCCCCCCTGTTTAGATACTACTTGGTTTTAACAACTTAGCTTTTGTCGCAAGGGACATTTTTTTGTTAAAAACAAAATGAAATATCAATTGAAATAATACAAAGTTTATAACTTATATGCTATAAGTAAAGACAAGTGTAAAAACTATACTACAGTTCTATATAGAACTATTGGGATATAATTTGACAGCCCGGAAAATGTCCTAACAGTTCTATATAGAACTACGGTATGGGGTACTACTGGGATGCACCCGTACCAATGCGCCACAGAGGTCGTCAGTGAAACTGGCTGAGGACATAAAATCACAGATACCAATATTTCCATGACGCTGTGTTACTATGGCAACAAGCTATTTGTTGTGACGTGATGTTTTTCATCTCACGGCGTTTTCTTTGAATAAAGGTAAATAAATAATTTAAAATCCATTCCATTTAAGATCCATTGCGAATTAGATATATTATGGATACAATAAGTCAAAGAAATGTTCTGCGGATTTCCCCGTATAGCGTATATGCTATTTTAGGTTCTCCTGGCTATAATCTATATTTGCGTCTAATTTCCTAAAGATTCTTTCAGTCGTTGAGCTATATTTAATAACGAAGTTGAGCATTTCGCAATATTCGCATAGATGAGTAGGAATTTATCTCGTACTAAAAAGGCAGGGTGATTAAGTTTCGTCCTGGGAAGAAGGTACAAGTACGTACAGAAAAACCGAGATCCTTTTGCTAGTCTTTGACATTTTTACCACCGAGCATCACAATGCAATAGTTTGAGAGATTTCCCACGAAAAACAGGCACATGACAACTCATTATAAAATGTCACTGCATTTGTTGTGTTCGATGCCCGTGCGTCCGTCTAGGTGAACACATCTAGCTCAAAAACTAGCAGACCGATTTGGATAATTTCTGTTGCATGATATTAGGAATTGTCCTGAGCAGTGCAACAGCTATTTCCAGTTTCTAATAATTAGTACTAAAAATAGTTTTAGGAGTGGGTACGAAGATAGTCCAAAGTTCGAACGTTAACGTTTAAACGTTGTTTCAAGACACGAACACAACTACACTTTTTATGTTTCATCTTTCAACCGCGTAAGTAGCACTATGGCAAGTGGTGACAGAAAGCGACCGTCCCCATCGACGTTGGGCAGCAGGGCGGCCAAGTGCCCATCGCGCTTTGTACCTGCCCCCGCCAGGAAGCAACCCACCTTGCCTTGTCTGCCCCGCGCTGGGTATGATGAAGAGCTGGACAGAGACAGCGCGCTACTAAGAGCTGCGAAGAATTACTATCCTGAAGGTATGTGACATTATTACAACGTCCTGAAGATTTTTCTTGTTCTTATTTTACTCTTATTGCTTCTGAGGTTTATAGAATATAAAATTTGGTTTTCGACCATTTAAAAATAAATCGGCTTCAACAATAGCCGCCTTAGTACGATCATCACCGCAAAATAATTAAGTAGTTTATTAGAAGTAAGTGACTATGCGACTATAAATGTCTATGAAATATTCTTAGACCTCCTGTCATTCTAAAATCGGAACAACTACTACTTATACCAGAATACTTCGGAAAAATTGCCTATTAAATTAGGCAAGCAAGTAGCAAAGATCAATGTTGCTGCCGAGCATAACAAATAAATATTATATTTGAAGGAGAAAGCGAAGGTGGTTGCAGCGAATTCCCTCCTTTGATGCAGGCCAAATCTTGGACGAGGGGTGTCCCATACAGAGATAGTTATAACCATGCCAAACCTACAGATTCTATAGGTAAGTAAACAGTAGGTATAAAGTACCTTCCTAAATAAAACGTCTCTTTATATTTTTATAGACTTACTAGCAGTCGCCCGCGACTTTGTCCGCGTGAAAACCTCTTAGGTACCCTTTTAATTTTAAAGACATACTTTCGTGTAAAGTGTGCTCTTTTCCCGCTACCCCTCTCAATGTAATCATGCTATTGAAATTTGAATTGTAGCTTATATGACACGGTTGTCAGTTTACCATCGCAGTGCCATCTATTGATTACTTACTCAATTCAGTCGAAAAGTATCGACATCTGTTAGAATCTTTTGTAGTTAACAGATAATTGTGACTGTCAATTAATTACAGACAAATAATTTGCAATAAAATAAAATTGCGACTATAATTAAAGATCTAAGCTATCTTATCTCTCAAGTTGGACCAAACTGCTTATTGCGTGCAAATTTGAACGAAATCTGTTAAGCGGTTTAGGAGTCCATCGCGGACAAACATCGTGACAGGAGATTTATATATATTAAGATAGGTCTTCGCTCAACTCCATTTCCTCTCTTATACAAGGAAGGGGGAGACCTGGCTCAATAGTGGGTCGTAGTACATAGATAATTATCTCCTAAAATTTCGGGTACGCAGGAATCCCAATATTATTCTACTATGTAAGAGTATAATAACTTATACTCTATATAAAAAGCGCACTTAAAAGTACCTATCATTAAACCATAGAAAAATCGTACAAAGAATTTGGTTGCATAATCTCCTGTTCCACAATTTTAATTTCGACGGTCAGCAATAAAGAAAAAAAAATTGGTTGTCTGTAAAGTCGGTTTACTGACGATAGTTGAACGTGACAACGTCTGAAGAAAATACTGATGGAATGGTAGCATTTAATTGGTTATTAAAATTTTTAATTTAAGTATATTTTAATAAATATTAATTTAAATTAATAAAATAATTGATTTTGATTTTATAAATTTATAATAAATATATTAATTTTTAATTTAAAATTAATATTATACCAATATTATAAAGAGGAAAACTTTGTTTGTTTGTAATGAATAGGCTCAAAAACTACTAGACCGTTTTTAAAAATTCTTTCACTATTCGAAAGCTACGTTATCCACGAGTAACATAGGCTAAATTTTATTTTGGAAAAAAATAGGGTTCCGTAAAATATTTGGGTTTTTCGGACACAAGGTGTAAAAAATCAACCAGAAAAGTTACTTATTTTGCGTACGCTGCCTAAACTATAAAAGATAGAAGCATAAAATGTTCTAAATAATTGGAGATCTTATAAATATCTACAAAAAGTCCGCGACACACTATACCTATCTATGTCGAGTGAGGCACAACAACCATTTTTTTATTTAAAAATCTTAAATTTTTTTTGGACTACATTTAAACGCATTTATTTTACTCATGCTATTAATCCTTATCAAAATAAATTATTTCATCACTAAGTACAGTTTATGTAGATAATATTTAGTATTTAAAAGATTAAAATTGGACTTTTGGTTTTGAAGTTATGGCGAAATTAAAATATTACTATTTCTGCGTTGCAAAGTGAGCGTCACCAAGGCGGGGGCGCGCGTGCGGGAGAGTTTAGATCTATGTTATATATACGATGATGAATTAAGAATTCGATCTTTGTTCAAATATCTATTTAGTACACGGAGTTTGTTCGTTTGTTTAAACGGGCTAATCTCTATCTGCGTGTCGGATTGTGAAATTATTTTTGTTTATTCAGAAGGCTAGACTCAAGAGTGAAATGTACTATTTAATATCAATTTATACCTATCAGCTTGCCATAAATATATATTTTTAATGATAATGTACTGAAATGTCATACAACGTTGAACAAAAATGTAGACCTTTAGTACACGGGACGGGACGGAGAATATTGCTTCACGGGAAACTATAAAAAAATTAAATTGAGTGGGGGAGCGGGGAATGAGCACACTATATGTGCCTTTACACATTTGTATGAAAGTCTGTCTTTAAAATTAGAAGGGTACCTAAGAGGTTTTCACGCGGACGAAGTCGCGGGCGACTGCTAGTATTTAATAATTATATTTAATAGACGCATGTCGAACGCTGCCGAACGCAAAGGCCGATTGTGCTTCTTTGTCACTGTTCCGCGCTCTCGCTTGCACTTCAAGCCTTACATGGAACGCCTCAAAGCGAGGTAACGACGCATGGCGTCATGTTTTTTCGTGCGTGCATCCGGCTCTATCGAATTATAAGACGTTTTCACTTAAAAAAATAGTGCAGAAAATGTTATTTAATTTCAGGAAACTGTTACACAAGAACTGCAAAAACCATAAGGTCTATCAACATGCCGCCTAAGAGACGTCCTCCGCCTCAGCTATACGGACCCTTAGGACCTAATGGTGAACTGCAGTTTCCACCTGTACAAACCTATGCCGAGAGAGAGAAAGAAAGATTGGAGACCATAAAGAAAGAAAAGGAAAAAAATAAATTGCCAAAAGGTACAAATCTGATTTCAAAGAAGAAATTAGGTATTTAAATGATTTTTTAACAAAGTGGTAGGTATTTTATTTGAAGTGTATTTAATAACTAAATACCTACAATTTGACGGTGCTGTTACCAAAATTGAGTAATTATTATATTCTATACCTACTTATTTCTTCCTAAAAGTATTCTTTCTATGTCTATAGGGTTAGTATTGTTAGGAGATTTGGTATCAGGAGCTTATGATAGACGAAAAGCAGCTGAAGCTGAAGCGAAGAAGAGAAGGATAGAAAAGAAACGCAAAGAAAAGGCTGAGGCGGAGTTAGCTGCCCAAGAGGCGTTGAAAAGGTACCTAATATTAATGCAAGAACTAATATTTATTATATTATCTAGCATATAAGTTGTATTGGAATAGTATTTTATTAAGCAATTTATATTGAAACCAAGAAAAAGCTTAGATAAAAAATATTAAAATATCAAGTTTCAAGTATACTTAGTATCACCGCGAGTCAAGGGCCTGAAGCGAGCTGATGTGCTCCATGATTAGACGGCTCTGCTGTTTAAAATAGCCATATAAAAATATCAGCTTATCTGCTTATAGTTTAGCGGCTGATTACAGACCCTGAGAGGGAAAAAACGTTTCAGACATTTGGCAAAACTGGAATTTGAGCTGCCTCGTGACCCAGATGTTCAAAAAGTTGAGATGCTGAAGGCTACGGAGGAGGAACACTATCGGTACATACATTCCAAGGATCTGGAGAGGATTCAGTATTATTTGACAACGGTAATTTTAATATAGACAAACGACTCAACTCACGTTTACCTACTGAACTCTCAAGGGAATCACAAGACAAAGACTTTTTTTTTGGGTGAAGACAGATGTTGTACTTTTTATTATATTTGTGGTATTATTGACTAAAATTATAACAAAATTCTCGCCTATAATTTTATTTATTTTTATTTTTTATTAATATTCCCGAGGCATAGATATATATATCATGTTCATACCTGTAATGACACTGGCAGCCACACGCAAAACACAACAACGTTACTTTGCGGTAGTAAAAAGCACAACGGGCCGTCTTCCACACTCAAGGCCTGTAACAAAAATCTCCACTACTACTTATTTAAACTTTTTTTGATCTGATTTTGACAGTCGTTAACTGGCAACCATATACCGGATTTCCCCACGTATCTGTACAAGCGCGCGAAGGTGCAAGTGGACAAGCAGACGGCAGCTATCAAGCGGCGCCTCATGGTGATCACCTACCAGGCCTGCGTCAGACAGAGCGAGGCTGACATTAAGGACTACTTCCGGCAGGCAATGCAGAGGTAACGTTATTTCATTGGTTCAAATATTTTCATCAGCAGAGTAGGGGCAATAGAAATGGCGCTCGGCAGGGCGACCAAGGCAAATATGGTGGCCAATATTGTAGAAATAAATTGATAACAATAAAACATTTACTCCCAAATAACCTAAACGAATGGTAAACAATCAGAATGTCGGCGGGAACGCGGGTGCATTTAGTTCAAATGTACAAAGATGCGTGCGTTTGGGTACATTTAAACGCCCGCGCTAGCACCTACCGAACGCTGTCACTCTGGACCGTGCCAAAACTCCGTGAAATATCTGATATGAACAATAAATTGCTAGATGTCTCCTTGCGTACATCCTGGAGGACCCAGAGGAAGTGCAGCGTCTCCGCATAGCGTTCCTTCCAACGCTCTGGCCCGCGTTGTGCGTGCGCGCCCCAATGCCGTGGCACAATGCCGTGGCGCGAGCCAAGCAGGCCATCAACTACCGCTACTACCAGGGGAATCCTATCATGTTGGAGCTCAGGAGACTTTGGCAACAGAGGTGAGCTACGGCGGCACCACGGTTACCCAATTTGAGCTGGCGACCTTAGGTTTGACTTTTAATGATAATAACCGAGATATATAAATCAATGTGCTCTCTGAGGTACTATGATGTAACGCCATCAACTTTCAAACTCCGGGTTACTGATAATATCTCGGAAAACTATCGCAATCCGTTATATTTTATAGCCCCAAAATCCAGGTCTAATCTTTGCATCAAAGCGCCTTTTGTAGTTGTGTGTTAATAGTAATCTATTTTTATTTGTTGTTTTGATCCAAGAGTGTTTATTTTTAGATACCAAAACATGTATATCTGTGACATGAACAAAATGCAAGAAGGCATGCCATTCCCGCACTACCCGAGCGACTTCACTGAACGTCTTAACAAACTATGCGCTGAAACCAGAGCAGAACTATTGGACAACTGGTTGATTGATATTGCTGATACTATGGTCAAAATGAGAAAACATTGGGCTTGTTATGTCTCCAAAAAGAAAAAAGAATCTACATTTCAGGTTGAGAAGTTTTTTAGGTAAGCTTTTGCTAAATTCTGCAAGTCTTTTATTACTAGACAAGTAAAGATGCGGGTTAAAACCTTAAAATAGTTGTTAACAAAAATGATTGTTTGTGAAAGATGATCACTTATCTGTTTGCAAAGGTTTCTTAGGTTGCAGGAGAGCGCTGTAGTAAATAGTAGTATATTAGCATCCTTAGGTTGCCTGTTCTAGCTGTTTTATTTAAGGACCTCCGTGGCGCAGTGGTATGCGCGGTGGATTTATATGACGGAGGTTCTGGGTTCGATTCCCGGCAGGGCAGATTGAGATTTTTCTTAATTTGTCTTGGTCTGGCTGGTGGGAGGCTATCGCCGTAGCTAGTTACTACTCTACCGACAAAGTCGTAACGCCAAGCGATTTAGCGTTCCGGTACGATGTCGTGTAGAAACCGAAAGGGATTGGAACCGTGGGGATTTTCGTCCCACTAATAACAAGTTAGCCCGCTTCCATTTTAGACTGCATCATCACTTAACATCAGGTGTGATTGTAGTCAAGGGCCAACTTGTAGTCGATAAAAAAAAAGAAATAATTAGCAAAGAACTAGTATACCTACCTAAAGTACATCTTGGTCCAATAGATGTTAGTTAAACTTTAATCTCTCGAAACTTACTTGGAAATTCTATCAAGAATGCATTGTTATATTTTGCAGTTGTATACACGCGCTAATGTCAAGACAGATTCGCGATCTGGTCGAAAGGAGTGTTTTTCATTTCGCCGAATACTTTGCCTATTATTCGGTAAGTGTAATTAAGTAAAATTACTTACATATTATACGTTTATTAGTTAAGTTCTGATCTAAGTCAACAACTTGATTATATTAATAAAAATAGGACTGCTTCTTAGAATTTAAAGTCATTATTAAATTATATTTATTATGATAATCCTCTCCCTATGAAGAGGGAGACCTGGTCTTGTTGTGGGTACGGGATAGTGACACTATGAATATACCTGTTTTATTCTCTGCATCAAGGAGGGCAACAACTTCGGCAAAGAGTACCAAGACTATCTGTTCATCAAACGTCCGCTGTTCCGTATTAAAGTGGTGGGACAACCGGGCTCTACCACCATCAGCTTCGATCCAGCTTTGGACCACATGCGGGTCATGATTATCAAATGGTTGCACACCATTATCGGCGTGAATCAGCAATTACCCAGCGTCGATACCATCATGTATCCAGGTATGCATATATTAGGTGGTGGGGCTACCGGGCTCCACCATCGTCAGTTACGAACCAGCTCTGGACCACACGGAGATCATGATCATCAAGTGGTCGCGATGAATCATCCATCATCATGTTGCTCTGCATAGATACTATGTCACCAGGTTTGTCTTAAATGTTATAATTAGTTTAAATTTAATTTTGGATTTGGACTCTCGAAACCGGCTACTTCTTAAAGCTACTATACTCAAACTCCATGCTTGTTTTAACACGTTCACTGCGAAGCGAGGCCTAAATCACCCCTGATGCAACTTCCCTGTGGTGCGGCAAGGAAAAACGTGAGTTTCTCTGTCGTGCGAATGGCATAGCTTTGGTTTGGTCCAGTGTAGGAAAGAGATAAATATATATTTGAGATGCTCTAATGGTTCCGTACTCGGTGGTGTACCTACCTTGGTACCGGATGTCTTAAGCCTCGTGCCGCACTGAATTAACATAATTTTAATGCAGTGCGGAACGAGGCTAAAACGTCCCATATCCCCCCTGACCTCGTACCGCACCCAACGCGAGCTTCCCGCGTGTGTTGTGCATCACGTCGATTGGAGAGCACGGCCTTTTACAGCGCCGAACATGTCTAAACGATGTCGGAAGAAGTTAATTTTAAAAAACTCAGAAACAGAGCCCGAGGCAGAATAAATAGGACAGTTTCTTTTCTACTTCTGGTTGCCTTTTTTTTTCTATTCTGTGAACCGTATTAAGATTTTCATATACAAATAGATAGATAAACCTTATGCATAAACCGTGATCCATTATTTTCCAATAATAAGTCTGTAATAGGTGCCTCTTAATGGTATAGAATGGAATGCTTCGTGCGCGAGTCCGACTCGCACTTGGCCGGTTTTTTTTTCTGTATGGCGCCTTCAAGCACAATTTAGATTATTAAAAAAAAATGTATCCTTTGATAGCTTTGTGTTGTTTTGCCAGGTTTTGCCCTTGAAACGATCTAATGAGATATAATTGATCAAAATCGGTCAAGTCGTTGCGTAGTTAAGACAGTTTAAAAACGTCGATATTATTTTTCCCATCACTAATCTCAGCGAAAATTTGCCCTATTTCAGTGCGTTACGAGGTGTATAAGATCCCATATTTTGTTTTGCTAATAATTCCTAAACTAGCCATCAGATCCCGGGGCGACGGTGGATTAGGGTTCATCAATTCACTGTCTATATCAATAAGGACCAAAATTCTCATTTATCTTTGATTTCGCGCCAGAAAATGGATTTTAGTCTGTAAAAGGAGGTGGGGTCTAATAGACCGCGTGTCGCCCTAACGTCTGGTCACGGTACGGGCCGATTATACCTCGTGCCGCAGGAACGGAAAGTATGCAAAAATTGGTGCCGCAGCGAACGTGTTAATCATCACAACGGTTATCCCATCTGTTGCATCGGTCATCGCATGTGTTAAGACCTTTTTTATAAGTATAAAAGTACAGGCGGCTAACTTCACTAGTTTTAACTTGATATTCTAAACAATTTGTCGGTATCCTGCATACAGCAACAAGTCTTAATTTATCATATGTTGCTTGACTTGGTTTAGGTGCACAACGTCCAAGACCGTATCTAACGGCGGTATACCCCGACGAGGAGTACATGGTGGAGGTTGTCAACGGCTGCATCAAACACTTCCACGTGAACCGGCCTGGCCCCGTCAGCTTCATCGACTCGTTCCAAGAGTACTTCTACATCCTGGACGGTACGGCTTACCAGGATCTGTTAAGGTTCTTCGCCTCAGAACCTCCACCATATTTGAAGGTAAGAATTTTTGTTATCATATAAGTTTTGTCTACCAGGAATACAAATTTACGTAATGCATGGGTAGGATTGAGAATTTTATATTTTTGTTATGGTTTTTAATCTTTATAATTGGAACTTTTTGATGTTTCATTTGGCTACTGATCTTGGATTAAAGTACTGAGTCAAGCTGATAAAAAGTAGAGGAAAATTGCAATAACATGCTTACAGTTGTAATGTCGGCGGCACTTTTCCGTATCTCGACTGATGATCTATAACGTCTATCTATCGAATTCCCCCCCTCGACCGTGGGTCACAGTGGAGTCACGTCTTATCGTACTACCATAGTGTGAAATAAGCGAAACCACCCGTGTGTGCGAACACATTATTTTATTGTAATATCGAAGGAGGAGACTATCGTAATACGGTCGGTTCTGTCTCTTGCAGGACTTCACCGCTCGCATCTACATGTACAAAGATTTGCGCGATGAGGTGGCGTTCCTACGGCGCGACATTCCACTGAACATGATAATGTTGGACTGCGCGCCCATAAACGACGTACTGTGGGGGGAGGTGGATGGGTTGCGGATGTACATCGTCAACCACTTCACGACTGTTAACAGGAAGTGGAACCGATCGTGAGTATCCGCTGAATTTGCTGATATTGGACTGCGCGACCAGTAAACCCACTGGAAGGTAAGTGGAAAATCATTGCCTATGTCCCCTGTGCCCTGAGGCGTATGTTAAGGCAAATGTATTCTTACTGGAACACTGCAAGGATGCTTGACAGTAGTTATAAACGTGGCATCAACCTGGACAAGCTCTATTTCCTCTAAATTACTAAAAAAATACTATTAATTTATCAGGGAGACAAAACTTTTAAGTATCTCGAATAGCTTGTTGCGTTGAGCTCATTACCAAATTTAAGCAGGTAAAGCAATACTAGTTGAGATGTCGAGTATTGCCTCGTCACACAACACCTGCCTGCCATGCTACATGCTTCCGCTTCTCGGAGATTTTTCTCTCTCTGCCACACGACAGACCCTGCAGCCGCACGGAAAATCAATTTAATGCTGAGATAT
Organism: Mycalesis mineus; assembly: GCA_034621355.1. NCBI lineage: Eukaryota > Metazoa > Arthropoda > Insecta > Lepidoptera > Nymphalidae > Mycalesis > Mycalesis mineus. The sequence goes on along the minus strand of JAXAVZ010000204.1, from coordinate 70,581 downwards.
TCTTTTTTAATTTTACTTAGAAATTAATACTTGCAGAATTTGCAACGTGTACGAGGAAATGGCCGCGCGTACATCTGAAAGCCCGGAGACTACGGCGCAGCTGGTGGAGCTGCTGGGTTATATACAGGACTGCCGTGACTGCGCCATGTTCGACTTGCGCGAGAAGTCACGAACCACAGCCGAATACGTGCTGTTCCTTATGGAGCACGCTCATCTTTCCTGTGAGTGACGATAACTTCTATTTTAAAACCTCCAATGATATAAGTATAACATCTATCTTTAACTCTCTCTTTCCCTCGGACCTCGTCCTATGTCAGACCCCTGCGATTTTTTCCCGCCCGTCTCTATACTGAAGTGGAATCTGTGAATCTTTCTGTACTGTCTTTGTAATTTTCAGACGGATGGACCAATGTGAAAAGGGTTTTCCTAACAGTAAGGTGCTTTTTAAAAGGTTGCTTAAGGTTGATGGAGATTGCTTATGCCTATCTAATGACATAAGCTTTTGTACATTGTGATATATAAGTATTGGGTACAACATTGGCCTGGCTAAGGCCAAAGATATCTTTCTACAAATATCATAAACAGTTTTTTATTTACATTGTTAAATTATTCTTGAGCAATATAATTGTTTTTGTAGCAGTCATGCGATTGGATAAGGTCTAATTACCAAATAAAAAGCAAAATAAAGATGTGGTGTATCATGCAATATTGTAAAAATATCATTTGTAGTTGAAGACATCAATCTCAACACTCGTGTGTTCCTCTGGCCGCTGGACATGGAAGAGACCATAGACTTGACAATAAAGACGCTCAACACTAAGAAGTTGATGGCAGAAGATAAGCTTAAAAGCAGAAAGGCGATCTACGAAGAGAAACTTAAGAAACATGAGAAAGAGTTGGAGTTGTTCCGTCGGTTTGATCCTCCACTGCTGAATCTGGATCTACTGAGAGAGGTTGTTGGTAAAGTGGACGAGATATACAACAACTTGATGGTAAGAATATTTATGATTTGTTATCGACATATCTGTGGGTTAGTTTCTAAAGTATGTAGTCTGAAAGAATGTACTTTGGTACTTGCATGCTGAAACTATTCTATTAGAAAAAGCTTGACGGCGGGTGGTGGTATATGTTCGACAAATGGAATTTTTGAGGGGAATTTGTAAGGATTACGAAATTAAGTTTGAATAATATTCGCAGGAAGATAAACGCGAGGCCGAGGAAATCAACAGCGAAGAGGCTCTGCTGGACCAGGAGGTGTCGGTGTACTTCAGCATGAGCACCATGCTAGCCAGCATTGACCCCTTCCACAAATTGTGGCACACCGCCTTCGATTTCTACGACGGATACGAGAAATGGTAACTATAACTAATATTAGTCTACTAATACTAATAATACTAAAACTACTAAAGCTCTAATACCTATTCACAGGTATCACGGCCCATTCCTAGGATTAGAGGCAGAACAGATAGCGGAGGATGTAGAAGCGTGGTGGAAGCTGCTGTACAAGCTGGGTAAACAACTGATCGAGTACCCCGGCGCCAAGAGAATAGCTGACATGGTGCGGAACAAGGTCGAGAAATTCAAGCTACTGCTGCCTGTGCTCACGGCTATATGCAATAAGGTAGGCTCAATTTGGTTTGATATTTATTTTACCAATAGAATTTAAATTAATTTCGAGTTTTTTAATTTAATTTAATTTTATGTTAAGAAAAACACTTTTACATTTAAATTAAAGTTAGGGTAAGGGCTTTTACGATATACACGATATCGTAACAATTAATTTTCCGTTGGACGTCAACGAGTTGCGTGCTTCGAATTTCTATATTATTGAACGAAAATTTCCAGCAGTGGACATCCATCGCCAGATGGGTTGGTGATGATTGACGTAAAAATTTTGGTTATTGAATAATTAAGAGTATACTATAAACTCAAAAGCTCAATTTATAGTAATTTAAATAATTATAGGGGATGCGCGATCGTCACTGGGCTAAAATCAGCGACCTAGTAGGTGTGGAGGTCATTCATACACCCGAAACTACGTTAGCCGACATGGTGGAACAAGGGGTACATGTGTTTGCATCTCAGTTGGAAGAGATCGAACAGTACGCATCCAAAGAGTACGCGCTGGAGAAGGCTCTGAATAAGATGAAGGACGAATGGATCGGTGTCAAGTTTGAGGTGATGGCTTACCGGTAAGTGCAATTTTTTTATCATTATTATCTTTAACAGCTGATGGACGCCCACTGCTGGACATAGCACCCAGAGGCTTTCCTACTATCCGATTGCGGGCGACCAATACTGTCCCTAATGGTGCGGGATTTCTAATTTAGCAAATGTCTATCGACTTTAAGAAGTTTTTCTAGACATTTCAGGACGCTTGTCAATTAAAAAAGAACTCTTAGAATTTATTATCTTGCCAAAATTACTGTCGAAGAATTTGGAGACAGAGTTTTTTTTTAAAGTTCGATACGTAAGGGGTTTTCTCACTGACGATGCCGCTGGCATAGATGGATAGCTCGGAATAAAATAAAAGTAGTCATATTTGTGCAATATAACACGCTTGTATTATTTCGCAGAGACACAGGAGTGGGCATCCTTACAGGGCTAGACGACATCCAGCAGCAGCTCGACGACCATATCCTAAAGTCGCAAACGATGCGCGGCTCACCCTACGTAAAAGCGTTCGAGGCTGACATGGTAGCGTGGGAGGAGAAGCTCATCAGCATGCAGGATATACTGGACCAGTGGTTACAGGTTTGTCTTGTTTAATTGTTACTTCATCTTCTATTTTCCTTTTCAAACTTAGAAATATTGAGTAAATTACTAAACGGGAGAAAGAATGAGAGGATACTATACCGAACTGAGAAACAGTCTAGTTTGTTAAGGGTATGAGTGTCTGTTATTAGTGTCAAGCCACGTGGATGTACCTGGAGCCGATCTTCTCGTCAGAGGACATCATGCGGCAGATGCCGGGCGAGGCGCGTAACTTCCGGGACGTGGACAAGGAGTGGCGTAACATTATGGCGAACACGCAGAAGGACCCGCTGGTGCTCACCGCCACTGACTTCCCGGGTGAGAGCTACCTACGAGACACGAATATTATAGCATAACCATTGATTCACCTAACGATGCTTATACATCCACGTTGTCTCTTATAGCGTTTTTATAGTTATATTACACAACTCAACTGTGTTTTCGGCCGCCATTTGAGAATAAAAGCCCATTGCCTTTTGCCTTCGAAGGCAAAGTGAAGCTTGCAAAGGTTCTTCTTAGCGTTAAATAACAGTACACGCATTGGTACGCGACATATTAAATAGATCTATCCACTTTGAACTCGAATTTATTAAAACGAGATACGTTTTAATTAAGATTCAAAATTGTTGTTTATATTGTTTACAGATTTGCTGAAGAAGTTGCGGTCTAATAATGCCTTGTTAGATGACATCCAACGCGGCCTCAATGACTATTTGGAGAAGAAAAGATTGTTCTTCCCTAGGTTTGTTACTATAGCAGCTATGATATTTATAAAGATAATAATCTTTTAACGTCTTATAATTATGGTTATATGCTAAGTTACAAACGTATAACCTAAAAAGGTTATACGTTTAATTAATCGTATACCGAACTGAGAAACAGTTTGGTTAACGCCTATTGTATGAACCAGCTTATCGTATTGTCATTAAATATAAGCTGGTGATTATGTTATAGATTCTTTTTCTTATCCAACGACGAGCTCCTGGAGATTCTGTCAGAGACGAAGGACCCGATGCGAGTGCAGCCTCACCTCAAGAAGTGCTTCGAAGGCATCTATACTCTGGAGTTTAATGCGGCGCGAGAGATCGTAGGCATGACCTCGTCGGAAGGGGAGGTGGTGAAACTGTCGTCCTCCATACAACCTGCCGATGCTAAGGTGGACAGACTTTCTTATGTACACTATATTTATTAACATGGACTCGTGACATACGGAGTTAAATTAAATTAAATTAGCTAAAAACAAGAGTATACTTATACATACAATAAACAACTTGTCATCTTTTAAGCCTTTTTATAAATTGAATTATAATATAATATAAAAAATAATGTAAAATTAAAGTACCACCGGCGCATCTCTTGTTCCACTGCCACGACACCCTGCACCATTGCAAAAGAAGGGAAGACAAAGTACAGATAGCTACACAACATTAGGGAGGGTTCCGTACGTTGACCAAGGTCTTTGTGGGAGGTTATTTTGGTCCGTGCGAGCTGGACAAATCCTGCCAAACGGCAAAAGCCGTGGAGATATTTCTTCCCCACACAAAAAAAAACGCCGCACCGTTTCACTACGTGGACGATGACCCTGTTATGTGGTTGGCCTATAGTAACTTTTTATGATTCTTAGGGCATGGTGGAACGCTGGCTGCAACAATTAGAGCACCAGATGATGACCAGTCTTCGCGACGTGGCGTCGGAAGCCATTAACGCGTACGTGCTCACGCAGCGCGAGGAATGGGTACTCAACTGGCCGGGACAGATCGTGCAGGCCGGCTCCTGTGTGCAGTATACTACTGAGGTGATCTGACATATTTTTAAAACCAATTGCATGTCTATAATTTTCTACATCCAACTGCTTCTACTTCTAAAATTGCTACTTAAATCCAGATATATGTATGGTTATAGGCATTGGAAGCTATCCAGGCAGTAAGCCTGCCGCAGCTGATTGAGAAGAGCACGGAGCAGATCACCGGGCTGGTGTACCTGGTACAAGGCGAGCTGGAACCTGGCAACCGCATCACTGTCGAGGCGCTCATCGTCATCGACGTGCATGGTGAATCATTGTCATATTCATTCTATCACCCAAGTCTAGTTTAAAGTCATCTGTTCATTTAGTTTCACAGTATTTTCCAGTGGTTGTCATTGTCCCAGTTTCTTGAGACCTCAGTGTGTCTCAGCCATTGTTACATCATCTTTTAAAGATACCACGAGAAAGCTCTCGACATCCCGCCCGCTGACTTACTCCAAGTTTAATAATCCCAGGTCGGTCCATCCTAGAAGAGATGGAGGAGAAGAAAGTGCGCGAAGTGACGGACTTCAACTGGATCTCGCAGCTGCGCTATTACTGGCGTGGTGACCGCATTGTTTGCTCCATGATCACCACGGACGTGGACTACGGGTTTGAGTATCTGGGCAACACTGGCCGCCTGGTCGCCACTCCCCTCACTGACAGATGCTACAGGTAGACTAACTGGGGAAATGGGCTCCATCATCATATGACTTACTTCTGCCGTTATCCATTTTGCATTTCCAAAAAAATACATGCTTCTGTGACTAGGCCTGAGCCTGACCTGACTTTATTTGATTATGACTTTTAGCAAACAAGAGTTAACGATATTATAAAAATACAAAAAATTAATTCTGCATTTAATAACATACAATATATTTTAATTTATTTTATTTTATATTTTACCCTTAATCATTGTAGGACTTTGATGAGTGCTCTGAAATTGAATCTGGGAGGCGCGCCTGAAGGTCCGGCGGGGACTGGCAAGACGGAGACCACGAAAGATCTGGCCAAAGCCGTCGCAAAGAAGTGCGTCGTGTTTAACTGTTCTGATGGACTGGACTACAAAGCGCTGGGCAAGTTCTTTAAGGTAAGTATTATATTTGGCCATAACACCGTTGTTAGATTGAATGGTAAAATTCAAAGTATTTCTTTGTAAGATTCAAGACTACTGCCGATACGATGAAAACAGTTCCAGCATTACAGTACAGATTGCATTTCAATACTCATATCAAGAAGGAATTTTTCAATATTGAACTTAAGTAAAAGTTTTTTTTTAATTTCTTCTTTATTAAAAATATCGTAATTTGCATTAGTTAAAATGAAATCTATTAGTGGAGCAGATACGTTTTTCTGGACATTAAAATAATTCCCTATAACAAATTGGGCTTTGTTCGACATCCCTAGGGGCTTGCTCAGTCAGGAGCGTGGGCGTGCTTCGATGAGTTCAACCGCATAGAGCTGGAGGTGCTGTCTGTGGTGGCGCAACAGATCCTGTCCATCCAGCTCGCGATACTGCGGCGTGAGAAACGCTTCATCTTCGAAGGCACGGAAATCAGCCTCAATCCCACGTGCTCTGTCTTCATCACAATGAACCCTGGGTTACCACTTTATATACTATAAAATGTATAAGAAATGCGGCTCTATTATTAAATCTTCGAAAATCTAGTGCCGAATAGCTGAAAGGCTTGGTATCAATCCTTTTTCGGAGCCATTAGACCACGGCCAGTTTATAAAATACCAAAATAGAATTACCTAAATTTAAACGAGTAGGACATAAGCTACAGCCTAGTTTTAGAGCTATACAAATACAATCGTTAAAAAATGTCAGGGTCGTCCTAATAATATTTTACTTTCAGTTACGCGGGTCGTACGGAACTGCCAGACAACCTAAAAGTGCTTTTCCGCACCGTTGCTATGATGGTACCAGATTACGCGATGATTGGGGAGATCACTCTCTACTCAAATGGATTTGTCAATGCCGGCCCGTGAGTTTGCGTAGAATATCAATTTAATTCAATATTCTAAGTAGATATATATAAAAGGTAGATAGATTATTAAAGGTAGACAGTATTTAAAGATATTGTCAATTGACTGAAGGGGAAAGAAGAAGGCTGTCTGTTGTTAATTGCTTGTTTCAGTTTCTACTGGAAATTAATAACAGACAGTCTATGGTTTATTTATTTAGCAACGCAAGTTCCAACATTTTGTAGGTTAGCCCGTAAAATAGTACAAGCGTACAAATTGTGCTCGGAGCAGCTCTCTTCGCAAAACCACTACGACTACGGCATGCGCGCTGTAAAGTCCGTGCTGCTTGCGTCCGGCGCCCTGAAGAAGAACTATCCGGAAAAGGACGAGGCACAACTCGTGTTGAGGGCCATTATTGATGTCAATATGCCCAAGTTTCTGTCGCAGGTAAGTCAACCAAGTCTTTAATGATCAATGTGACCTGCAGTATTGCGATCAGGATGTGAAAAGCTGTCTTCCACAGTATACTCTCAATAACAATACGCCAGGCCGGACTCAACTCAGTCGTAGTTATCCGTTAAGTACGGTCCGTTATGCAAAGTGCGCTTTACTCTGAAATTAATTTGGGAACGAAAACTTAGAGTACAGGCTTTTTAATAATATGTACAATCGGAAGTAAAATGCTTTAAAGAATAAAATTACGACAAGGTAACTTTCAAACACCTAATTTCATCAAGGTTGGGGTATAAAATATGCTTGACCTTTTGCCAGGACGTGCCTTTGTTCATGGGCATATACTCGGACCTGTTCCCGGGAGTGGACATCCCACAGCCCGACCGCGCCGAGCTGCTTAAGTGCGTCAACAAGGAGCTGGAGAAGCGCAACCTGCAGAACACCGACTGGTATCTTGAGAAGATCATACAGGTATGTTGCTGTTTAACGTTTGGCAGTACCATGAAAATACAGGTCTCACATCGAGCATCAGAATCAAATTAAAGGCTAAGTTATAAAAGTTCCGGGAATAAAGATTTTTCTAAACAACTTTATAATTTAGGCTTGCCTACTTAATATCTTATGGCGTTTTATTTATTTTTTAGATTTAGACAATTCAAGGTTTGGAGTTTTGGATCTTTGATATCTTTACCTCCAAATGCCACTATGATACCAACTCTGAAGTTGCCAGATACATATTCAGCTTTGATTGAACAGCATAGCTTTGATTGAACAGTACAGCACAGCTTTGGACCATAAACTTTTTCACAGATATACGAGATGATGCTTGTTCGCCACGGCTTCATGATCGTGGGCCCGCCAATGGGCGGCAAGACGCAGGCGTACCAGAGCCTAGCAGAGTCGCTACGCGCACTGCAGCTGATGAAGCCTCCACCACGCCATAAGGAGTTTGGTGCCATCTACCGTATCATCAACCCCAAGGCCATCACCATGGGCCAGCTGTACGGATGCTTCGATCCCGCCTCGCACGAGTGGTATGCTCCTAATAATAACGTTCGTTATCTCAGTAACGATTCAGATAATTCTAGCATATCTCTCCTTTATGAAGCCCATTACTTTTTAGAAGTAATTTCAAATAATTCTTACAAAAATATGAGTGAAACATTGATTGTTAGGTCGGATGGCGTGTTGGCGATAGCGTTCCGCGAGTACGCGATGTCAGCGACGCGCGAGCGCAAGTGGGTATTGTTCGACGGGCCCGTGGACGCCGTGTGGATTGAGAACATGAACACCGTGCTCGACGACAACAAGAAGCTGTGTCTCATGAGCGGCGAGATCATACAGGTACTGTTGTTGACTATATCTGACAGTGTGCTAGCGATAGCTTTCCGCAAGTAGGTACGCGATGTCAGTGACTTTTACTACTAATTTTGTATTCTAGGACCTTTGTGAACGTCCATCACCTTTTAAATGTTGGTGCACCGTGCATTCAGCTTTGCATTCAGCTACATCAGTTTGCCGCGGTGACATCTTTACCGCGGGCACAACCTTTACCTCTTAAAATCGTTTTTTTCTTTTTATCCCCTACAGTTACTATAATATGTTTAATTTGGCGATTATTTTTAAGATGACAAACAAAATGAATCTTATCTTCGAGCCTGCGGACTTGGAGTTCGCCTCTCCTGCTACTGTGTCGCGCTGCGGAATGATTTATATGGAGCCTGAACAACTAGGTACATTTTATATTCTCGACATTCCTACGGAAAGGTATACAGCTACTTAAAAACTACTCATTTTTTTTAAGTTAGTAAATAACAGATTAATGAGATGAAACATTTAAGGTGGAAAGACATCGCCTATACACTGAGGTTATATTCACAAATCATGCAAGGAACATGTCTTAAGTAAGACGAATTAAGTCTACTTTAGCTACAAAGTAAGCCGATAAGTTGTGTTTACGTGCAGGTTGGCGCGCTTTTCTCGCATCGTACAACACTCATCTCAGCAAAAAGCTAATACCGGAGCAGTTCGACCTGATCCAGGAACTGATTGACTGGATCGTGCCGCCTGTGTTCGAATTTCTGTTGAGATGCCGCCATTTTGTTCAAGTCGGCGAGATACATCAGTTTTATGTGAGTGATTCGAATTGTTTAATCTCTCTACTTGTCTAAACAAAAAAATGCAGCAATTTGTATTTGCTTAGTTTAAATAACATATTTAATAGGTATAATAAAAATAAAGTAAACATTTCTCTCAGTCTTTCACGCGTCTGTTCACGTGTCTACTCGAGGGCGAGTCGCAGTTTAGCACGTTGTGGCTGCAATGCACGTTTATATTTGCACTGCTGTGGGGACTATGCGCTACCATCGACGGTTAGTCAAAAACTATTAACTTACCTTATTGCAGAAAATCCACGAGACCTAATTTTGAAAATTACCATCTTCGTCGGGTTACTGTTAACTGTCCACTAAAGAGCTACGTCTCTATTTTTATTATGCTGAGGTATGTGAAGCCACAACACTATTACCTTGTGTTGTGTGCGTGCATCAACTATTAATATCAATGGCCATTGAAAATAATGACTAGGGCACACGTGCTTCCATGGTATGCGATTCCCTCCTCAAATGTGGGTGAAAATTTTGAAGAGCACCTCGATATTTTAGAGCTATTCGTAGCTGCATTGTCTCTAGATTAACGAAGTTATTGCAGATTAAGAAAATGTTACAGTTTTTAAGAATTATCTCTTGTCAATACTGGCTCAAATGTAATTCTTTCAGGTGACAGTCGTAAAATCTTTGACACGTTTTTCCGCAAACTGCTCGACGGCGCCAACGCAAACTACCCCAAGCCCAAGTCGTTTAAACTGACTAAGAACCAACTGTTTCAAGACAAGGACACGGTATTCGATTACGTGTACGATAAGAGAAACAACGGATCGTGGATACCTTGGGTCGAGCTGGAGAAAGAAGCCCCTCTAGCTGCAAACGCTAAGGTAACAAGAAATATTGATAAGATCTATAAAGATGAAACACTTACAGTCCCCTGCACCTTGGCTATCGGAGGAAATCAAAATATCCATGTGTAAAAAAAACTAATGCTAAGTATAAGTATAAAACAAAATATGATACTTTGAGGCTAATCGTTTAAAGTAGGTACCATGAAGCTCGGAATCGCTGTAACACATTGTGTACAGATGCTCAACGACGCTACATATATAAATAAGTACAATTGAGTATTTAACATACATATTTAACATCCATATAACTAGCGGCATGTAAGTCTAGCGCTGAACGTAACGTAGAAGGGATGGCTGCGCATCGGTACCGTCGCGTACGCAATACAATATTTACTTTAATTACCTAATTAATAGCCAGATCATGTTACAACATCGTTTTAATCTGTATGTGTGTGTGTGCGTGCATGCGTGTGTGTGTATGTGTTTGTGTACGTTACGTGCCTATTTGTGCTTATATATGTTATAGTTTATAGTTCTAATTTCCAAAGAATTTGTATTACTTAAGACATAATTATATAGTATAGATAGTTACCATAAATGAATAAATAAATTTTGAAAAGCTTACGGGGAGTAGAAAAATAAAACATTATTATATTGACAATTTTTATTTAAGATATAAGACTAGTCTAATCTGAATCAGGCAATGGTAACACGCCTGGCGTCGCAAAACGGTATTTCTTCTAGGTATATTATTCCCTTAAATTCATAAACAAACTTAAAAAAACAACAAAACATATAATTATATTTAACAAACCAACTGAAAATTAACAATAATAACAGTGCAACTCAGAGCGAGACTGTACACTGGAAGTCCGCGGTGCGTCGTTTCGGTGCGGGGGACGGAATGCGACTGGGGAGCCAATCGCCGCTACGCACGCCCGCCCTTCATTCCTCAAGCTCCCCCATGATACCTAAAGGAGAATGCCAGACACTGTATAGGACTTTAACCCACTAATAAAAACTTATTGTACAACAATGTATTATTTATCATTTTATTGCATTTTTTTCACTATTTAATATAAATTACATTTAAAAGCTCTGGAACTCGGAGTAACCGACCTGAGTCTAACATTGGTTATCGTCCATTTCTGTATTGTGGTTCCGTATAGTTGTCACATTGACATGACAATCGCAAAGCTTTATTAAATATATTTTTAAACAGGCTTAACGATAGTAGCTTTTAGAGCCCACTTTTGATGAAAAACAATAAAAACGGCTTAAAAAGGATTTAAAAGGCTAGAACCCAGTGCAACAATAAAGATTTAAAAATGCGTAAAGAGTGTAAATTAAAAGGAAATACTTCAATTACTTTTTTAACAGAATTTTATTCCGGTGTCCAACAGTAAAAATGGCTCATTGTATTGTATTGTATAATAATAGGATCTTTTTAGTATATTTAGAATTTGTGTTCTTTCTGGGTTAGAATCTGGCATTCTCCTTTTTACTTCTGCGCAATAACGGTCAGCGCTAGAGTTTCGTGCCGCTACTTGTACCATGTTACAGCTTTCTAGTAGTAACGGGCTAAAGCGCGGACAGACCGATGGATAGACAAGGTGAAACAACAAGGTTTCATGTTGACTTCGAAATCCTAATAAAATTATTATTATAAAAACAGACGGTACACTTGGTACACTGTAATTTTTTGTTAAAACAGTAATATGAACATGATATAATATTTATATTTTTGAAATGGTCTTTTTACGACCTTTCATTTGATACCCATATTGCTAAGATAAAAGAAAAAAATGCACACGTCCCCCCTTTTTTCCCCCATTTACAGCCGCCATTTTGAAAATTCATATAGCCTATGTCACTTCTACAATTTAGCCGAATTCAACGACACCTCACATGTCAAAATCCGTTCAGCCGTTTAGGCTATAGCGCGTGCCGAAGAAATGGACATACATACATACATACGCTCGAAAAACATTACCCTCCTTCTGACGTAGTCGGGTAAAAATAGCTTTCAGTTGTTAGCAGAGTCCTACTATTTTGCTAACAATTAAATGTAATATATATATTACATATATATATATACAGGATGTCCCAAAACACAACGATAACCTGGTACCTGGCGAAAAGCCAAGTTATATCAGTTCTGGAAAAAATAAGAAAAAAAATCCATGTCACTTAGTTTTGTAATTATTGTCATTTTAAAAAAAATGTGAAAATCGACACTTTTGGTCGCATTTTTATGTACTGTAATCACAAATTTCACAATTTTGTCGTGATTTTTTTAATAACGTGATCTAAGATAGTGGTGCTACTAATTGCAATCACAAATCTATGGAATAAACATTGTTAACTTAGCAAAATAAATTAAGGTTTATTAAGTCATGGTTTACAAAAATATGGTCACATAACTTTGACACCTCATTTTATGAAAATAAAGTACTACACTATGCTTGGCAAGTAATTTCAAAAGATGGTCCATTTTTTCAAGATCTCAAAATGGTGCAACACTTGCCACTTTTCTTGTCATTAAAAATATTATTTCTCATTTTTTGCCAAATGAACCGTGTGGAATGTTAGAGTAATTACACTAATAGGGAAGCTTGAGTTAGTCCATGTCTATTTACTATAACCATAAATAGTAGTGATCTGAAGTTAAATTATTATTATTCTTCTAAAAGACATTTATACGAGTCTAAATGACTAATCTTATCATGGATAATAATAAAATGAAAAAATAAATGATATTTTTTTATATCTTTTTTAAATCCATTGCAAATATGTAGCTGCAACACCTCAAAAAAGGCTTTTTCACTAATCGCGCAAAATTTCGTAAATTTATTTCTGATGCTGCAAAAATCAATCCAAAACCAAACTTTTTACACGTTGTACATGATAAGGATGTATTTTGTATTTTTTTAAAATTCGATGTGCGTTATTTTTCGGTACTTCCGTTTCTTTTTTACTGAAGTGCTGAAATATAGAGATCATTTAGAATTTCATTCAAAACTACATCATCGTAAACACTTCTAGGTCTCCCACCAGACGTTGGAGCACTGGGCAGTAGTCCTTCCGAGTATGACGCGTGCACATATTGAAAGACATATTAATGGATGACGCTGCACATTCCGGTACCTCTCGCGATACAACCTGGCTGCGGTAAAGCCATTACAATGGCTTTTACTACTGAGTACAGATATGACATGTCATTCACACACAGTTTGCAGAGCACAAACAAACGATTACGGGAGATGCGCATCATGTGGACACCGATATTTCATTACAAAAAGTATTCGAAATGAGGCCCATTTGGCAAAAAATTATAAATAATATTTTTAATGCCAAGAAAAGTGGCAAGTGTTGCACCATTTTGAAATCTTGACATAATGGGCCATCTTTTGAAATTACTTGCCAAGCATAGTGTAGTACTTTATTTTCATAAAATGAGGTGTCAAAGTTAAGTGACCATATTTTTGTAAACCATGACTTAATGAAACTTAATTTATTTTACTAAGTTAACAATGTTTATTCCATAGATTTGTGATTGCAATTAGTAGCACCACTATCTTAGATTACGTAATGAGAAAAATTACTGCAAAATTTTGATATTTGAGATTACAGTACATAAAAATGCGACCAAAAGTGTCGATTTCCAACTTTTTTTTTAAATTACAATAATTACAAAACTAAGTGATATGGATTTTTTTTCTTATTTTTTCCAGAACTGTTATAACTTGGCCTCTCGCCAGGTACCAGGTTATCGTTGTGTTTTGGGACACCCTGTATATATAGCTTATATTTCTAATATTAAATATGATTTTTTTCGAGAACGGGAACATAGCGGATGAAATCGCAGCGTCCTCTAGGAACGTATAAATATTTGTAGGTCAACGACTTGATCATCCTAACAAACGAGAACGCGTGTCTCCGTTTCTTCGTGAGCAAGATGGTGAAGTACAAAGTGCCTATCTTGTTGGTGGGCCCCACTGGCACGGGCAAATCTTCGCTTGTACTGAACTTCCTTCTATCCTTGCCTAAGGAGAAGTATATAACTAATACTATCAACTTTTCCGCCAGGACTACTGCTAACCAGGTCAGTTTATATATTTATTTGTTATTTATTGACGATTGACGACATTAGCCCACCAACCCGCATTGAAGCAGCTTGATGGGTCAAGCTACATATTCTCTCTTATACAAAGGGAGGCCTGTAACAATTACAGATTAATGGTAATTATGATATCGAAAATATTTATTGATTAAAAGTAGGTAGTTATTTAAAGTTGAGCCATAGAAACGATAGAAAACTAATTGATAATTCTTGAAAAACTGACTACATTTTTTAACCGACGAATAAAAACGGAGGAGGTTCTCAATTCGATACGTATATATATATTTTTTTTATATATATGTATGACCACGCATAACTTTTTACAGAGTTGTCCGATTTTCATAATTCTTTTTTATTAGAAAGGGCATACTTCCAAGGTAGTCCCATTGTCATCATGTTAGGATCTGATGATGATATCCTGGGGAAATTGAAGGAACTCTTCAAATTTTGGAGGCACGCTTACAGCGATTTCGGTCTTTGTCTCGTGTCTTTACTAGTGCCGTATAATATACTATGACAGCATAGTACGATTATGTTGCGTGGCACTAAAAAGTAAGAAATAAAAATTTTTAACAAAAAATAGAACCGACTCAAAACGCACTAAAAAGTAAAAAATAAATGTGTCATTTAGTTGCTTTAATTTACTTAAGCATATCTAGGAGTCGGTGCCAGCAAGGTTTCTACTTTAGGAACATTACCTAGAACCCACAAGGTGCTTTACTACGATAAATATATGTTCTTTAAACTTGGCTGGCACCGACTTCATAGATATGCTTAAGTAAATTAGAGCAACTAAATGACAGTTATTTTTTACTTTTTAGTGCGTTTTGTAATAGTCGGTTCTTGGATAAATGCAAAATACAAAATTTTTTGTTAAAAAATTTTATTTCTTACTTTTTAGTGATTTATCGCCACGTAACGTTCTCGTACTATAAGTGTCATAGTATATTACTACAGCATCTAGTAGTCGGTCCAAAAAGTTTCTACTTTAAACGATACCGAGAACCCAAAAACCGCTTTACTACGTTAAATACATGTTCCTTAGATCGACTGGAACCGACTTCAAAATTTGCTAAGAGTTGCAACTAAATGACAATTATTTTCTCCTTTTAGGATTTTTATCATCACCAGATCAAAATTTTTTCCTTACTAAATATAAAGACAGAGATAATCGTTTACACAAGTCCATAAAGAATAAAAGTAAACCATTTATTCTTTAAATAAAATAGCTGAACTATGCTTATTAATATTTTCATTCGAATAGAAATTTTGATTTAGCATTAGGAATATTGAAAACAAGAATATATTATTTTTCTTTGTTGTATAATAATTGTATTTTTGTTTTAGACGCAAGATATCATAATGTCAAAAGTGGATAGGAGACGGAAAGGGGTATTCGGACCTTCAATGGGAAAGAAAGTAAGTACAGTGGCCGCGCGGTAATCCGACATGCCTATTACTGACCGAATGTAAGATAAATAATTATTCCACTTATAGGTTTTAAAAAACAAACAAAACATTATTTAAAGAATGATATCAAAATACATTGGTAATCTAATCCGTATATTACTTTTAATGTATATTTAACAAAAAACAGATCTTAAAAATCTTAATTACACCAGCATTGAAAGTTGTGATTTACGACAGAGAAAAGTTAAAAATCAGAAAAATTATAACTACGTATAAAAAAACTGTTCAGTTTTGTTTAAAATTGTTTCAAAAGTTTTAGATAATTAGGTGACGTATCATTTACATTTGATCAATTATAAATTCATGGGTCACTCTGTATAGATGAAAAAAAATGTTTAAAGGTGATATCATTACATAGTATAAAATAAAGTCGCTATCTTATGTTTGTCCCTATGTATGCTTAAATCTTTAAAACTACGCATCCAATTATTTTTTATCAGATATAATGATTGAGGAAGATTTATGTGTATAATACATGCATAATATAATAGAGAAACACTGATATTTTATAGGTTTCTGATGTGATAACGTAATTTAACGCATTTTTGCGCTTACATTGCATACGCTGGCTAAACCCTACGAGATATATCCAAATAATGTACTACAGTATGGCACACTTTACCAAAAAAGTTCGTGATGATGTTTACTGTAACCTACAATAACCATTATTTTTAACCTTTGATAATTCTTTTTTTAAAAAGATTAACAAAAAAGTCTTCAAATTTTGGAGGCACGCTTACAGCGATTTCGGTTTTTGTCTCGGGATGGTATATGTCTATAACAGTATAGTACTCTTAGTGATAAATCACTAAAAAGTAAGAAATGAAATTTTTTAACAATAACCATTTTTTTTAGTTGCTTTAATTTATAAGCATAAGGAGTGAACCCACAAACTTCTATACTACGTAAAATAAATGTTCCTTAAACTTGCTGGCACCGACTTCGTAGATATGCTTAAGTAAATTAAAGCAACTAAATGACACAGTTATTTTTTACTTTTTAGTGCGCTTTGAGTCGGTTCTATTTTTTGTTAAAAAATTTTATATCTTTTAATTTCAACCAAAAGTAATGGCTTATTTGCTAAGTGATTATAAGCAATACTGTATTAATTCTTATACAATTAAGTATCTTAAATACTTTGTTTAATCAATATAAATGAAATATAATCTTTGTGTAATATTTTTCAGTGTGTCCTGTTTGTGGATGACTTGAGTATGCCTCAGAAGGAACAGTGGGGTGCGCAGCCGCCGCTAGAGCTGCTACGGCAGTGGATCGACCACGGTCACTGGTACGACTTGAAGGAAATGGTGCGTCAGGAGGTTGTGGATGTGGTCAGTATTGTACATTGTTTGTGGATGACTTGAGTATGCCTCAGAAGGAACAGTGGGGTGCGCAGCCGCCGCTAGAGCTGCTACGGCAGTGGATCGACCACGGTCACTGGTACGACTTGAAGGAAATGGTGCGTCAGGAGGTTGTGGATGTGGTCAGTATTGTACATTGTTTGTGGATGACTTGAGTATGCCTCATAAGGAGCAATGGAGAGCGCAGCCGCCGTTAGAGCTGCTGCGGCAGTGGATTGACCCGTTGGTCGATCCACTAGTATTTCATAGTCTTCAAATCGTACTAGTATCCGTTCACTAGTACAATTTGAAGAATATGTTGCGCCAGGAATTTTTTATTTTAGGTGCTCAGAATTGTAGAAGTTTAATTGGCGTATGAAATTTTATATAAGCAGAAGTTTCTTTTTTATACAACATAGGCTCTGTTTACAAGCTGTTTTGAAAATACCGCTGACTTGAAGAGCTGGCAAGAAAATTAATAAGTAGACTGGTAAAAGATTGCTTTTTTCAGTTGTTAGTATCAGCGATGCTGCCGCCGGGTGGAGGGTCCAACTTGATTTCGTCACGGTTAACGCGGCACATGCTCCTCATAACGTTAGACTCCTTCGAAGACAACACCCTCAACAAAATATTCATCACGATTATGGACTGGCACTTCGCTAAGGGCTTCAGTGATACGCTTGCCAGGCAGAGTAAGGTTGGTATTTAGTTAAAAAAAATCTTGACTGTTGTGTACTTCCTTACCTTAGAAAAACCAATATTTCTGGATTGTCAACTATGCAGGGGGTAGTGTCAGCAACGATGGAGGTGTACAAGGCGGTGACGCTTCAGTTCTTGCCGACACCCAGCAAGTGCCACTACCTGTTCAACCTAAGGGACTTCGCGCGCATCATCAAGGGCGTGCTGCTGGTGCCCAGCTCGCACATGAAGGAGCAGAACAAGCTGGTGCTGCTGTGGATACACGAGACCTACCGCGTGTTTTATGATAGACTGGTCGATGATTCTGATCGGTAAGTGCTTATCCTAAGGCAACTCTTCGTTTTCCGTATCAGGGACGCCACATGGCCTGTAACAGGTTCCCGAACTTTGAGACCTGCACATACATCGACTTTTTCTCTTTCGTTCTATCGCAATTAAGTATCGCAATTATATAGGTGATATTTATGGTATCGCCGCTTTTGGTCACCGTTTTCTATACGAAGTCAAGTCTCATGAAGCATCCTTGGCCTTACAGGCGTCATCTAAGATGTACACAATTTATCCTCCTTGGTTTGGTAATATCATAAAAGCACTATAAAATCTCGGAAGACTTAGCTATTACGACATCTAGACCGGACATATTTCTTTTTTCCAAACAAATCAAAAACTATTATTATTATTATTATTATTATTATATTTCTTATAGTAGGTACTTGTTGAGCTTACAGTGCCGTGGGAAACAAACATCCCTAAAGACCATGTATTCAAAGTGAATAAATATTTTGACCTTACTAATGAACTAACCAAAAATGGCTATGTGGTTAGTTTATACGCGGTAGAAATGGGTGCGAGGGGTATACCAGCGAAGTCTCTCTAAAAGACCTTGGCCTTACTAGAAGTGCAGTAAGCTCCATATTGGAACGAGTGTCCAAAGCTGCTCTAGTAGGGTCCTACCGAATTTGGCTGGGCAGGGAGAACAACTTGAACAGAGGAGGTGAGTGTTGACGCGCGTCACTAAGGGTACCCTTAAACCTACACCCGTGCTAAGATATTCGTCTCAACATAATTCTCACCCAGGGTGAAACTATTCGACTTGGTATACAAGGCAGTGTACTCCAACTTTCGCGTGCACATGGACCAAGTGATGACAGAGCTAGGCTACGTGCCGGAAGGAGAGAAGCTGGCCAACAGACACGCGGCTAACATATTCTTTGGCAACTACATGGAGCCGGATGCCGATCCGAAGATATACGATCAGGTATGTTTGTGGATAACGAAATTACAGACACGTGATGTTTTTCGCATATACCTCAGGTTACCGGGTGATAGTGCTTTATAAGTTGCACAGTGCATGTATTTACTGCAAAATGTTGGTGTGTTGTTAGTGGTAGTTTTTCACGTAACATCTGATGGTTTATTTGCTTGTTTTATAAGTAATTCTTGCAATAAAAATATTTGCTTTGGTTTATTTTCAAAAAACACCGAAAACCGGAAGTTTCGTCAAAGAGGTATTGACTCAATTCAGATACCGATATACTTGTAAAGCTGACAAAGTCATCAGGCAGTAGAAACGTATTCAAAAATTAGCCTGTATTAATTAATTCGCTGTTTGATGGACAGACCAAATGGCGTTGTTATTTTATACATCGCAATATTTTTAGTTTTATAGAACTGTTGATCACATATTATGCTTAGTTAGAACTAATGGGACAAAATTAAAGAAATGTCGATATCAACATCTTGTTTGTACGTTACATATAAAATATCTATAGTTTTTATAAGTATAATATGAAATCTCTTTTGATTGCAATAATAAATGTCCATTTAAATTTGAGAGTATCTATAAACATACTATATCGAATACAGTTTTGCTTAAATTGCACAAAACGTCTTTGAAATGGTATTGAGGTTTTTAATATAATTTTTTTCTTAACTGAATAGTTTGCACGAAAGATACTTCCCCGTTCCCCCCCTGTAACTTGTAAAATAAGAGAATATTTTTTAGACACGACAACTACTTGATTTTAAAAACTTACCTTTTGTCGCAAGGGACATTTTTTTGTTAAAAACAAAATGAAATATCAATTAAAGTAATATAAAGTTTATAACTTATATGCTATTAGCTAAGTCAAGAGCAAAAACTACAATTCTATATAGAACTATTGGGATATAATTTGACAGCCCGCAAAGTATCCCAACAGTTCTATAGAACTACGGTATGGGGTACTACTGGGATGCACCCATTTTATTCAAAAACATTGTCCTTGTAACTAACTCTAAATTTTAAAGGTTTTGGATTTGGAGGACATGGCGGTAAAAATGGAGTATTATCTGGAGGAATACAATGTCGTATCATCGTCACCGATGGCGCTGGTGATGTTTCGCTACGCGCTCGATCACATCTCTCGATGTACGCGGGTGCTGTTACAGGATAACGGTAAGTACGACGACCTCCGTGGCGCAGTGGTATGCGCGGTGGATTTATAAGACGGAGGTCCTGGGTTCGATTCCCGGCGGGGCAGATTGAGATTTTTCTTAATTTGTCTTAGTCTGGCTGGTGGGAGGCTTTCGCCGTACCTAGTTACCACCCTACCGACAAAGACGTATCGCCAAGCGATTTAGCGTTCCGGTACGATGTCGTGTAGAAACCGAAAGGAGTGTGGATTTTCGTCCTACTCCTAACAAGTTAGCCCGCTTCCATCTTAGACTGCATCATCACTTAACATCAGGTGTGATAGCAGTCAAGGGCCAACTTGTAGTCGATAAAAAAAAAGTATTCAGTAGGTACCTACATTATGCATACTCTAAAATATCTAATGCAGGAGACAATGAAATAATCGTACTAATTCCTGTCATACGAATAATCCAAATTTCGGATAGTTGAATATGTAATGAAAAGCAATTTTTGAACTACCCACCTACCTATCGCTTATTTAAATAACTTGGGAGCTGATTTCCGGGACTAAATCGTATTCGCATCAGATTATCAAAAGATATTGCATCGCGATTGGAAATATGGATAATCGCAGAACCGCATATGTCGGAGTAATGAAGTTTTTACAGTGTTAGCAAGTTTTATAGTGTGATTTTTTTTTAGCGACTACCAGTTGGCCCTTGACTGCTATCACACCTGATGTTAAGTGATGATGAGGTCTAAGATGGAAGCGGGCTAACTTGTTAGGAGTGGGACGAAAATCCACACCCCTTTCGGTTTCTACACGACATCGTACCGGAACGCTAAATTGCTTGGCGATACGTCTTTGTCCGTAGGGTGGTAACTAGCCACGGCGAAAGCCTCCCACCAGCCAGACCAAGACATATTAGGAAAAATCTCAATCTGCCCCGCCGGGAATCGAACTCAGGACCTCCGTCTTATAAATCCACCGCGCATACCACTTTTCAAAGCTCTTATTTAATTATACTATTGAATACCCTTTAAAAGTTTTAAAAGCCTTCTTATTATCGATCTATTGCACGGCTATGCCTTTCTCGCAAGTGTGCTGGAAATGACGAACTAACTAACTATCGTAACTTTGTCTGCTGTGTAAATTATAATGCAAATTTTTCTTGTTAGGTAATCTCTTATTGGTGGGAGTTGGAGGTAGCGGCAGAAGCAGTGCAGTCAAACTTGCTGCTAGTATCTTAGAAATGAATGTTATTCAGGTACGATGGTTTTGACACGAGTATATTTAATCTATTTCAGGGAGGTTTGAGTTGATCTTTGGAATATCAAAAATCTTATAATTATTTTTTTATAGATCGAAATATCTAGAGTGTACGGTCAGAATGAGTGGCGCGACGATATCAGAAAGTTGCTCATGAAAGCTGGCATTATTGGGAAACCGTTAGTTTTCTTGTTCGCTGACAATCAGGTAAATACTCTTCTTAAGATTCTGTGTTGAATCCTATGTCAGTTCATATATTCATAAATGATATTTCCTCTTCCAGATTATGTACGAAGGGATGGTGGAAGATATTAACATGTTACTCAATACAGGCGATATTCCTAATCTATATGGAATGGACGAAAAGGTTGAGATCCTTGACAAAATGCAAGCCGCTGTGAGAGAAGCTGTAAGTCTTATAATACTATACTGGCATAGTCTAGAACCCTTAACCACGACAGTATTTACAAGTGTCTGCACCAAGATTTTGGTTATCATAACCAACGGTTAACATAACTTTACTATAAATTTACTGTTCACGACAATCTCCGTTAAGAACGTAAGCTCCGCCCGATTTACGCACTACAAGTTGTCGTGAACAGTAAATTTTACGTTTAGCTTATGTTAACCGTTGGTTATGATAACCGAAATCTTGGTGCACACAGGCCTAAGTGTCTGTATCTATCTAATCTTTAAAAGAGTTACTCTCTTTTCAAACAACATACTTACAGGGTGTCTCATAATAAATGTATCAAACGAAAATGGGAGATGTTACCTAATTAACTTATTGGACTAGTTTGTAAAAAAAACTAAGAGTGAGTAGGGTGACCAAATTATTAGTACTTTTGCGGCTTTTTCATTTTTTTTGCCCTAAATTTTATTTTTCAATGTTGGGGCTGCAGTGATTAAAATTTTTAAGAATTGATTTTTGTTAAATATTACGGATTAAATTACCAATTGTTTATTTTTTTTGTAAAAAAAAAACATCAAGTGGAGTAAAAACATTTCCTTTATTCGGGGAAACAATCTAAAATTAATTTTCTAAAAAAATGTATGACACTGAATGTGGTCATATTCTTAAAAACTTATACACTTAGTAAGATTTGTAAATTAGTGTACGTACACATTTTTCAATTTTTTTATATAGATAATTCAGCACCTCATATAAATATGTCGAAAAAGACCTCGTCTACTGGTTTACCGTGGCTTGACTAGAATTGCAACAAGTTCTGTATTAATAAAAAATGAATATAGCTCGTGAAGGATTTGAACCTTCGACCTCCGATGGTCAAGAGTAAGTAAATATCGGCGCTCTAACCTACTGAGCTAACGAGCCTTGTGTTCTAGCGGATAAATTTGGTAGAGTATCGCAAAAATGACGTCATATTATACAAATTGTACCCACTGTTTATCAGTAGCGAGCTTAAAATATATTCGTACGAGTGACTAATCAGTGTTGAGACTCACGATCACTGCAGACCAAATCATAGTACCTACCATCTCGTATGACGCATGGGTTGAAAATTACGTTGGCGTTGCAATACATCTTTATTTATACGTTTACATTTATTAACTGTAATAAAAATCGAGCAGAGATTATATTAAAAATCGATAGCGAAACTGTAGCAGATTAAACTTACGAACAAAATCAAAACAGTGCAGAGTAGAATGATGGCAACAAAATATAAAAGCATTGCTTCCTCTACTGTGAAATCATGTCGATGACAAGTGTCGAAAAACTGATAAAATTATTGCTTACGACATAATTTTAAGTAGGTATCTGGTTTACCACTTGAGATTTGCTGGGTATTTTTTTACAAGCCAAGATACAAAATGACTGTTACTTCCAGGGCAGAAAAATGGAAACGACCCCGCTAGCCATGTTCGGATTCTACGTGGAGCGAGTGAAAGCCAACCTGCGCATAGTCATGGCTATGTCTCCCATAGGCGACTCATTCCGTAACAGGCTACGCATGTTTCCATCACTCATTAACTGCTGCACTATCGACTGGTTAGTTCAAAATGTTTAGATTCTACGTGGAGCGAGTGAAAGCCAACCTGCGCATAGTCATGGCTATGTCTCCCATAGGCGACTCATTCCGTAACAGGCTACGCATGTTTCCATCACTCATTAACTGCTGCACTATCGACTGGTTAGTTCAAAATGTTTAGATTCTACGTGGAGCGAGTGAAAGCCAACCTGCGCATAGTCATGGCTATGTCTCCCATAGGCGACTCATTCCGTAACAGGCTACGCATGTTTCCATCACTCATTAACTGCTGCACTATCGACTGGTTAGTTCAAAATGTTTAGGTTCTACGTGGAGCGAGTGAAAGCCAACCTGCGCATAGTCATGGCTATGTCTCCCATAGGCGACTCATTCCGTAACGGGCTACGCATGTTTCCATCATTCATTAACTGCTGCACTATCGACTGGTTAGTTCAAAATGTTTAGATTCTACGTGGAGCGAGTGAAAGCCAACCTGCGCATAGTCATGGCTATGTCTCCCATAGGCGACTCATTCCGTAACAGGCTACGCATGTTCCCATCACTCATTAACTGCTGCACTATCGACTGGTTAGTTCAAAATGTTTAGATTCTACGTGGAGCGAGTGAAAGCCAACCTGCGCATAGTCATGGCTATGTCTCCCATAGGCGACTCATTCCGTAACAGGCTACGCATGTTCCCATCACTCATTAACTGCTGCACTATCGACTGGTTAGTTCAAAATGTTTAGATTCTACGTGGAGCGAGTGAAAGCCAACCTGCGCATAGTCATGGCTATGTCTCCCATAGGCGACTCATTCCGTAACAGGCTACGCATGTTCCCATCACTCATTAACTGCTGCACTATCGACTGGTTAGTTCAAAATGTTTAGATTCTACGTGGAGCGAGTGAAAGCCAACCTGCGCATAGTCATGGCTATGTCTCCCATAGGCGACTCATTCCGTAACAGGCTACGCATGTTCCCATCACTCATTAACTGCTGCACTATCGACTGGTTAGTTCAAAATGTTTAGGTTCTACGTGGAGCGAGTGAAAGCCAACCTGCGCATAGTCATGGCTATGTCTCCCATAGGCGACTCATTCCGTAACAGGCTACGCATGTTTCCATCACTCATTAACTGCTGCACTATCGACTGGTTAGTTCAAAATGTTTAGATTCTACGTGGAGCGAGTGAAAGCCAACCTGCGCATAGTCATGGCTATGTCTCCCATAGGCGACTCATTCCGTAACAGGCTACGCATGTTCCCATCACTCATTAACTGCTGCACTATCGACTGGTTAGTTCAAAATGTTTAGATTCTACGTGGAGCGAGTGAAAGCCAACCTGCGCATAGTCATGGCTATGTCTCCCATAGGCGACTCATTCCGTAACAGGCTACGCATGTTCCCATCACTCATTAACTGCTGCACTATCGACTGGTTAGTTCAAAATGTTTAGTGTCTACGTGGAGCGAGTGAAAGCCAACCTGCGCATAGTCATGGCTATGTCTCCCATAGGCGACTCATTCCGTAACAGGCCACGCATGTTTCCATCACTCATTAACTGCTGCACTATCGACTGGTTAGTTCAAAATGTTTAGATTCTACGTGGAGCGAGTGAAAGCCAACCTGCGCATAGTCATGGCTATGTCTCCCATAGGCGACTCATTCCGTAACAGGCTACGCATGTTTCCATCACTCATTAACTGCTGCACTATCGACTGGTTAGTTCAAAATGTTTAGATTCTTCGTGGAGCGAGTGAAGCTTTGCAGCACTTTGGGACCCTTACGTTCATCGGCTCTTCGAATTATGTTCCTCGTGCATCAATACTACAGATTTGCGACTCGTTAAGCTAAATCGCTAGCTTTGGTTCTTCTGCGATTATTTCTGTTTCGATCACGCCAAGATACCTACTCCAAGTATTGCTCGCTCATCTTCCGCTAAGTGATTCTGGCTTTAATTTGCAATAAGATTATATAAATAAACAAATTAATATTAAAATCCTTAGAATATAAATGCATTCACATCTTCTAATTGATTAAGAAATAAGAAAAAAATAAATAAAATATGAGTGAAAATGTATAACAGGTTCACAGCATGGCCACCCGAGGCGTTAGAACGTGTAGCGTCCATGTTCATAGCCAAAATGGGGAATGTGAATAACGAGCTGCGCGACTCGTGCGTCGAGATATGCCAACTGTTTCACACGAGCGTCGTGCAACTCAGCGACAGGTATCTACACGATTAGTAGTAGTAGTTGTTTTAATAGATAATAGATAAAATCAATGTTTGATTTGATGAATAATCATATGCAAAAAGTTTTGTGACATTAGAAATGTTAAAAAGTAACATACGTCAGAATTCCATGGAACTATCGAGTATAGGCTTGGAATCTACGCCTCTGATTGACTAGGTATCTACTACCAAGACAACGCCTCACGCCAAGTAGCGCAAGGGAATGGTTGCCGGTGCAATTACTGGCTTAACACTTTTCTTTCTGACAAATTATATGTTGATATTGTTACAGATTCTATTCGGAACAGAAAAGGAAAGTATACGTAACACCGACAAGCTATTTGGAGCTAATCAAAGCATTCCAGAATTTATATGCCTTGAAAGTGGATCAGATAACAAAATCAAGGAATCGGTAACACTATTTTTCATTTTTAACCGCAGTACAGTGAGATTGAACTATATTCGGGGATACATTTTCTTGTAATACATACAAATTTTAGATATGAGACTGGCCTAGAACAGCTGGATTTCGCAGCTGGTCAAGTTGCTGTAATGCAACAAAATCTGATAGATCTGCAACCCTTGTTGGTGGAAACGTCTGACAAAACTGAGAAGCTTATGATCAAGATTGAACAAGACACAGTTGTTGTAGAGAAGCAGAAAGAGGTAATAATTATGAAGGCATACTTCATTAGATCCAGTCACCACCCGACCATTATAATAACCTCACCTGCTGTCAAGTTAACATGATGTCGACAGGGTTACTGTCACCAATGAATGTGGTGAAGTCAACCATTAAGGACCTTCTGATCGAAGACAGGACATCGCGGGATTCATAAATTCATACATTATGAGCATTCTCAGATAAACAACTCGCAGCTACGTCTATCTGACCCTGTACCTTAGCAATAGCTACAAGCGAGGCGATTCGATCCAATTGCACATAATACACAATTAACATACAAAAGAATATTAACAGCACAGGCAAAGCTCTGGTGGCGGGTGGCTCTAATGAGCTAAGCTTTAAGCTTTTAGTTCAAGCTAACAATTTTTTAAATAAATTGTAGATAGTCGGTGCAGACGAAGCACTAGCTAATGAGGCTGCAGCTGCAGCTCAGGCCATCAAAGATGATTGCGAATCTGACTTGGCAGAAGCGGTGCCAGCGTTACAAGCTGCACTGGATGCCCTCAACACCTTGAAGCCAGCGGATATCACCTTGGTTAAGTCTATGAAGAATCCGCCCGCTGGGGTTAAGCTGGTCATGGAGGCGGTCTGTGTGATGAAGGGAATTAAGGGCGATAGGAAGATGGATGCTAATGGTAACGCGTGATAAAATAATGTTCATTTTAATTAGGTCTTAAGATATTACTACCACAAAATTTTGACTAATAAGGATAATGAACTAATATAATAATTCTAATTAGGACTTCTCGGAAAAAACCCATTTAATTTTATTATTCTGGACATGAATACAATGACTAAATGTTTACATTTTCATATTTGCTTAAAATTTTCACTTTTTTTTTACAGGAAAACCTTTTGAAGATTTCTGGGGTCCCTCGCAGAAAATGCTGGGAGATATGAAGTTTCTGGAAAGCCTTAAAAATTACGATAAGGATAATATCCCACCTGCCATAATGAAGAAAATCAGAGACAAGTAATTAATGTTATGAATTGATAGAAAATGTTACATAATAAAAATAATTATTGAAACAAAAACTCGAATCCTAAAGTGATGTCAAAGATTTCAATGTTAAATTACATACAATTCATAGAACGTTTCCTCTCTTAAAGGTACATCCCGGATCGCGAGTTTGATCCTGCAGTAATAGCTAAAGTATCATCTGCTTGCGAAGGTCTCTGCAAATGGGTGCGAGCCATGGACGTGTATGACAGAGTCATTAAGGTGATGTTGCTTTTTAGTTTTTACCCGACTGCGTCAGAATGAGGGTTATGTTTTCCGAGGGTATGTATGTATGTATGTATGTCCACTTCTTCGGCACGCGCTACAGCCTAAACGACTAAACGGATTTTGACAAGTGAGGTGTCGTTGAATTCGTTAAAATTGTGGTAGTGACATAGGCTTTATAAATTTTCAAAATGATGGCTGTAAATGGGGAAAAAAAAGGGGGATGTGTGTATTTTTTTCTCTTATCTTAGCAATATGGGTACCAATTGAAAGGTCGTACATCATGTTCATATTACTTTTTTAACAAAAAATGGCAAAAAGTGTACTAAGTGCACCGTCTCAATAAAATTATTATTATAAAAACAAAAAACCCGACTGCTTAGAAGTTATGACTGATTTTGCTTTTTAGTTTAAATAATCATAATAATGGTTTTTGTTTTTATAATAATAATTTTATTAGTTTTAATAAACATAATAATGGTGAGAATAAGAATAATATAATTTGGTTGTTCCAGGTGGTAGCACCCAAAAAAGCAGCTTTAGCAGAAGCGGAGGGTGAGTTACAAATGCAGATGAACACTTTAAATGAAAAACGAGCTCAACTGCAAGGAGTACTTGACAAATTGCAGGTACGATTAAAATATGTAACCTTGTAAATTAAAATCTTAGGCAGAGATCATTCGCTTAGTTAAAATGGAAATACAAGCGAAAAAAGCCTGTTCCTGAATAAAATTATTCAGTGTTTGTCATAAATTTTCTTTAAGTATGACTTTTTGTCATTGACATATTAATACTATGGACTTAATAGCGATAAAAAGTGTCCGAAGCAAAAGTAAGCCAAAACGCGAAATGATTTCCAATCGCAATTCTGTCTCATATTAGCTGACTGACAGAATACACGTCAATAATGCCGTAATGTGTTATAAAAAATTTGTAAAAACTACCCGAGTAAGGTGAGAAAAGAAGACGGTGTACGTAAGTAAGTAAATATTTACAGATGATTTTAAAGTATTATTTTGCTTAGAAACAGGCTATTTTATTAAAATTTTAATAAACTATAGAAACGAATTGCATAACCAACCAAAATGAACAAAAGTATCTATCTGTCCTTTTCCCATACGCTACCCGCGTATAGGATAGAAGTTCGGATCTGCCGTGAGCAATAGAATTTTTTAGAACAATGGCTGCATAGAGTTATTTTGTTGTTTAACATTTGAATTATTTAATTACTTAATTTTTGAATGAAAATAATTTGATTATTTTCAATTCAAAAATTTTTATTTTTTATGTCATGAATATTAATCAAATAACTTTTACCATAATGGTATATAAATTTGATAACTATAAGAATTATCTACATGAAATTAGGAACAGTTATTTAAAAAAGTGATCTAACGTCATTGAAATAAAAAAATATATTTTCAGTTTAATTAAAAAGAGGAAAATATCGAGAACTTAAAATTTCAAAGTAAAGAACTATGTCGAGTGGCATATCATTTTGTATATTAGTGGATTTGGTTTGTAATTAATTATTATTATAACTAATTATTATTTTATACAAGATAATTACAACAATTATTATTTGGTACAAGATTTATCCCAGCATATAGAGGTCAGGGATATGTAAATATAAATTAAAATTTGCTGTAAATATAATATATAAATATAAGATGCCAAAAAAATTTGAAAGCTACCGACTCCACACCATTTATGTTGTCCTATTTTCACGAGAAGCTGTCATGTCAAAAAAAGGCTGCCATGGTAACCGTCAATCGAAGCTGATTACTTATTGCATGC
The DNA here is from genome assembly GCA_034621355.1 of Mycalesis mineus. Taxonomy (NCBI): domain Eukaryota; kingdom Metazoa; phylum Arthropoda; class Insecta; order Lepidoptera; family Nymphalidae; genus Mycalesis; species Mycalesis mineus. The sequence goes on along the minus strand of JAXAVZ010000204.1, from coordinate 41,436 downwards.
AATTAGACCGTTGCAAATTAGACTGTAAAACAATACGATAAGACATACATTAGAATGTTATTTTGTTTATAAAAACATAAATACATCCTAGTGTGTATAAAATATCTTGGGACACTTTTGACGTAAATTTTGCATTAGACCCGAAGTCCATAGTATTAATATGTCAATGCTGTTTGTCAATTATGACGAACGTTGTTGTAGTTTGTCTGCACCTAAAGGGTTAGGCATTGTAATCCCATTCAAATGACATGACGTCCAAGAATAACAAGCAGAGATTTATATATTATATCGTAGCAACAACAAAAATCTTGATGATGATATATTTTAAACTTTGTTAGGCCCTTAACGACGAGTTTGCAGAGATGACGCGTAAAAAGAAAGGATTGGAAGACGAAATCGATCTATGCTCAACTAAACTATCTCGAGCAGAACAATTGATAGGTGGCTTGGGAGGTGAGAAGGCGCGCTGGACTGACTTGGCGAGACAACTGCAGGAGTTACTGTCAAATATAATTGGTAAGTATAAGATTTACTAACAAAGAACTGACAGCAATTGAGCAAGACCTTGGCCATAACATGAATATTGGGAATATGATAAATTGACCGTTGGACTATTTTCTAGGTGACGTGCTTCTGTCAGCTGGTTTTATAGCATATCTCGGTCCATATACTGTCAATTACAGAAGGGAGCTGGTTACTATGTGGAATCAACGGACTAAAGATCTAAGTAAGATTAATTAAATTATGATAGTTGCAAGTTGTCCATTGTAATTTACAAATAATAGTTTTGAAGAATTTAGTAGTAGAATTAGGAATTTAGATTAAGTGCGCCAACTCGCCAACTAATTAATTTTTCAGTTTCTCGATATGTGATTTTAATTTGTTCAACAAATTTAGGTAAGGTTGAACATACTTTTGACCTGGGTCGGGTCACGGAATATTTCTGAGTTTTTCATTCTTCTATGAAATTCTCAGTAGGTACATTCCAAGCCCGGAGTCGGTAAGTTGGTTGTGATACACCCGCGTGCCTCGGAGAGCACGTTAAGCCGTCGGTCCCGGTCACTGTCATCAACATCTGATGGTGATCGTTTATAAATGAAACATTACCACCCTAAGCCCGCCAACCCGCATTGGAGTAGCGTGGTGGGTGTACGCTCCATATCCCCTCTCCTATAAGGAGGGCGGCCGGGCCCTGTAGTGGGCCGTTAATAGGCTGATAATGATGATGATGATGATGAACATACTTATAAGATACAAAGAGTGGTGAAAGAATATTAGGTGCGGTTATAAGTTAACCATAGTCCTCAGTGTTTTGGCTTATCTATAAATATAATAACCTTGCATAAACATGGAAGCTCTCCACTGCAAAATCCATGAATTTCTTCCACCATACTTACTTATTATATTTTTTCTATGTTTGCACATAAATTACGTCAAATTTTACTAATGTTCAGATATCCCATGCTCGGACTCATACTCGCTGGTGACGACTCTCGGGGAGCCGGTGGTGATCAGGGCGTGGAACATCGCGGGGCTGCCCGTGGACGCGTTCTCCATCGAGAACGGCATCATTGTGGAGAAGTCGCGGCGCTGGGCGCTGATGATTGACCCTCAAGGTCAGTTGCTCGGACATGTACTCCCTGGTGATAACATCGCGGAGCCGGTGGTGCTCCTACCTCTCCAATTTGCTGTAAATTAATTGTGTTAGTAATGGGTACGATATTGTTTAAACGAGGGAGTTCAAACTTTTAACCTTACGGTGCATTTTCCTGAAAATCCTAACAATAGCTACGATATCAATATTATTCTATACTAAAGCCAAACTCAATTGAGAATGCTTGTCAACAAACAAATTAAAAATGAAGGTAGAAATCACTAGCACATTTTACACCTAATTTTTTTAGTGAACTTGTTAACGACAAATTCATGACAATAACTTAGATTAGTAAGCTTAAAACTAATTCATATATTCGATATCTTTTAAATAAGATTTTATAAAAAAAAACAAAACATAATTTTTAATTTATTAGACATAAAATGTTTATCATTTTCTACCATCATTTTAAATTTGTTTGTTGACAGGCATTCTCAATCGTATTTGGCTTTAGTATAGGTAGGTAAAAATATTCAACAAGAATATAATTTTAAAATCAAAATATCATGAAACTGACACAATTGATACAGAACAAGCAAACAAATGGGTGAAGAACATGGAACGCGAGAACCAGCTCAAGGTCATAAAGCTGACCGACTCCAACTACGTGCGCGTGCTGGAGAACGCCATACAACTCGGTTTCCCCGTCATACTGGAGAACATTCTTGTATACCTGTGGTGAGGCAGTGGGCACCGCAACAGCTGGACGCTGTGCTCGAGCCTGTGCTGCTCAGGAATATCTACAGGTTAGTGGCATTGCTGCAGGAATGTCCACCAGCAAGCCTTATTCAATCGGTCTGGATTGGCAATATGGAAGTTGAAAGCACTATAAATGGATACGTATGAAAAGCACTATAAAATCCCGGAAGACTTAGCTATTACGACATGTAGACCGGACATATTTCTTTTTTCCAAACAAATCAAACGTATACAACAACAAAATAAACGTAGTACTTGTTGAGCTTACAGTGCCGTGGGAAACAAACATCCCTAAAGACCATGTATTCAAAGTGAATAAATATTATGACCTTACTAATGAACTAACCAAAAATGGCTATGTGGTTAGTTTATAGGCGGTAGAAGTGGGTGCGAGGGGTATACCAGCGAAGTCTCTCTACAACCTGCTAAAAGACCTTGGCCTTACTACAAGTGCAATAGGCTCCATATTGGAACGAGTGTCCAAAGCTGCTCTAGTAGGGTCCTTCCGAATTTGGCTGGGCAGGGAGAATAACTTGAACAGAGGAGGTGAGTGTTGACGCGCGTCACAAAGGGTACCCTTAAACTACATCACGTTTTATGGCTAAGATATTCGTCTCTCTTAAAACTAATTAATATATTCAATATCTTTTAAATAAGATTTTATAAAAAAAAACAAAACATAATTTTAAATTTATTAGACATAAAATGTTTATCAATTTCTACCATCATACATTTTAAATTTGTTTGTTGACAAGCATTCTCAATCGAGTTTGGCTTTAGTATAGGTAGGTAAAATATTCAACAAGAATATAATTTTAAAATCAAAATATCATGAAGCCGATACAATTGATACAGAACAAGCAAACAAATGGGTGAAGAATATGGAACGCGAGAACCAGCTTAAGGTCATAAAGCTGACCGACTCCAACTACGTGCGCGTGCTGGAGAACGCCATACAACTCGGTTTCCCCGTCATACTGGAGAACATTCGCGAACAGCTGGACGCTGTGCTCGAGCCTGTGCTGCTCAGGAATATCTACAGGTGAGTGGCATTGCTGAGGAATGTCTACAGGTGGATTGGCAAATGGGTGGCAGGTAGCAAGCTGAGCACAAGCCGAAAACGAACTCATGTACCTAAGTACCGATCTTTTGACGAGCACAATGGCATGTTATACGATTCTTTGATATGACCGGGATCGAGGGCTTCATGTGGTTTCCGAGCTCAGGGCTAACTCCAAGCTGAGTATTTTTGGAAAAAAATCTTAGTCCATTCCAGAACGAACTCCGGGACCGACCGAATGGAGTTAGAAAGTAAGAAAATAAAATCTATAAAATTAAGAAAAAAACAATAATAGCAAAATTTATTCCTTATTTTTTGGATTGCTGCGTTTCTTAGGAAGTGAGTATAAAATCTTTTATTTTAGTTTTATTTGTTACGTATATATGATAAAAAATATGCGTATACTCGTACACTACATACTTTAAAATAAAGTCGCCCGTCTCGTCCGTCTGTACACGATAAAGTATAAAAAAATTTAACAAATAATAGAACCGACTTAAAATGCACTAAAAAGTAAAAAATAACTGCGTTGTAAAAAATAACTAAAGCAACTAAGCAACTAATTTTACTTTTTAGTGCGTTTTGAGACGCTTCTATTTTTTGTTAAAAAATTTTAATTTCTTTCTTTTTAAACGACTTCAAAAAAAAAAGGAGTTTCTCAATTCGACCGTATATATTATTTTTTTTTTTTTTATGTGTGTTCGCGCATAACTTCGTCGTTTATGAACCGATTTTGATAATTCTTTTTTTGTTGGAAAGTAGATAGTCCGGTGGTGGTACCATGATAAGGAAACTAGGATCTGATGATGGGATCCTGGAGAAAACGAGGGGGGAACTTTCAAAAATTGTAGGGACAATAAGTACGTTTGTTAATTTTTCCGGTAAGTATTTAAAATCACTACAATTTGATGAAGGTCTGGAGTCGATCTGATGCTGGAGCCGATCTATATATAAGAGAACTCCGTAACGTTTTACAGTAGCTACCTTGTGTTTGGGCTCGTTTAATTTGTCTCAGTGAGAACTTTACATTTAGATGGGCTGTGACTGTCATTGAGGGTCTGGTGATGAAGACGAAGTACAGTTAAGGGAGCTCCGTAACGTTTTACAGTAGCTACCTTGTGTTTGGGCTCGATTAATTTGTCTCAATGAGAACCTTACATTTAGATGGGCTGTGACTGTCATTGAGGGTCTGGTGATGAAGACGAAGTACAGTGAAGGGAGCTCTGTAACGTTTTACAGTAGCTACCTTGTGTTTGGGCTCGATTAATTTGTCTCAATGAGAACTTTACATTTAGATGGGTGGGACTGTCATTAAGGGTCTGGCGATGAAGACGAGGGACAGCTGAGGGAGCTCTTTAACGGTTTACAGTAGCTACCTTGTGTTTGGGCTCGATTAATTTGTCTCAATGAGAGCTTTATATTTAGATGGGTGGGACTGTCATTGAGGGTCTGGCGATGAAGAAGAAGGACAGTTGAGGGAGCTCTTTAACGGTTTACAGTAGCTACTTTGTGATTTGGCTCGATTAATATGTCTCAATGAGAAGTTTGAAAGGTTATAGTTTCCAGTTAGTTTAATGTTTACTATGTCATGATCCAATGATGAGATCTACGAAAACTCGAGGAAACTCTTCAAACTTTATATGCACTTTTGCAGGGACGTCGGAATGTTATAAGTATGGTTTATTAGTATGTTCGTTGTTGATAAAGCACTAAAAAGTATGAAATAAAAACATTTTAACAAAAAATAAAAACGCCTTCAAAACGCACTAAAAAGTAAAAAATAACTACGCCATTTACTTACTTTAATTTACTTCACACATCTATGAAGTCGGTGCTACCCGAGCTTTCTACTTTAAAGTCTTTATCTAAACTTGGATGGCACCGACTTCATAGATGTGTGAAGTAAATTAAAGTAAGTAAATGGCGTAGTTATTTTTTACTTTTTAGTGCGTTTTGAAGGCGTTTTTATTTTTTGTTAAAATGTTTTTTAGTGATTTACCGCCACGTAACGTACTCGTACTATACTGTCATAGTATATTATACGGCACTTGTAGCCAAAAAGCTACCGATACTTACACAAAAGCCGAAATCGCTGCAAGTGCAATCCCAGGATATCATCATCAGATCCTAACATGATGACTACGGGACCATCTTGGAGTGTGCCCTTTCTAATAAAAAAAGAATTATCAAAATCGGACAACTCTGTAAAACGTTATGCGTCATACATAAAAAAAAATATATACGTGTCGAATTGAGAACCTCCTCTGTTTTTTTTGTCGGTTAAAAAATGACGACTAACCGAATTTTCTTGCGGTTTTCACCAATAGATAATGTGATTCCGTAGAAAGGTTTGAGTAGTAGTATTAGTTATAATTTTGTATGAATTGGTCCAAATATGACGATATTTCTTAAGAGTCACAACGCCTAAAACATTTTATTGAAAACGCTGCCTAATTCATTTGAGATATAACAATACAATGTATGTATGTTAACTTTTTTTATTATACCCATGATGAGTATTTAAATAAATTCAAAATATTATAATGCATAGATCCGGTGGCATTGACTGCTTGAAACTGGGCGACAATGTTCTGGAGTACAACTACGACTTCCGTTTCTACATCACCACGCGGATCAGCAACCCGCACTATCTGCCTGAAATCGCTGTTAAAGTACGTGTATACATAATAATAAAGTCTATAAGACACATTAGCGGCTTTGCGTAACGTTTTAGCTGCTTTCAATAAGTAAAGCTTTTTTGGTAGCTTACGCATAATATTTTGAGATTAATTTATTTAACTGTGAGATTATCTGATTTGTACTAGTGAATAGAGAGGACTAGTGTGGTCTAAGAAACTCACTTATAGCTTTCAATCAGGTAATTCTCGTATGATTGTAATTTTGTAATCAAGCGCAAATCTATTTATTATATAATAAAAAAATACTTTCTATTATGAAATGCACTCGTTTTAGGATTATTACTGATGTTTAACAAATGATTGTAACAGGTAACATTGTTAAACTTCATGATCACGCCTCAAGGGCTGCAAGACCAACTGCTCGGTATCGTGGTGGCGCAGGACAGGCCCGAGCTCGAGCTGAAGAAGAACCAGCTCATTGTAGAGGGTGCTAACAACAAGAGGACGCTGAAGGAAATCGAGGACAAGATATTAGAGGTACTCTACCCTCGCTGCAAAATAAATTATAGCCAATAACACACTTTGTGATGTTGCAATAATTCAACCAATGCCAAGGTTCAAATCATGGCCTTTGGTGCCGAGGCCTATCTGTGAAATATTGTGTTTCTGTTTTGTCTAAGAAAATCTTCAATAAAAGTATGCGATTGGGAAGATGGTGTTCCACCGTATCCACGGAAAAACCGTTGGTCTTCGTCATACTAAAAAACTGATAGTAATCCTCAAAATTTAAACAGTCATCTTTAATGCACGTACCGGTACGTGATGATGATGTAGCGTGTATAGACTTACTCTTTACTGTCCTGTTGTATAATACCTAACGGCTAATGTTTTCGAGAAATTAATAGATTTAAGGTGTTATTTTTAGTTTTTATCTCTTGGGTTTTTCGAGCGTATGTATGTATGTATACTGTTTGTATCTATGTAGATATGTATCTATGTATGTATGTATGTATGTATGTATGTATGTATGTATGTCTATTTCTTGCCGCGACCTGATGTGAAACGATGACAAAGATTACTAGAGTAAACATAATCCAGTTAAGAAATAAGACTTTCTAGGTACTATCTTCAGCCGGAAACATTCTAGAAGATGAATCAGCAAACCAAATCCTATCATCCTCTAAAGTGCTATCAATAGAAATAGAAGCGAAACAAGCGGCGGCGGCCATCACAGAGAAGGAGATAGACGAGGCGCGCCTTCTCTACGTGCCCGTGTCAAAACATTCTTCTGTGCTGTTCTTCTGCATATCGGACTTGGCTACCATTGACCCGATGTACCAGTATTCTTTGAATTGGTAAGTACTCACTCTTATATACATTTCTATAAGTAATTGAGAAAGAAATAAAAGAAGCGCGCCTGATCTACGTGCCCGTGTCCAAAAATTCTTCTGTGCTGTTCTTCTGCATATCGGACTTGGCTAACATTGACCCGATGTATCAGTATTCTTTTAATTGGTATAGTAGACATCTTATCGATACAATTGCTATAATTGAGAAAGAAATAAACGAAGCGCGCCTGCTCTACGTGCCCCTGTCCAAACATTCTTCTGTGCTGTTCTTCTGCATATCGGACTTGGTTAACATTGACCCGATGTATCAGTATTCTTTTAATTGGTAAGTAGTCACTCTTATATAAATTGCTATAATTGAGAAGGAAATAAAAGAAGCGCGCCTGCTCTACGTGCCCCTGTCCAAACATTCTTCTGTGCTGTTCTTCTGCATATCGGACCTGGCTAACATTGACCCGATGTATCAGTATTCTTTTAATTGGTAAGTAGTCACTCTTATATAAATTGCTATAATTGAGAAAGAAATAAACGAAGCGCGCCTGCTCTACATGCCCCTGTCCAAACATTCTTCTGTGCTATTCTTCTGCATATCGGACTTGGCTAACATTGACCCGTAACATTACACCCGATGTACCAGAATTTAAAGTTAAATTTGCAATGCAAAACCACTGGAAAAGTCAACTCAAAACCTGGTTTTGGCGCTCAATTAGTGACGACATTTTTGGTCGCTGATTGTCTCCTCTTTTTAATAAGAGATCAATGGTGTGTACGTATATACCTACTTCAGGCAGCCACTATTATTTTCATTTGGCTATTTGAAATTGAGATAGATTATAATCTGGATTAACACATGGACGTTTTACCCTACGAGAACCCGCAAAGAGAGATGAGGTTTAAATTAAGTTTTATGTAGATAATAAACTAACTTTTGCTCCCATGTTTTTTATGTATTTCTATACTTTCTTCTTTTATGTTATATGTCATGTTTTATGTTCTATAGTTATTATAACTTCCTACTATAAGATATTACGTTCTAAAAATTAAGAAGTTTTTACAGAATCTAATACCTATCTGACTGGTAGGTATGTATGTATGTATAGAAGTATGTCCATTTCTTCTGCACGTGCTACAGCCTAAACGCTTATCGGATTTTGACATGTGAGATGTCGTTGAATTTGTCAAAATTGTGGTAGTGACATAGGCTATATAAATTTTCAAAATGAGTGAGCTGTAGAGCCTGGGCGAAAAGGAAAGGGGATGTGTATATTTTTTTCTCTTATCTTAGCAATATGGATACCAATTGAAAGGTTGTAAGAAGACCATTTCAAAAATATAAATATCATATCATGTTCATATTACTTTTTTAACAAAAAATGGCAAAAAGTGTACTAAGTGTACTGTCTCATTTCTATACCATAAACTAAAACTAAAAAGTCTCAAATAAAATTATTATTATTAAAACAAAAAACCCGACTGCTTAGAAGTTATGAACTGAAAAGAGAAAAACAAGGATCACTATATCTGTACAAAATTCTAAATACTTTATGGTGCTGCAGGCGGGGACAAACTTTTTAGTGATTTTTCGCCCGTAACGTATCTTATTTTCCCTCATGCAGGTTAAATATTTTGTCCCTGTTTAAACTTCTAAGCTGTCGGGTTTTTTGTTTTTATAATAATAATTTTATCACAGAATCTAGAATACCTATCTGACTGGTAGGTACTGATTTATTTATAGAACTAATCTAAGCTTGTGTTTCAGGTTCATAAATCTGTATAACCAAGCGATATTGAATTCGCCGAAATGTGAAATTCTGGACGAAAGGCTGACCAGTCTCAACGCGTACTTCACTCGCAGCGTGTACGAGAACGTCTGTCGGAGCCTGTTCGAAAAGGACAAGCTCATCTTCTCACTCGTTCTCACTCTCGGAATACTCCGAGCTAGTGTAAGTAAGCTAAGTGCAACCTTTTACCGAACTTAGGGCTAACGCTAAAACTGGCGCGGGTGCGGGCGCGAGCGCACGCGGCGGGCGACCGCCGCGGGCAAAAATGCGCGCGGGCCGTCGCGTGCGCCCGTCTCAGTTAGCGCTGCTAGTATAATTTTGATGTCGAGCGTGTACAGTTGTGTGGAGTTGATTACCATGGATTATTTACTAATTTATTATTTGGCAAAAAGACGTCAACGAAAACAACGTCGACTGCATAACCTGTTGTTGATAAGTAGGTTACTCAGCGGAGAATTCGATAATTCATTTGCCATATCCATAATACTGGCCTAAATTGTACCTCAATTATTACGCGCTCTGTATCGATGTTCATGATTGTACCTAAACTCCGGCGCGTGTGACCGTGGCATCTAGCGGCGCTCGACTGATTTGTAGAAACAAACCCGCTCGCGTGTGCCCGTCGCGTGCGCCCGCGCCGTGTACCCGCCGCCCGCCGCGCGGTTGAGAATCCGCCAACCGCGCCCGCGCTCCGTCGCGCTGTCCATACTATTTTTCATTATACGCCCGCGAGCGTGCACCCGCGTGAGTTTTAGCGTTAGCCCTTATAGTACAAAATGACCTTTGTCATTGATATTAGATTTGTTACCATTTTCCATATTATTAAAATATACACGGCTGAAACTCAGGTCACTATTATTGGAGTATGCCCGACCAGTGTCGAACCCATTCGGGGTCCGTAGTCATGAGACCGCTTTTTTACCCAACCCGGCAAAAAGCAAACTGCGGGCCACGCGTGCGGTCGCTCGAAGCGCGCGTTGAGAGGGGGCTGAGGTGGGAGGAGCGTAGGTGCCGTTTTACTGCCCGATGTTCCATCTTTATCATTAACCCCGTCTTATTTAACGTTAACTGAACTAACTGTGTCGTACTCCAAGTTTACCGTCAGTAGTTTTCGATTTCACCCTGAAGGGAGTACCCATCCTAGTTAGTTGTAACTCTTTTACGACGTTGAAGTCACAACTACATTCTTGATTTTTTTTTTATCGACGACAAGTTGGCCCTTGACTGCTATCACACCTGATGTTAAGTGATGATGCAATCTAAGATGGAAGCGGGCTATAACTTGTGTAGGAGTGGGACGAAAATCCACACCCCTTTCGGTTTCTACACGAAATCGTACCGGAACGCTAAATCGCTTGGCGGTATGTCTTTGTCGGTAGGGTGGTAGATAACTAGCCACGGCGAAAGCCTCCCACCAGCCAGACCAAGACAAATTTAGAAAAATCTCAATCTGCCCCGCCGGGAATAGAACCCAGGACCTCCGTCTTATAACTCCACTGCGCATACCACTGCGCCACGGAGGTCGTCTATCTTCATATAATTCATTTTTAGCTTCAATTCAATGCAAACTTTTGAAAGCTCCTGAAAATTTATTACCATTTAATGAAGTACTTTACTTATTATAACTACCATTACCTAGGGTAAGCTGGATGACGAACAAGTAGCCTTCCTCCTAACGGGCGGCGTAGCCTTGGAGAATCCTTACGAGAACCCTGCACCCTCCTGGCTTTCGGAGAAGTCTTGGTCTGAAATTGTCCGTAGCAGTAATTTGAATGGGTAAATATTACAATATCCTTAACGAACACAATATTATTGTATTATGTATAAGATTAAAATAAAAGTAATTCAAGTGACTTCAGTTAGTTAGTTGTCTGTCGAACGACGGATAGTCGTTGGAGTCGAAAGGTCCTGGAGTGGAAACCGCGACTCGACAAGCGGAGTATAAGGCGTCCCCCAACAAGATGGACGACCTCCGTGGCGCAGTGGTATGCGCGATGGATTTATAAGACAGAGGTCCTGGGTTCGATTCCCGACGGGGCAGATTGAGATTCTTCTTAATTTGTCTTGGTCTGGCTGGTGGGAGGCTTTCGCCGTGGCTAGTTACCACCCTACCGACAAAGACGTATCGTCAAGCGATTTAGCGTTCCGGTACGATGTCGTGTAGAAACCGAAAAGGGTGTGGATTTTTGTCCCACTCCTAACAAGTTAGCCCGCTTCCATCTTAGACTGCATCATCACTTAACATCAGGTGTTATAGCAGTCAAGGGCCAACTTGTAGTCGATAAAAAAAGATGGAGCGACGATATCGGAGGGTGGCTGGCACCAATTGGATGAAAAAAGCCAGTAATAGAGAGTAAGTCCAACAGTGGATGCATGGTGGCTGATGATGGATGATGATGATGGAAGTTACGCCTTATCCTCCAGCTATCTGCAAGAGAAAGTCGCATCGAAATCGGTACAGCCGTTTCGGAGGTTATCCGAAAGATGGAATAAGCTCAACCAGTGAAGTACTACAACCATGTTTATTTGTGCTATAAACATCATTGCTGTCTTCCGATGTTACAAAATAAAAAAAGTTGAGAGGTGTCAAGGGACACCCGGATGGAACGAAGTTCTTTTCGATTAATTAGTGAAGGAATTGTAATAAAATTTTATTTTTTTTAAGTAATAATAATATTTGTTGTTGTACACCGAAACACCAGAGGGCGCCACGAGAGCGCGAGACAGCATAAAGGCGGCGGCAAGATCCTTTGATCAAAAAGTGTCGTGACAACTTTTCGTACGAATTTTTTCCGTCTAGCCCCCTTTCACAACGCGCGATAAGGAACTTCGTTCCAACAACAAGAGAAGTAAACAAGATTACGAGTCTGTCACCGACACCTTAAGTTTCTGGACGGAACTTTTTAGGAATTCCTCCTTATTCTACGCTATCGCCTATAACTTTTATAAAAGCAAAGTGTTCTCTATTTATAAAAGTTTTCCACTTATTTCCCATTAATCCGATGGACTATCTACTTAGCAATTAATTATTAGTACAATAAAAAAGCGTAACGTATCTATAATGCCACACAGGCTTCGTGATTTCAAGGAGAATGTCGAACGGAACATCAGTGCTTGGAAAGATTTCTACGATTTGGCGGCACCGCATGAGAATCCACTGCCGCATCCCTACCAAGATATACGTGGTATTCCTAAGCTGATAATGTTCAGGTAAGCATTGGCTCTTTCGATTTCAGTACGTACCGGAACGATAATATAATTGCTTGGCGGTACGCCTTTGCCAGCAAGGTTTTGTCTACCATAACCGAAGCTTTCCACTAGCCAACCTACAGGAGCAATTGACAAAATCTGAATCGGCCCAGGTGGAAATAAACCCTAGGACTTCTACTGTTTATACCGCTGTGCCACGGATGCGGTCGATGTAATACGAATGATGATGATAATTTTTAGTTAACTTGATTGCTTTTTCTTTAAGATGCATCCGCCCGGATAAACTGATACCTCTAGTACAGCACTATGTAGTGGAAGAAATGGGTCAACCGTACATCGAACCCCCACCCTTTGACCTGGAGAAGTCGTACAATGACAGCAACTGCTGCTCGCCGCTCATCTTCATCCTGTCTCCCGGTTCAGACCCTATGTCTGGACTCGTTAAATTCTCTATGGAACGGAAAGTCATCAGTTTCGAAACTATATCTCTTGGACAAGGACAGGTATTGTTTCGTTATAATTTCAATATATAATTTATATGATATATTTGTGTGATGAGCATGGATGATTTCCAGTGTCTGGGTGTATATCTATATATTATAAGTATTTATGTATAATATATATAAAAATAATCATCAGTTATCATAGTACCCATAACACAAGCTACTTAAGAGTAAGCTTACTTTGGGGCTGTATAGCGATGTGTGTAATTGTTCTATAATATTTATTTATTTATGGAGTTATATGATCTGATGATGAGATCTACGAAAACTCGAGGAAACTCTTCAAACTTTATAGGTACATTTGCAGGGATGTCGGAATGTTATAAGTGGCTAGTGAATATTGGTACTTATGATTTAGTTCGAGTAGGTTCTTTAGTGTGTTCGTTGTTGATAAATCACTAAAAAGTCGGTGCCACCCGAGCTTTCTACTTTAAAGACTTTACCTAAACTTGTATGGCACCGACTTCATAGATGTGATTAAGTAAATTAAAGTAAGTAAATGACGTAGTTATTTTTTACTTTTTAGTGCGTTTTGAAGGCGTTTTTATTTTTTGTTAAAAATTTAATACGCGTGGCTAATATTTGGAATGCCCTTCTGAGGCCTGTTTTTCCGTATTTTTACAACTTGTGTTTAGGCGTACATAACAAGGGGGGATAGACATTTTCTAAGCAAGTTAGTTCCACGCGTGCCAGCTCGTCAAGCGTGAGCTTGTTTCATATAGGAATTTGGTCCGTTTCGATATTGAGCGAGACCCTTAAAAATAGACTGCCTGACAAAAGGTTGCCTCAAAGCTAAGTTACTGGTGGCTGAGGACATAATTCCTCTTTACCTTCCAACATTTCCAATCACCCTTGCTTGATAAATCTCTTTTACCCTAAACCGACTAACTTGTATGAAAGGTTTAATGAGAGTAGAAGAAGCTAAGGAAATATGCAAGGAAAATGGATGGATGTAGTCTCTGCCTACCCTTGTGGGAATCAAGCGTGATGTTATGTATGTCTAATTTCACCCAGGGTCCAATAGCAGCGAACATGATCCAGCAAGCGATACAGACAGGTGGCTGGGTGGTGCTGCAGAACTGCCACGTGATGGACTCGTGGATGGGCGAGCTGGAGCGGATCTGCGCTGAGGTGATCGTGCCGCAGCTTACGCATCCGAACTTTCGCTGCTGGCTCACCTCATACCCTAGCAGAGCTTTCCCCGTCACCGTGTTGCAGAATGGTGAGTTGGTCAACGATTTATTCGTTTAGGGATCGATAAGCAAGAAGTTGCTCTCCAACGACAGGACTCTTCCCGTCCCGGATTGGGTCGGGTTGCGGTATGGTTCTGAGATGTTCTTCTTAGAAATTTTCAGTATTTTCAGGGCCCGGAGTCGGGAAGTTGGTGGTGTTCCCCGTGTTACTGAGAGCACGTTAAGCCGTCGGTCCCGGTCACTATCATCGACAAATGATAGTAATCGTTAATGGAAAAAGCATTATCACTCTACCCGTCAATCTGCATTGAAACAGCGTGGTGTCCTGTAGTGGGTCGGTATATGGTTAATAATTACGAATGGCCAATGAAAGAGTTGCCATCCAACAGCAAAAATCATGCCATATACTTACTCCTGAATAACTTGGAAACTAAAAAAAATTGGTTGTCTGTAAAGTCGGTTTACTGACGATAGTTGAAAGTGACAAGGTCGTAAGAAAATACTGATGGAATGGTAGCATTTAATTGGTTATTAAAATTTTTAATTTAAGTATATTTTTATAAATATTAATTTAAATTAAGAAAATAATTGATTTTGATTTTATAAATTTATAATAAATATATTAATTTTTAATTTAAAATTAATATATTTAATAATTATATTTAATAGACGGATGTCGAACGCTGCCGAACGCAAAGGCCGATTATGCTTCTTTGTCGCTCGTTCCGCGCTCTCGCTTGCACTTCAAGCCTTACATGGAACGCCTCAAAGCGAGGTAACGCCGCATGAGTCATGTTTTTTCGTGCGTGCAGCCGGCTCTATCGAATTATAAGACGTTGTCACGTCAATAAGGAGAGTAACTTGGTAAATTGGCACAAAAGATAAACAAAAGTATAAAACGTAAGAATCAATTAAGACGTAAATCTGCGTAACTGTTACAAGAAGCTAAACCGCAGTAGGAGATTAATTCGACAAATAAGTTTATAAGACATTATTTAAATTAATATATTGGCATTTCAGGGGTAAAAATGACAAACGAAGCTCCCAAAGGTCTAAAGAACAACATTTACCGTTCCTATATATCAGATCCTATATGCGACCCAGAGTTTTACATCTCCTGCCCTCGTACCGAAGAGTGGAGAAGATTACTGTTTGCTCTCTGCTTCTTCCACGCGATCGTGCAGGAGAGACGCGCTTTCGGTCCCCTGGGCTGGAATATACAGTATGAATTCAACGAGAGTGATCTCAGGATATGTATTATGCAATTACAGGTAAAAATGGTTTTATTTAGTTAAGATTAACAACAAACCTAATCATTAGATTCTATTGAGAAATTATCATTAAGGAATTCTAAATTTTACAGCTTCAAAATTATTTTTAACTATCAACCGGCTGGTTGGTGCTGGTTTTGAATCTTATATATCTTGGAAAATATTCATTTAAATTACATGCTTTAAAGGGCAATAGTGATCTATATTGAATGCACAACGTATTTAAGATACTTATTTAAATAAGGATTAATGCAGTATTGCTTAAAATCGCTTCATAAATAAGCCATTACTTTTGGTTGAAAGTAAAAGATAAAAAATGGTTTTTGTGGGTTATCCCTAAGTGATAGACATATACCATCGTGGACTTTTATGTAGAACTTTTTAAGGTGTTCAGTACTGTAGTACATTATTTTGATATATCTCGTAGGGTTTAGCCAGAGTTTGCAATTTAAGCGCGAAATATGTGGTAATTTACGACATCACATCAGAAACCTATAAAATTATCAGTATTTCTCTACTATATTATGCATATATTATACACATAAACCTTCCTCTTTAATTATTCTATCTGATAAAAAAACCGCATGAAAATCGGTTGCGTAGATTAAAAGATTAAAGCATAGAACTTATTGTAATTGACATATTTTTATTGTATATTGTATGATTGAGTCTTTGTTGCTTTATGAATAAATGATTAATAATAATAATAATAGGGACAGACATAAAAAAGCGACTTTGTTTTATACTATTTAATTAAGCTACTTAATATAAAGTAGAATATTTTTGTCGTGCTCAAGCATAAAAATTTAATTCTAAGATAATTTCTCTCAAGCAAAGCTATCATCTTCCGTATGCCATATTGATATTGTGGCACTTGTTCATTAACAGAGTCTAAATAGCAATTGTTTCCAGATGTTCCTCACGGAATATTCAGAGACGCCTTTCGACGCTCTGAACTATTTAGCAGGCGAATGCAACTACGGCGGTCGAGTGACGGACGACAAGGACCGCAGGCTCATCCTTTCACTGCTGTCTATATTCTATAACGAAGAAGTCACTTCGGATCCTAAGTGAGAATTGACCATTTAGTGAATAATTAATCGCTTGACTTTATAATTAAACATTGTAGTGACAATATTTTCTGAGCTTTCTAAGGCCTGTGTGCACCAAGATTTCGGTTAACATAACTTTACTATAAATTTACTATTTATAATAAACCCGTACGCCGCTTAGGCCTGTGTGCATCAAGATTTCGGTTATCATAACCAACGGTTATCATAAGCTAACCGCCGGTTACTATAAATTTACTGTTCACGACAACCCGCACGCCGGTTAAGGACGTAAACCGGGCGGTTATTTAACCGAGCTCGCATTCCCCGGTTATCCCTCGGTTACAGAGTTTGACAGATACATTTCTAGGTTACCTAATCTATCTATATTTGATTTATAGTGATTTCCTAGCATTTGTTGTTCTGTCTATCCACTTATTTTCTAGTATATATTCGTATATTTTTGTATTAATTTAATCAAGAAATTTGTTTTATTTTTCTACTAAAATTGGAAGACGCTTTTTTGAAGTAGTATTAATTTTAAAAATAAACTAACAGTGCAATAAACAATATAACTTTAAATTTTAGTATACCTATTACTTTACTTTTTGATTTACCACAAAATTTACCACCCACAGAATAACAACGTAGATAATAATGTGAATATATATCTTCTTTGACAAATTAACATGCGGCCATAAAGGACTCGATTCCAGGCCGTTAAATTTATTAAAAATAAATTAACATGCACTGGAAAGTGACATAAATAGCAAATTGTGTCTACAAAATTTGTTACGATGCCAAATTGAGATTTCTTTGATATATGCGTCAGTCCTATTCAAAAGTAAACATTTACATTTGATTAAGTAATATTTTTCACAAATCGTTCATTCACCGTTCGTTCAAACGCCCGGTTAACCCCTGGGCGCCTGACAGTTGACAACTGCTGTCAGTGTCAGTTACGGGCGTAGTGCCCTCCCGCTCGCGCGCTGTTTTCTATTTCGGTCTGATACGTTACTCTACAAAAAATTAATAAATAATCTTCTTTTAAGCCATATTTTGCCATTCTGTAAAATGTAATGACTTGATTGATATATTTCCTAACTTTTATCTATCAAAATGTTGATATAATCAAAGCTTTATATATTTATTTTACGGGTACAACATTTTGCAACTATGTTGTGCGTTGGATTACGAAAAATAAATGAAAATACAAACAAAGTCTAAAGAACTGGTGTCTATGCTATCTATTTATTGTAAATAACATAACAAAAACAATTGGTATGATCACCATAAAAACACTTGAAACACGATCCACCCGACACTTCGAAATATAAAAACAGCTAGGGATGTGTTTGATATGTATGAAATATGTAGGTAGTACGAAATGTCAATATACGTGGGTATGTAAATATAGTTTGCCATTAAACAGTTCAGTATCTAGATCCGTGGTTTCAATACGTAACACTGGCGACGAGTGATTTAAAATAATCATAATTTTAGTTATTCGGTTGAAATAACAATGCCGATCGGTAAAGTAGAAAGTTTTCATGTCGGTACACAAGATTGGGACGCGTACGTGCGTCGTATTAAACAATTTATCGCGCTAAACAACATCGAACGGGACCTACATGTGGCCACGTTGGTCACCCTCGTCGGCGCAGATTGTTACGCGTTAATGTGCGACCTGTGTTCCCCTGTGCAACCAGAGGAGAAAACTTTCGAAGAGTTGGTTAAAATATTAAAAGATCATTTGGAACCTGTGAGATCGGAAATAGCTGAACGACACATATTTCGGCAAAGGAAACAGCAACATGGCGAAGATATCAAGGTATATCTGCAAAATTTAAAACATCTCGCTAAAACGTGCAGCTTCGGAGCTCAACTCGAAGTTAATCTTAGAGATCAGTTCGTGTCGGGGCTGTGCAGTGAGGAGATGCGTTCGCGGCTGTTTGCTGAAAAGGATATTGATTATCGGCGCGCGGTGGAGTTGGCGCTGGCGCTGGAGGCGGCCGAGCGGCACGCGACGACGGCGTGTGCTCGGGCTGCGCCTGACGCGCGCGGCTCCGTGGCCGGCCCGAGCGATGACGACGGCCTGCACCGGGTGGGCACGGCGCGCGGCCCGCGCTCGACGGGCAGCGGAGCCGGCGGCGAGAGCAGCGGCAGCGCGGGCCGGCGAGTCTGTGCGCGCTGCGGCGGAGGTCACCCAGGGAGGTGTCGCTACAGAAATTATTTCTGTGACCGGTGCGGTATTAAAGGTCATTTGAAAAATATGTGTTCAGTGCGTAACAAAAGCAAAGGTGAAGTGAGTGCGAAAGTGCAACAAAACAAAGGTCAGATTTATTTTAATAATAATTCCGATTCAGAAAGTGAAAACGACTGCCGTTTTTTTAATATGATTAGCGGTGGAGACGATGGCCCCTATTATGTAATTTTAAATATCAACAACGCGAGTCATAAGTTTGAGATTGACACGGGAAGCAAAATTTCAGCTATCTCTAAGAAATACTATAATAAATATTTTAAAAGCCTTCCCATACAAAACAAAATTTTAACTTTGAAGTCTTATACCGGTGACGTAATAGAAACAATCGGTTTCATTACAGTCGACGTGTCTTGCGGTTCTAAATTTGCAAAATTAAAATTACATGTGATTGAAAATGGGGGCTCTCCTCTCATGGGCAGAATATGGATAAAAGAATTAAAATTATCTGTTGTTCAATGTTACAATTTGTGTAGTGAAGACTCTGTAGCTGTCGAATTAAAAGACGAGTATCCCGAAGTGTTCGCGGACGGGCTGGGCACGTTCAAGTCGCGAATTCGCTTGCATCTACACGACGACACCCCCGTGTTCGTCAAAGCGCGCGCCCTGCCGTTAGCACTGCGGGAACCGGTCGAGCAGGAACTCGCCCGCCTGCAGCGGGAAGGTGTTATTTACAAAGTGGATAGATCTGACTACGGGACACCTATAGTGCCGGTTGTCAAATCTAATGGTTCGATACGTATATGCGGTGATTATAAAATCACTATAAACCCGCGTCTTAAAGATTTCCACTATCCGCTGCCGCGGATCGAGGATCTGTTCGCGACCTTGGGTGAGGGCGAGCATTATACGAAGCTCGATTTGTCAAATGCTTTTCAGCAGTGTATTTTAGAAGATGAATCTCAGCCGATCACAGCAATAACGACTCATTTAGGGACGTTTGTTTATCGGCGCGTTCCCTACGGTATCAAATGCATACCTGAAAATTTTCAAAAAATCATGGAAGAAACGTTGAGTGGGTTGCCGTCGACGGCTGTGTTCGCGGATGATATTTGTATCACTGGTAAAGATAGACGCACACATTTACGTAATCTAAGGGCGGTGCTACAACGATTAAAAGAAAACGGTTTGAGAATTAATTGGAGTAAGTGTCAATTTTTCAAAGACAGTGTTACATACCTGGGCTATAAAATAGATAAATTCGGCCTACACACTGATGATAAAAAAATCGAAGCCATAGTTGCGGCCCCGCCACCTACGAATATTACACAGCTGAAAAGTTTCATGGGTCTTGTTAATTTTTACGCAAAATTTTGTATAAATATGAGTGATATCTTAAAACCTATGTATAATCTTTTAAAAAAAAATGTTAAATGGAATTGGGACGACAAGTGTGCGAACGCATTTAATAAAATCAAAAAGGTGCTGAGTCGGGCTCCGGTCCTGGCACACTACGAGCCCAGCCTGCCTCTTATCTTGGCGGTCGACAGCAGTCCGTACGGACTCGGAGCCGTGCTGCTGCAACGTTACGCGGACGGCACCGAGCGGCCCGTGTGCTGCGCGTCTCGCACTCTCTCGCCCGCCGAGTACAACTACGCGCAGATTGATAAGGAGGCGCTCGCTATCGTGTTCGGTGTGACGAAACACCATCAGTATTTGTACGGCCGACATTTCATACTCCGTAGCGATCACCGCGCACTCAGTTATATATTCGGAAAAAATAGGGGCATTCCACTGACCGCGGCGAGTCGCTTGCAACGATATGCGGTTAAGTTAAGCGCTTATAATTTCGAGATAGAATTTGTTAGATCTATAGAAAACTGCCAATCCGACGCGCTTAGTCGTCTTCCTCTAAACGGGGATGGTACGCGAAGTAGGAGTGCAATCGAAAAGTGTAGCTATCTTCATTTTATTCAAGAAAATTTTCCAGTTAATTTTAAAGATATTAAAACTGAGATCGCGAAAGATCCATTGTTAAGTAAAATCTACGGGTACGTCATGTTCGGCTGGCCTAGTAAAGTAGATTGTGAATTTGAAAAACCTTATTTTAATAGGAAAGATAATTTATATATTGATCAAGGTTGTTTAATCTGGGGATATAGAATGATAATTCCTAAAAAGTTACGCGAGACGGTATTAAATGAAATACACGAGGGGCATCCCGGTATAGTCAAAATGAAACAGATCGCTCGTAACTATGTGTATTGGGACGGTCTGGACGCCGACATCGAGCGCCTGTCGGCGCGGTGTGCAGCGTGCGTGTCGCAGCGCGCCGCACCGCCCACCGCGCCGCTGCACTCGTGGCCCTGGCCCGCCGAGCCGTGGGCGCGTTTGAATATGGACTTCTTAGGGCCATTCAACAATGCGTATTATTTAGTGATCATCGATGCTCATTCGAAGTGGATCGAGGTCGAAAAATTAAAAAGCATAACTGCGTCTAATGTGATAAATCGTTTACGGCAACTGTTCGCTAAATTTGGGCTCCCTAAAGTAATCCAGAGCGACAACGGACCACCGCTGTCCTCGGAAGAGTTCGAACTGTACCTGAAAAATAACGGTATTAAATACATCCGCACGGCTCCATACCACCCCAGCAGTAACGGTGCTGCTGAAAACGCGGTCCGTACTATAAAGAGAGTATTAAAGAAAGCCGTTGTCGAAAAAGTAGACGATATAACCGCGCTCAGCAGATTTTTATTTACGTATCGCAACACGGAACACAGCACCACGGGCCGCGAGCCGGCTGTGGCTATGTTCGGGCGGCGGCTGCGCGGGCGCCTCGACCTGCTGCGGCCCGACGCCGCCGAGCGTGTGCGTGCCGCGCAGCAGGCCGCCGAGGGTCGAGCCGCGCCGCCGCACACGCTGCGCGAGGCACGTCCCGGTGACCCGGTGCTGGTACGGGATTATACTAGAAATAGTTCCAAATGGGCAGAGGGTGAGATACTGGAACGTAAAAGTCCGGTGTCTTATGTAGTAAAATCTAACGATGGCCGCATACATAAACGACATATAGATCAAATATTAACAGACAAACGCAGGACTCGTCATTCGTTAGCCTTAGTGTCTCCGACTCGTAGTAATCCTCCTAACGTAACCAATAGTGACTTACAGGACACAGAACAATCGGAAAATTGTGAGGCTGGTGGTGAGCCGGGACCGCTGTCTGATGTTAGCGTTAATAATGACGAATTAAAAGTTTCTGACGTATTACAAGCTAGAGAAAATATACGTACGCGTCGGGAAGCCGCACTAGAATGTGTTAAAAAAATAAAACAAAAAGGAGAACTAATTTAACAAAGTTATATATATTGTGTAAGCTCCGCGGTACATAAGTTATCGTCCGAATTCCATTTCTGTATTTACATAAAACAAAGTGTATATATTATTACCTACCTATTATGTATCAATGTATTAATGATTGTTTTGTATAATTAGAGGGGGACAATGATATGTATGAAATATGTAGGTAGTACGAAATGTCAATATACGTGGGTATGTAAATATAGTTTGCCATTAAACAGTTCAGTATCTAGATCCGTGGTTTCAATACGTAACAGTGTTCTTTTACTTTTGGTAATTTTATCGACAGTTATCCTTTTTGTAAGGTATTATTATATAATGTAAATAAAAATAAAATGATTCTAATTTTTATTAATTTTTACTTTTAACTACCTAAAGTATTTTCGAAATGTTAGTGTAGAACTCATTTCTCTTGTTATTTAATTTTACATTTTTTTAATACACCGTCATGACGGAGCAGGTCTTCGTCGGCGCTAATCTCAGCCTCATCGTCATAAATGAGGATGAGGATATCGGCCGGCGGGTTTTTGTCCTCTCGCCAGTTTTCTGCCATACTGTAAAATAAATAAATGAAAAGTTATTGTCATCATGTGAGCACGCGGATCTTTTGATTTTTCTTTTTGTTAAAAAAACTCTAAACATAAATTTTCAAGTAGCTTGTATTTGCTTTTTATAATTAATTTATACAAAATACAAATATAAATTGAACCAAATTTATCGACATCTTTTACACACGGCGATGTATCGATACATCATTATGTCTTACTTTACAAACAAACGGATTCTTATTGGTTACCGGTAAACCGTCCTTAGCGCTTCACAAATAAAGACCAAAATAGCTCGTTTTACCAATACCAAACGAAACTGTTTTGTTTGGTATTGACAGACCAAAACGGTCGCTTTGAACTCAAGAAACGTCAAATTTTAGTTGCACAATAATAAATAATTTTCTAATATTTTACAATAATATGTTAGTAAATACTTATGTAAACTACTTCCAAGTAAATTTTATACATTTTTAGTAATATTTACTATCATTCACATGCGCAAATAAGTCGTAATTCGGGAAGATACGTATCAGATGTTTTCATGATTTATTTAAAATTTTCGATATATTTCTTAAAACAAATAACGTGAAAACAATCACTGTATGCAAAATAATGAGTTTTGTAATAAAAATTGTACTTACATTCAATAAATTTGCACAAATCACGAAAAAACACTCTTATAATTTCACTTTCGAGCACTGTCCAATAAGATTAAAAATAAACACAAAATAATACCAATTTCAATGTCAATGTCTTGGAAATTTATCACAGAATATGAAACAATTCTTTTTTTAAACTAAAACTTAGTTTTTAGCGCCTAATAAAATTAAACCTTCGTTGAGGCCCGCGGCAGCCCGCGGCTACCTGGGTAGCGACGGAGCTATAATGACAGCTGTCATTATTTGCCTGACGGTTGCCAGGGGACCCCTCGGGGCTGTGAGACTTTAATAAACCGAAATAGGAATGCGTGTTATGAACAGTAAATAAACGCTCCTTGTTTATCGGCCGTTCATTTAACCGACGTTTAATGTAAAGTCTATGCACACCGCCCTTAGGACGTAAACCGGGCGGTTATCTTAACCGAGCTTACGTGCTTAACCGGCGTACGGGTTGTCGAGAACAGAAAATTTTACGTTTAGCTTATGTTAAACGTTGGTTATGATAACCGAAATCACACAGGCCTTAGCCTACGTAAAAGGTTTTCTGTTGTTGTTGGATTTGGGTTACTTTATCGGTTTGTCGCGAAAATGGGAATTCGATACCCAAGACTTAGAAACTTAAATTACTTACTTTTCTTCTGAACCATAAAGGGAATATTTAGGTAAGTTATACTGGAGGCGTCAAATAGATTATCCTAGAGGTATCTAAGTCGTTTTGTCGTATCTTATTTAATTTAATAACCCGGCTTAAATCTGCTCGTAGTCGCTCTCTAAAAAGGCGTAGAGGACTCCATACTAAAGCCAAACTCGATTAAGAATGCTTGTCAATAAGCAAATTAAAAATGAAGGTAGAAATCACTAGTCATTTTACGCCTATTTTTTTTAAATTAACTAGTTAATGACGAATTCATGACAATAAATTAGATTACTAAGCTTAAAACTAATTATTATATTCAATATCTTTTAAATAAGATTTTTTAAAATAACAAAACATAATTTTAAATTCACAAGGCATAAAACGTGTTGCATTTTCTACCTTCATTTTTAATTTGTTTGTTGACAAGCATTCTCAGTCGAGTTTGGCTTTAGTACCTATAGTTTAGGTTTTTAAAGTTTTATGTGTCAAATTTTAGTAACCAATAATATAATTTTCTGCCTAGTTACTCGTTCTCACCGAGCGGCGACTACCGGATTCCTCCGTCGATGGACTATAACTCGGTGCTGGAGCATATCAGAGCTTTGCCCATGACCGCCAAGCCTGAGGTGTTTGGGTTGCACGACAATGCGGATATTACTAAGGATAATAAGGAGACTGCTGCGGTTAGTCATTTCAGTTCACTTAAATATGACGGCTGGGTGGTGCAGTGGGTAGTGACCCTGCTTCTGCGTCCTAGGCTGTGGGTTCGATTCCCACATCTCGAAAAATGTTTGTGTGATGAGCATGGATGTTTTCCAGTGTCTGGGTGTTTATCTATATATTATAAGTATTTATGTATAATATATATAAAATATTGATCAGTTATCATAGCATCCATAACACAAGCTACTTACGAGTTCGCTTACTTCGGGGCTATATAGCGATGTGTGTAATTGTCCTATACAAAAAAAAAAATAATTACATATTTTGATGATTTTGCACATAGCATGCATTATTATCGAATTGTGAATATATCGTTTAATTAATATTTTATCTAAATTTAATTTTTTTCTATTCCATTTACTTCCGTTTCACTTTAATGTGTATGAGTATGTATGTTTGTATTTATTTGTTTTTGAACCAAGGAAAAAAATCAGAGGGCGTTCCCAATTCGACGTGTATATTTTTTTAAGTATGTCCACGCTTAACTGTTTATAGAGTCGTTCGACTTTGATAATTCTTTTTTTATCAGAAAGGGCACTCTTCCAAATGGTCCCATAGTCATCATATTAGGATCTGATGATGATATCTTGGGAAAATTGAAGGAACTCTTCAAATTGTATAGGGACTTGCAGCGATTTCGGTTTTTGAGTAAGTGTGGGTAGCTTTTTGGCTACAAGTGCAGTATAATAAATAGTAGGTTACGTGTCGATAAAAGTAAGAAATGGAAATTTATAAAAAAAAAAAAATTAAAAAAAAACGCACTTAAAAGTATAAAATAATTTTATTTGCGTTACTTTATACGTACACCCGAGTCTGTTTTGTGTATTTATTTCTCTCTTCTATAGACGCTGTCTGGCAGAGATCGTTTTTATCGATAAGACCGCCAATTGTGCATTAGCGTCTGTTTTATAATTATATGTCATTGTCTATTGTATTCATGCCGTACTTTCTTCTTCTTTTCCCATGCACACGGTATATATTTTTGTATAGGTGTTCTCACGGGGGTACGAGGGTTAAATCGCGGAGCAAAGCGAGTTAAATCTGTTGGGTGTTTGATAGCTATTGTTCGGGTGCCTACTGACACAAACGAGCATTGTGGCGGGCGGCGGCGGCGAGGGCGCGGAGGGCGGCGGCGTGGTGGAGCTGACGCGCGACATGATGGCGCGCCTGCCGAAGCCCTACGACGTGGTGGCCGTTTCTCTGCAGTACCCCGTGCAGTACTACAACAGCATGAACACTGTTCTCAAACAGGTTGGCATTGTCTTTCGCTACTTCTGTAAGCACATACCTACATATTTATCAGGGATGAATGATTTTTGACCGCTCATATCCGTGGATTCGGATGCGGATATTGATTTTTACAAGAAATTATATAGGTATAGAAATACTTATAAGTAGAAGATAAAGATTACAATTATTTTAGTCATTACTTTACTTCGAGTCGCGCGCGCGCATCGCTGCGCATCGGACGCGTTTTCTCGAACAGTGTATCACTCCGATGCACTTCGAAAATGGCAAATACAATAAAGTGTAATAATTGTAATATTGTGATCAACGAGTTATTATCGTATTTACAAAATAAAATTTCGATTACTGATGAAATTAGTTTGGTACGAATTTGTGCATCTGCGTTCTCAAGCGAGCAAATTGTGAAAGCAAATAACTTGCTCCTGGAGTCGTTACCTTCGGAAGTGCGTAAAACTGCTCGTAAAGGAAAAGGCAAGGATAATCGCCTCATAAGCGATATAATAAATGTTTTCAAAATAACCGATCCAGATGTATTACCAGTGTTTGTGGCCCGGGACTTGGAAAAATTACCACCTATAACATTTGACCATCTGGATGTGTCGAAATTTCTTAAAGACATGGTTATCCTACAAGAGGAGGTGAAAAATATTAAATCTTCGTATGCGACCATAGAGCAGCTTGAGGAGGCGAAAAGGGAGTATTTTAAGGAAAAGCTGTCACCACCGTCTTTTTCGGCTGTAAATGTAAAAAGAGGAGCATACCGGGATAGCGGACCTATAGGACTGCCTCCCTTAGACGACACGATTGTCAATCATTTGGATCCATCTAATTGTGAGGCATCATCTCCAAAGGATCTCAATATATTAAGCTACCGAGATATTAATATAAAAGAAGTCGAGGGTAGTCGCGTATCGTTTGAAAGAAACGTATTACAAGCGGGCGATTACGTCACGCGGCGTAACGGTCACAGCTGTAGACCGCCGCTCAACGGAGGCGCAAGCGGAGGTGCGGGCGGAGGAGCAACTCTGATGTCATCCTCATCGCGTAGTGGGGCTAGCGAACCGTGCGAGTCGCGCGAGCCGAGCGATCGGCCGACCGAGCTGACAACGAAAACGTATGCCGCTATTGTGAACGTACAACCGAATGAAGGCTGGACGGTTGTGCAAAGAAAGTCAAATAAAACGAAAAATCGTTTTATTGGAAAAAGAGGAAATGCGTTAGTGGAATCTGACGAGAAATTTAGAGCTGCTGACCGGAAAATACCGGTTTTTATAACGAACGTCAATAAAGAAACGACTGAACGGGACATTATTAATTATATTTTAAAGAAAACTAATGAGAATGTTACGTTAGAAAAAATTTTAATCAAAAGAAACTGCAAACATGATGCTTATAATGCATATAAGTTCTTTGTATCCGAGTATAAGTTACCTACTTTTCTGGATGACAAGCTGTGGCCGCAGGGAATTATATTCAGGCGTTTTATTAACTTTAAACGTAAAAGTTCGAACGGAGTATCTTCCAACGCCGTGAGCGACACTGTACCTACTGCCAATGCATAATAGTTCGACATATCAGCTGGTCAGTTTTAACTGTAAGAGTGTGCGGCGCTCGGTGGAGAGTGTGAGGCATTTGTGCCAGTCGTCAGATATAATCGCGTTACAGGAGACTTGGTTGCTGCCTCACGATATACAGTATCTTAATGAAATAGATCGTCGATTTAGCGGTACCGGGACGTCGGCGGTGGACGCGTCGGCTGGCCTATTGTGCGGCCGACCCTATGGAGGTGTTGCGTTGCTGTGGAACAACAGTGCATTCTGTAATGTGTCAGTAGTGCAGTGTAATAACCCTCGGTTATGCGCTATTAAGATAGTGTTGGGCCAGAAGGCCGTGTTAGTGTTCAGTGTGTATATGCCCACGGACAAAACGGTGAACTTAGCTGAGTTTACGGATTGTCTCAGTTCGGTAAGTGCTATAATAGACAGTGAAAATATCGAGACGGTATTTATACTAGGGGACTTTAACGCTCACCCGAATACGCAATTTTATAATGAACTTTTAAGTTTTTGCTGTGAGACAGAGTGGACGTGTGTGGATGTTCAGCTGCTAGGCCCCATGTCAGGAGCATACACTTTTGTTAGTGAGGCTAACGGGTCCAGGCGTTGGCTAGACCATTGTGTTACCACCAAGTCTGCTCTGTCGTGCGTTAGAAATGTCTTTATAATACATGACGTTTTATGGTCTGACCATTACCCTTTAGTAATGGATTGTTGTTTCGACAGTGTAAAGGAAAAAGTGAACAATGTGTCTAAGCTCGTTGCAAACGCTATTCTGTGGGGAGATAGGAAGCCGGAACAGGTTAACCTATATAGTAAATTGTGTCACGAGAAACTATGTCTTTTAAAGCTTCCCTATGAAAGCTTTTGTTGTAGCTATATGAATACCTGTTGCAATGAGCAAAGTCATAAGGTTCTTATTGATAAGTTATACAATGAGTTTACGGATACATTAATGACGGCCGCAGCTGAATCAAAGGGTGAGAGCAGAGGGAGGGGGAAGAGGCCTGTTATCGGTTGGAATAGGTATGTTCGCGATGCTCATAGGGAGGCCAGGACTGCGTTTTTGATGTGGTCTTTGTACAGTAAGCCTAAGAGCGGTTATATCTATGAACGCATGCGTGATAGCCGGAATTATTTTAAGTCGCGTCTTAAGTGGTGTCAAAATCGTAGTGACCAAATAAAAATGGATATTTTGGCCTCACATCACTCTAAAAATGACTTTAAAAGTTTCTGGAAGGCCACTAACAGGTTAAACGGTAAGCCTGGGCTGCCTGTGAGCGTTGAGGGCATATGTGATCACAGTTGTATAGCTGATATGTTTAAGGATCACTTTACAGTAAAATCTCCGTTGGGACCTTCGCAGTCAGTTAGTGATGGGTACGCAGGTGGGCAGGAGATTGCAGTCCGGTTTACCGATAATGACATCCGTAGAGCCATAAGCTCTATGTCGGGAGGTAAATCTCCTGGCCACGACGGGCTCAGCATTGAGCATTTAAAATACGCTGGCCCCCTCCTACCCAGAGTGCTAGCAATGTTCTACAACTTGTGTGTAGGGCATTCATATTTACCTCAAGCACTGATGAAGACTGTGGTGGTACCGATAGTGAAAAACAAGACTGGGGACGTTAGTACCAGGTCCAACTACAGGCCGATTTCCCTTGCCACTGTTACTGCCAAAATACTTGACAGCTTGTTAAATACCCAGCTTGACAGACACATAACACTGCATGATAATCAGTTTGGTTTCAAACCTGGTTTATCAACTGAGTCGGCGATATTATGCCTAAAACAGACTGTCAAGTACTACTCAGCGAGGCAGACTCCTGTTTATGCCTGTTTTCTCGATCTTTCCAAGGCGTTTGACCTGGTGAGTTATGATATCTTGTGGCAGAAAATGAGAGAAACTGGTATACCCCGGCATATCATTAACATTTTCAAGTTTTGGTACAGTAATCAGGTCAATGTCGTGAAATGGTCGGAAAGCTACTCTAGTCCGTATAGGTTGGAGTGCGGGGTGAGGCAGGGAGGCTTAACCTCCCCTAAGCTCTTCAACTTATATGTCAACGCACTGATAGAGGTCCTTAGCAGCACCCGTACTGGATGTCATATTGACGGCATGTGTCTCAACAACATTAGTTACGCGGATGACATGGTGCTGTTGAGTGCCTCTGTCTGTGGCTTAAGGAAACTGTTAGGTATCTGTGAGCAATATGCTCACCGTCATGGCCTAGCATATAATGTAAGCAAAAGTGAATGCATGGTTTTTCAGGCCATGGGGAAGTCGCTGCCCTCTACGGTTCCCCCTATTAAGCTTTATGGGATTCCTTTGCAAAGGGTGGAACGTTTTAAATATCTGGGACACATACTGACCCCTAATCTGAAAGACGATGCTGACATGGAACGCGAGCGTAGGGCTTTGTCGGTGAGGGCAAATATGATCGTCCGCAGGTTTGCTCGGTGTACAATGTCGGTTAAAGTATCGCTTTTTAAAGCTTACTGCACTTCATTCTACACGAGTAGCCTGTGGATCGATTACACTCAAAAACAATATAGCGCTCTACGCGTGCAATACAATAATGCATTTAGGATGCTGATGGGACTGCCCCGATTCTGCAGTGCTTCAGGTATGTTCGCCGCGGCTCGTGTGGATTGCTTCTATGCAACCATGCGTAAGCGGTGCACATCTCTGTTGCGAAGAGTCCGGGCCAGTTCCAACAGTGTCCTAAGTGCATTTGCGACCAGGCTCGACTGTCAGTATTTGAACCACTGCTCATTGGTTCATGTACTGACAAGTCGGACCGGTAGTAGATTTAAGTAGTTATAAATGTATCACTAACACCTAGTTTTTAAGTTTAATAATGTATTTACTAACACCGCTATGACCGTTAATACGGTTGAAATAAAAGATTTTTATTTATTTATTTATTTATTTTATTTATACTAATTAGAATTTTATAAAATATAGTGATACTTGTTTTTCTTTTTTCAATTCATTACTTCTAAGCAGTCGGGTTTTTTGTTTTTATAATATTTTTTTAAAAAGGTGTTATTGAGACTGCTGACGCCTAAAGTCGAGACATTTTCTAGATAAAACCTGTTCCTTAGACCGTAAAGTACTAAATATGTATTTGAGTGTGATGGTTTTGCAAGTTAAAGGTTTTTTCTGTCCGACCACTGACCCAAGAGGCCTCATGGCACCTGAATTAATCGTAAGTTGAAAGGAAATCAATGTCAATGATCTGTGCTAGGAGCTGATCAGGTACAACCGTCTATTGAGCGTTGTGGCGCGCACGTTGCACGGGGTGCACCTGGCGGCGCAGGGGCTGGCCATCATGAGTTCAGAGCTGGAGGGCTGCAACAACGCCTTCGTCAAGGGCATCGTGCCAGCCGCCTGGATGTCCAAGTCCTACCCTTCTATGAAGCCTTTGGGATCCTATGTTGCCGATTTTTTGGCGAGGTTAGCGATTTTATTATAGGTTTTACTGTAAGACCTTTTCCAGAATGGGCGAATTCACCGCAAATTTACGCGCGCGTAATTATTCGCAATACATACTACGCCGGGAAGAGGCCGAAATAGATGAAATTGGATGAAAGGGAA
This sequence comes from Mycalesis mineus, assembly GCA_034621355.1. Classification (NCBI taxonomy): domain Eukaryota; kingdom Metazoa; phylum Arthropoda; class Insecta; order Lepidoptera; family Nymphalidae; genus Mycalesis; species Mycalesis mineus. The sequence goes on along the minus strand of JAXAVZ010000204.1, from coordinate 10,493 downwards.
CCAAAAAGACAGCCGGCTGGTATCTGCCTCACTCCGGCGTGTAGGTCTTTTCTTCTATAGACTCCGGAGACGGGTTTGTAATTGTAAGCATTTGGGAGGTGCGTTTGTGAAACTGAAGGAGTATTAGGAAAGCATGTAGTACATCTTAATAAATTATCTTAAATTGCTAAGCACTTATTTTTTGTGTAAATAATTTTGATGGCAATGATTTCTGCTGTGCTGATTTTCCTTCAGTTTGTGCAGTCCGATTGTGCTATCACTTTCAACAAAACCAGCTTCCAATAATTTGAAGTCTTCATTCGATCTTATGAGCTTTAATGATCGCTCGTTATGCACCCAAAGAGAAGAGTCCTAAAAATTCTACGCCCTAAGACCTGAAAAGGTTTATTATATATTTAAATAAAAGTTTGCTTATACGAGATAAATAAAAGTTTATTATATCGCAATTTGCTACACAATGTTTGTATATTAGTCTAAAGTTACATACGTTTGTACTCAGTCTGTGCCATTTATATGCTCTTTTAAGCTCCACATTATTTTACACAAATAAATTACAAATATTTCTATAGAAACTTCTTACAACTAACTACTAACGGTGCCTGTCATTTTACGTACAGGAAAAACATATCAAATCGAGGAACTTTGGTTCAAAGAATATTCCTAAATTAAAAAATAATAATTTCCAATTTAATTCTTATTTATGTAGGTACTTCAGATCTGCTGTTGTGGGCATAACATAGACATACATTGACATATTAATACTATGGACTTCGGGTCAGCGCTAAAAATTGTCCGAACCAATAGAGAGCTAAAACGCGAAAATGATTTCCAATCGCATTCAGTCTCATATTAGCTTACTGAGAGGATACACGTCAGTAATGTTTTAGGACAACGACTGCATAGTTATTTTGTTGTTTAATATTTGAATTTATTAATATCTTCATTTTTGAATTGAAAATAATTTTAATTAATAAACTTTTATTTTTTATGTCATGAATATTAATCAAAGAAGTTTTACCATAATGGTAAAATGCAACCCTTCCGTCCGTCGGTCCGTCTTTCACACTCGATTATTTTGATAACTATAAGAATTATCTACATAAAATTTGGAACAGTTATTTAAAAGTGACCTAACGTCATTGTAGTAAAAAAAATATTGGTTGGTACTAGATTTATCCCAGCATATAGAGGTCACTGATAAATTTAAAGTTTGTTGTGAATTTAATATATAGATTAAAGATGCCAAAAAAATTCAAAGCTACCTACTCCACACCATTTATGTTGTTCTATTTACACGAGAAGCTGCCATGACAAAAAAAGGCTGCCATGGCAACCGTCAGTCAAAGCTGATTACTTATTGCATGCAATTAGACCGCTGAAAATTAGACTGTATAACAATAATATAAGACATATATTACAATGTTTTAGTTTGTTTAAAAAATACAAATACATTCTAGTATATATAAGACATCTCGCGACACTTTTGCCATGAATTTTGCATTACACCCGACGACCATAGTACTAACTATTAATATGTCAATGTAGACATAATATAAATTCAAACGAAAAAGCTGTGTTTTTTCAAAGAAATACAAATCTAAAATCATATGCTTTGTTCTTGTCACCAACAAACCTAAAGTGTGCAGCACATTATTATTGCACCTTGGTATGACATAGGAATTAAATTAGTTCTTAACAGAATGTACTAGTTCCCAACGGTAAAGGCAGCCTTAATATGTTACTTATGACAGTAATAGGTACAATAAAAGTAATCTTTGACAAATTTAACGTTCCGTTGATAGCCATCAAATGCTTAAATGAAACCATACTCTAGGTGGTCAAGAACTAAATATTTTTGTCAAAATGAAACAATTCTGAATAAAGCCAATTAGTAGCAATATAAAAAAAAACTAGTTCGATTCCATTTTGTTTAACAATCCGCTATCACTTTCGATATTAGGCAAATAGAAGTAAATTCTAGTTTAGTGTCTAAAGTGACCAAGTGCATAACATTCAGCTCTGTTAGTCTATAACAGACATATCAACAAAAGTAAAGTACAGTTTGCCACTTTTATAAGATGCGTAGATACCTGCGCAGAAGTCTTATTTTTTAATGTCGCGAAAACATCTTTGCCAATCGTAACGCGTCCGTCCGCTATTGGCACCTGAGTGCCTAGTGTGAGCTTTCACCAAAACAAAAAACTTCACATTCGCGTAAAGGCAAATATTATATGGAATTGAAGCAGCGCACCTGGCAGTATCGAGAGAAAACTCAAATAGGTCAGTGTCATATAAAATTTGCGTGTACCGTTCTCGATATCGACACGGTAAAATCTTACACTAGCCACACTGTGTGCTATGTTTGAAGTCGGGGCGAGATAGCATTAGCCGTATTTAAAACTCTAAGGAAATCAATAAGGTATATATTTCATTGGCGTACATTCGGTTTTTGTCAACAATAGGTTGCGCAAACGAATTTTGCTGTTGCGATTTATAAAAGTGACAAAAGTGTACTGTTTTTGTATATAAATATAAAGTACATAGATAGATAGACCTATTTACTATTTACTTAGTACATTTATAACATCTACAGATCCCAATAATAATAACTGACTGAACGTCACTCCAGTCAACCTTTAGAACTCTTCGCCAGATCTAGCAGTCTGTTCATCAGTTCTCCTCCAAAAGATTCTCTGTATTTCTGACTTATGCTGTTGAGTAAGGCGTACGGCGTTTCATAGTTCATATTCTCGATGGTAGAGAGGCTTGTGTCGTTGTATTTCCTCCCCACCACTCTGAACCCTGTGGGGGACATCTCTATACAGTATTCAGAGTTTTCTAGGGTTGTTAGGTTAATGTAAATACATTGGTTCGTGTTCTTTAGCTTTGGTGATATTTGTGCTGAGACGACGTGCTTCTTTATGTCGTTGATTACCGCTTCTGCTTCTTGCGGCCACGTGTCTTCTTCTAGAAGTTGTTCTGACATTTTACCTGAAACAATTATAATATTTTATAATTCACTTTGCATAGTTTTTTACAGTTTTCTATAATAAATTGTACCTTTTGTTACACACACATTAAATTTATAGTCCGGTCAATTAAGCTTGAAAAGTAGGGGTAACCTTTGCATAAATTTCAAGACTCGTAATTAAAAAATATATGGCAAATATTGTTTTAAAAAAACCTGAGACTACATGAATGTTATAGACACCATTATGTAATAGTGAAAGTTCTCATCGATTGTATGATCGAAATTAAATTATGATAGGGCAAAGTAAACGAAAATGAGATTTACTGATGTAAAGAAAATTTGACTTCTTGTAATATTGCCAGAAATGTATATTCTTTATGAAAATTGTCTTTGATATATTTTTATATATGGTATAGTCTCTTCCATCTGGAATCTAAATGAATACTTCATATTTCATTTTATTATCAGCCAATTATCGGCTCACTACAGGGCCAAGCCTCCTTATAGGAAGGCGGATATGGAGCGTAGACCCACCACGCTGCTCCAATGCGGGTTGGCGGGCTTAGTGTGATAATGTTTCATTAATTAACGATCATTATCAGATGTTGATGATAGTGACCGGGACTGACGGCTTAGCGTGCTCTCTGAGGAACTGAAAATTTCATAGAAGAATGAAAAACTCCGAATTATTCCGTGACTCGACTAGGGTTACCAGATGAAAAATAAAAAATCCGTAGAAACGGGCCGATTTCTATTGAAAAATCCCGAGAAATTCTAACAATTTGAAAATAATCGCCCAAAAAACTATCTACTAAAAATTTACTACTTATATATGTGTTAGGTATACGTTACTATATACAATGAAGTGGTTTCAATCGAGTACCTAATTATTTCCAAATTAATATTATTATTTTTAAATTCAAGTGATCTATCTCTAAATTAATGTGAACTGTAGTTTATTGAAAATTCTAATAATCCGCAATGAGATTTCATGAGATTTGCAATTCTGTTGTTGCAACCAAAAAGTCCTGAGACATGGTAACCCTAGACCCGACCTAGACCAACAAGGCAGTCTTGAATATTGATAATTATGCTTTTTCATTTAAATCACAACAAAATAGTCAATGTCATGCGCAGGTTAAAATTCCTCCAAGACTGGATAGACGAAGGCCCGCCCATCGTGTTCTGGATATCGGGCTTCTACTTCACACAGTCGTTCCTCACTGGCGTGCTGCAGAACTACTCGCGACACAACCGCATACCGATAGACCAGGTGCACTTCGAGTTCACCATCACTAGCATGGAGGCGGAGTGCGAGGTGGAACCAGTGTTTGGAGTTTATTGTAAGGTGAGTTTATTATTCAAATTATAAGTTAGCCCTTTACTGCAATCACACCTGATGCTAAGTGATGATGCAATTTAAGATAAAAGTAAGCTAACCTATTAGGGGTAGGAATTCCACACAACATCGAACTGGAACACTAAAAATCGCTTGGCAGTACGTCTTTGACGGTAGACTTTGACCAATTTAGGAAATCTTATACGGCCCAGCTAGGAATTGAACCCAGGATCTTTGTCTTTTTTTTTATTTACTACAAGTTGGCTCTGGACTGCTGTCACACCTGATGTTAAGTGATGATGCAGCCTAAGATGGAAGTGAGCTAACTTGTTAGGAGTAGGGTGGAATCCACACCCCTATCGGTTTCTACACGACATCGTACCGGAACGCTAAATCGCTTGGTGGTACGTCTTTGTCAGTAGGGTGGTAACTAGCCATGGCGAAAGCCTCCCACCAGTCAGACCAAGACAAATTAAGTAAAATCTCAATCTGCCCCGGCGGGAATCGAACCCAGGACCTCCGTCTTATAAATCTACTGCGCATAACATTGAGCCACGAAGGCCGGGCTACTGTTGCAGGCCGGGCTGTTGTTGGGATGCAGTTGGCTCAGGTTCGTGGTGTTTTGGAGTGCTTACAAGAGGTCTTTGGCCAGAATGTTTAAATAGTTTAGGCTGAAGATTACTATGTATAAACATCAATCTTCTATACACATATAACAGAATTACCACTGACTGAACTATTGACTTATCACAACATGTCTACACTTAGCATAGTTACTCAATTCGCGATGTAAAACTTAAGAACGGATATTCCCTACATATTCCCAAGGGAAAGGGATCTACGCGGAGGACACTACTGGTCACAGCTACTTATACTAAAGCCAAACTCGATTGAGATTGCTTGTCAACAAACAAATTTAAAATGAAGGTAGAAAATGCAACATATTTTATGCCTAATAAATTTATAATTATGTTTTGTTATTTTAAAAATCTTATTTAAAAGATATTGAATATATTAATTAGTTTTAAGCTTACTAATCTAATTTAATGTCAAGAATTCGTCATTAACCAGTAAATTAAAAAAAAAGGTATAAAATGACTAGTGATTTCTACCTTCATTTTTAATTTGTTTGTTGACAAGCATTTTCAATCGAGTTTGGCTTTAGTATAGGTTAGGTATATATGTATAACAAGTATCACCTATCTCACATACTTACTTAAGGAAGGAAAAATGCATAGCATAAAATAGAGTTCCGATATAAGAATTATATTAAAAACATTTATAAATTCATTAATTTAAAAACTTGTATTATGTTTATTATGTTTTATGTGTCTGTGTATACTTAGTAAACTTATGCTTGAATTTTTGTAAAATCTTGTATATTCAATTTTACAAGCAGCAAACACAAAAAATGGATAACCAAGGTCAGGAGCACAGTGTCTTTGTATGGGTAAGTAGGTAACACTTGGAAAAAAATCTTGAATAAATAATCCATGAAATCAAAATCTTTTTGGTATATTACAAGGGCCCTCTTAGGATACTAAAGGGGGTCTTTTTATTGGACAAACCTAATATGTACAATTTTTGTCAAGACTTTTAAAAAATTATAATACAAATATTTCTGTTTAAAAACTTTTTAACCAATTTTAAAAAGATGGTGGATGTTCTCATATGATCAGAACCTTTAATAACTATTTTAATGAATATTGAATAGCTTCAGAAAAACCTTTGTTATCTGTTAGAAATATAACTATAACTCATTAACTCATAACACAACTTAAATTTTGAGTTAAGACTCCAATCTATCAAAATTAGAAAATTAAATATGTCCAGTGGTTTTTGCAGTAATACATCCTATTTTGAATTTTTTATGTAATTTTACTTTTTAGATATTGAATATTTTGAATTTTGAAAAAGACTGCACTTGAAAATTAAATCAATATTATAATAATATTATATAAATTGAATATTATTAAATATAAATAAACTATACTATTGAACAAGGCTAAGCTATTGAAAACTCCAATATTCCTCATATCATTCAATAGTAATGGTTACACTTATTGACATTGAAATTTTTCAAACAGGGTCTGTTTTTGGAGGGTGCAAGATGGAATCGAGAAGTGATGCAACTGGATGAATCCTACCCTAAGATACTCTTCGATACCATACCAATTATATGGTTTCAACCGGCACTGATAGCTGACTTCAAACCTCCACCGTCCTACTTCTGCCCTATATACAAGACCAGCGAGAGGAAGGGAGTGTTGGCCACCACGGGGCATTCCAGCAACTTTGTGATGTACATCACTTTGAGATCTGACATACCGCAGAAGCATTGGATCAATAGAGGGGTCGCTAGTTTGACACAGTTAGATGACTGAATTTATGCAAAATGGATGTTTTTATCATGCAATTTAAAAAAAATGGTTATCTGGAAAGTTAGTTTACATAATTTAAAGTGGTAACATCATAAGAAAACATTGATGTAAGATTGCAATACAGTGGAAGAGAGATAGATGTTTTGAATGCTTAGGCCGCTTGCTATCATTCACTCGGTGCTCTCGGTTGCATACTTGGCTTTCGGCTAAATCACTTTTTTCTTATGGATATTTCTTCAATCTTTAATCTGTGTCAAATAAGCTTTCCTTATAAGCATTTAACATTTGTCTCTTATATTATGATCCTAAATAAACTTACACACTTCACATTTGTATATTGGTATTGTAGCAGTTCATTATGAACATAGAAAATATTTTTTCATCATTTTATACTTCTCTGTGATCTATTTCTAGTCAATATTTAATAAAGAGATTATTCTTGAATAACTATGTTTCATTAGAATATAAAACAAACATTATATTACATATTAACTAAAATATCCTTGAGATTATTAAATAATTTTGATAAGGATTTAAGTTTAGTTGTATAAATAATGACGTAAACTTAAGCATATGAATTAAATGATTTATTAGTCTCGCACTTTTTAGATATTTTGTAATATCTCTGAAAGTATAAAACTAATTAACATACTGTAAAGGCAAATCTTATCTCTATTTTATCCTTGTCACTATTAAATAATTTATTTTGATAAGTATTTAAGTTTCGTTGTATAAATAATGACGTAAACGTAAGAATTAAATGATTTTTTAAAACGCAAAACGTTATATATCTGCCAAAATATATAAGATAGATATATGCTATCGCGGACTTTTTTGTAAAATTTTTAAAAATACACAAAGTTTTCATACAATGTTTTCAATTATATCCAATAGCTAAGGCAGCGCACGCGCATAAAGCCGTTTTAATAAATTTCACGATCCGAATCCCACGACAAAAACTGTGATAACTCAGCTAATATATATAATACAGATATATAATATAGCCTATGACACTCACCAATAACGTAGCATTCTACTGGTGAAAAATTTTTAAAAATCGGATCAGTAAAAAAGTCCTGTCAGAATTACCCAGAAAAGGCATTGTGTTCCTCTGTACTCTGTTTAACGGTATCATGAGAATCGGATATTTTCCAGCACTCTGGAAAGTGTCACAGATCATAATGATCGAAAAGCCGGGTAAACCAGTCCATGAGATAACTTCATATCGACCAATTAGTTTGTTACCTGTAACCTCCAAAGTCTTCGAAAAGGTATTAATGCATAGACTTTGGAAGGAACTTCGAGAAAGACACATTATTCCAGACCATCAATTTGGTTTCCGACAGCAACATGGAACGGTTGAACAGATCCATAGAGTTTGTAGAACCATAAGAGAAACTCTTGAACATAAAGAATACTGCTCGTCTGCATTCTTAGATGTGCAGCAAGCTTTTGATAGGGTGTGGCACTCAGGGCTGCTGTATAAAATTAAAACACTGTTACCCCATACATTCTTTGGAATAATTAAGTCTTACCTTAGTGAGAGAATCTTCCAAGTGAAAGAAGAAGAATACACCTCCAAATTCTATCCGATCAAAGCTGGCGTGCCGCAAGGTTCAGTCTTGGGTCCGATTCTTTACACAATCTACACATGTGACCTACCTCAAGCCGATGATGTTGTCATAGCAACATTTGCGGATGACACAGCCGTGTTGGCCCTTAATAGTTGCCCTGATAAAGCATCAGAAATCTTGCAACGTAGCCTACTTCAAATTGATAAATGGCTCGCTAAATGGAAAATAAAAGCCAACGTCGCCAAATCAGTACATGTCACTTTCACTCTTCGACGAGGAAACTGCCCTCCAGTGTCGCTAGGCAACAACCAGCTTCCACAAGCTGACAGCGCTAAATATCTAGGCTTGTATCTGGATAGAAGACTTACCTGGAAGAGACACATCCAAACCAAGCGGGATGAGATCTACCATAGATATAGGAAATTGTACTGGATGCTCGCGAGGAACTCAAAGTTGTCTCTGGAAAACAAGCTGCTTCTGTATAGAACTGTAATCAAGCCCATATGGACGTATGGAATCCAGCTATGGGGCTCAGCATGCGACTCCAATGTCAACATAATACAGAGAGCACAGAATTATGTCCTGAAACAAATGTCGAACGCGCCATGGTTTCTAAAAATGTCTGAAATCCATGAACATCTACAAATGCCAACAGTGAAAGAGGAAATAAGAGCAAGTAGCATCAACTACAAAGCTAGACTCATAAAACATCCGAATCATCTGGCTGTGCAGTTAACGATACCACAGGCGATTCGACGTTTAAAGCGACGGCAAATTCTAATCTGAAGAGAAAGCCGCAATTGAAATGTATATAGAGTATCTCCCGCTGGGGAGGTTATCTCTGATCGCCAACTGTCTTACAACGCCTCTGCTCATAGTCATCAGACTGATCGCATGAGTTAAAAAAAAAAAAAAAAAAAAAAAAAAAAAAAAAAAAAAAAAAAAAAAAATCGGATCAGTAGTTCTGAAGATTAGCCCCAACAGATATATTTAAAAACTTACAAACTTTACCTTTTTATAATATTAGTATAGATTCGTTGATCCCTTTACAAAAAAAACCATTCTAATGGGAATCAACAAAATCTTTGAAGGTGCTTTGGACCGCCTGCATGAGTAAATAGCTGTATTTACTCATGCTTAACCAATTGAAATTTAAATCAATTAATTGGTGTTGCTCTGGCTAATGGGAGAGATCAAGCAATTTGGCGTTTCATCATAGCAGTTTGATGTGCAGAATGTTAGCCCACTTCAATCTTAGTCTTACATCATCGATGGTATGTGATTGTCAAGATTGATTACAATCAAGGGCTAACTTTTAATGATTAAAAACACATGTACAAAAGATTATATTTATTTTTTATATTATGTCCTCCAAAGATCAATAAAACAGATGAAACCAAAACTGTGTGAACAAATCAGAAATGAAATCTTTATTAGAATCTTAGCATATATTGACATAGCTTAATAAGTATAGTTTAAAAGGATAATGGACATTAGGGTCCCCAGATACTGGTATGGTATACTTTGATTGAAAAGCACAGTGTTCTTGCAATCACTTTAGATAGATAACATCAAGCACAGGGAGCTGCTGGATGTTTAGAAGATCTACTAGTACAGTAGTGAAGCAACAAGCTAAGTCATGTCATTCTTTACCTATACAAAAATAATGAGGGCAAATGCAGTATGAACTGATAGACTTTAACAAATAGATATATAAGTTTTTCTTCTTATCTTATTATTAATTTATTTTCTATTATCTCTTATTATTATCTTATTATTAATTATATCTTATTTCATGTAGGTTGAAATTATTTGTTCTGAAGTCTGTCTAAAGATCTTTAACCCTAAATTTAAAACGGAGATAGATTATGTCCTGAATTAAAACAAACTTGTGATTTTTATCCTGATATTCCTACGGGAACGGAAAAGCGTGCGGAAACGCTAGTTTAGTCTTATAAGTAGAGCTTATTGTTTAATTAGAGTATATAAATTATTTAAACACAAATAATGGATCAGCGCCAGTTTACTAATACCTATACTTAGAAGATAGGCTAAACATTGTAAAATCAATTAAATATGCATGAAAATAATTAAAAGAACAAAAAAAATATTTAAATATGGCGCTATTTTTTTTGCTTACCGGCTCGTTGATGATTAGCTCGCTGTGAAGGTGGATTGTAAAAGCGCAAATATTGATGAATATTTAATTTAGTGTTAAATTGTATCTA